>VZSV01000076.1:2999676-3016529 GCA_013398735.1 Nothocercus julius | reverse complement strand
TCGGGGCTCTGTGCGGCAGCAGCGCCTGCGCCCCCGGCCCCTCCCCGTTCAGTGTTCTGTGCTGCTGGTTACTCAGTTTTCACGAACACGGCTGGTGCCCTTTTAACAGTAAAACATAAGAATAGTGATCTGGAGGAGTTGCGCTTTGCTTCTGCAGTGGGTGCCAGCATGGCCGCTGTGCTGAGTGCCGCGCGGGGAGGAAGGTGAGAGGCTCATGACAGAGCCTCTTCCTCGAAAGAGCGTGCGAAGAAGCGGAGGTGTGGAGCTGACTGCGGCAGCCCCAAAGAAACGTGGGCAGAGGGGCGAAAACGGGCAAAAAAGAAAAGGGGGGAAAAAAGAAGGGTGTGGGGTTGTTAAGTGCAGCCCTAGCTCGGGAAGGTGGTTATTCCGAACAAAGCATTTGCACAAAAGTAGCTTTGAGAGGACGCTATGATTATTTTTCCCCATGCACTGCAAATAAGCACTCAGTCCAGCAAAACTTTCCCATAGCTCTTGCATGTCTTGTACAAGAGACATTCATAGAGTGTTTTTTGTTGTGTTTTAAGAGTCAGGGAAGACTGGAAAAAAAAGTCCTGGTAGCGTGCACATTTGGAAACTTCAGAGGCAAGGAAACTTGGGATTGGGATCAAGAAAGCACAGTCCTTCTGTGCAAACATTTCATTAAGCTGTTTGCTAACCAACAGCAAGTATGTTAACATTTATTTAATAGAAAAGTGTGTCAAAAGGCTTTCCACTGTTTGCATTTTTAAAAAGCCTGGCGTTTCTCTCTGCCGGCTTGCAGGGACTCTTTGGCTGGCCTCTCCTTAGCTGTGTGAGAGGAAGTGGCACCGGCGCCCCAGCTAACTGGCTGCTCCGGCACTAAGAGATGCCTTATTATAATTATTTATGTGCTGCTCCAGAGCTGGGACCATCTGAATGAGCACGGGTTCAAAGGTGCTCATTGAAATTTTAAATCTCGCTGGAACATGGAGCCGCTTCCTCCATCCTGTGAACTTGACTTTGCATATTAAGCCTGCAGAGGAGCTGAGAGATGAGGGGAATGCTCCCTCCAGAGCACCGAGACTTGGCACTGTTTAATGAAGAGGGTTTGTTTGGTATGGATGACGGGTTAGGCAGGGAGAAAGGGGAAAGTAGAGCTGCACTTGAGTTCCCCACCAAAAATTTTTTCCAGTTTCAGCCTAAGTGATCAAGATACCAAGTTCCTGTTTGTGCATTCTTGGCTCTGGGAGCACGCCTGTTCTGAAATCAGTTGGAGCTCTGATTGCTTAAAAAAAGTGGAAAGTGGATCCTTTGCCATTCCCACTCAGTGCCTGAATGTTGAAAACTCCCTGTCTGAGCGGGAACAAATATCCTGAGCCCATATGCGTGCCTCTTTAGCAGGGCTGCTAGCATTTTATCCCCAAATCCTACACTTGGGAGCCAAGGTCCGTGTGACGCAAACCCCTTCTGGCCACGGTCAGGCCTCCTCCCTGATGCACAGCTAGACCCGCATCATATACTGTGCTTTCTGTCATTACTAATTTGCAGAAATTGCTAAAAAAATAAATCCCCCCCCCCCTTTAAAAGAAAAACACACCCTGGTGCAGGCAGTGTGTGTTACACTAGCTTCTTAATTACCAAATATAGTAGGCCACTGGACTTCTTTTACAAGTTCAGTTTTCTGGGCACTAAAATGAGATGATGTAGTGTGCTTATGCAACCCTCCTAGTCTGTTTTCTGAAAGAGGGCAAGTCACTTTTTCACAGAGCACTTTTGTTTCCATTAGGGCTGGATGTAAAGCTAGCATGGCACCGGGTTTTATAGGGCCAAGTTGTCAGAATGTGCTTCGCAGACTAAAATGTGACATTATAGCTGCCCAGATGTAAGAAGTGCTGTCTAGGCGTGCGGGTTTGTACAAACCGCGAAATGATCAGCCTGCTGATTATTTAATGTGCATTAAGAATACTTTCCACCTATTTTTGGTAGACCTGGAAAGCTAATGAACAGGACTGACTGCAGAAAACCTGGTGGGCAATATAGTGTTTATATATAGGAGATCCAAGTTTCTGACCTTCTATTGTGTCCCCTCTTCTTGCACATTTCATTAACAGCGTGGAAAAAAAATACCCCTGTTCAAAAACAGGACATGAAACCACCAGAAATATGTTCAAATACCACTGAGAGTCTTGAGTGAAACCCACAAAAGCCAGGAAATTTAGACTTAAGACTTAAACTTCCTCAATCCATTTGCACCAGGACTTGGATTTTCCCGGTCAATTATGTCCATTGCCAGCAGTGGCTGCACTGAAACCACTGGCACCAGGACATGAGCTCTGATCCCTCCTCCTTGTGTCCCTCCCTGTGACTGTGTGTTGCCAGAGCCACTGGGCTTCGACTCCATGGGCTACATGAGCACGGCCTTTTAGGCGCAACATTGAGTTTCTTTGAGGCTTCTGTGGTTTCTCAGTGAGCTGTGGAGCATAACTTTATAATAGAGATTTCCATGATGTTCCTTGCACATCAGGTTATCACTGTGCACTCCCAAGGTTATTTCCTTTAAGGGGAAAAAAGAAAAAAAAAAAAAGTGGTGAGCAGCCAAGGCGCTGAAACTCAGCAGCAACTAGTGTGACTTAGCAGGCCGGAAGATAAAAACTTGAAAAATTCCTCGGAGGAAATGCAGCCAGTTACAGTTACACTGCAAGAGGCTCCTCTGGGAGAAATGCAGGGTAGACAAATAGCTCTGAAAGCGAAGGAACACTGTGCTCATGCAGGATTTAGGGGGGAAACGTGTTCCTTCTGTAGTTTCACGGGTGGTAGTTTAAAGAGAAAATATTTTCAAAGCTAGGAATGAAAGCAGATGTTTGTGCTTTGACACCACTGCAGAACGAATGGCTTTTTTTTTTTTTTTTTTTTTGTCTGTTTTGTACACCTAGAAATGTTTCTAATTTTAAACAGTTTAAGAATGCAACATGCCACTTTATTTTTCTTTCCCATTCAGTTTGGGGAGTAAAATTAAGAAAGAAAAGCAGTGTTAAAAATGGTTAACTAGAACCATGGAGCTCAACCTGGTAGGATTTTTTGTATTAACGCTTTTTTTTTTTTCCTTAATTACTTTCCCAGGGTAGAAAAAGAGTCACACGAAACCCAGTAAGTTCCCCGAGTTAGTTGTATTTAATTAAACTTCATTAAATCTGCTCTAGGTCAGGAGTAAATTACTCAGATGCTTTGCGTGTCTTGCGTTGGTGAAGTTGCTAACAGAGTTCGTTCTGATGCTGGTCCAAAGTCTGGGAAGGGGCAGGGAATGGTGCAGAGCTGCCCCCTCCTGGTGGTAAACCAGGAAAACTCTGTGGAGAGCAACAGTAAGAAGTTTGAGCACCCCTGAGTTAAGGAGGATTTGAAATTCAAGTGATGTGAAGAGCTTTCCAGTAATTAATTTATATGCAGCAGCACTTGAGAAGATGCATTAGGAGTAAAGGAGTAAAGAGTTTCTTCATGTAAAAAGACATCACTATTCTTTATACTTAGCAGTAAAGATACTGTTGCATGCACAATGCAGAATTGTTCATGTTTTTATATCTTATTATTTTGCAAATAAAATTTAAAGGCTAATTTAGTGGTCTCAGGTTAATTGGTGATGATTAATGGTTTCTTCTTCTTCATTTTTTTTTTCCTATCTGAAGGAAATTCCAGTGATTCAGAGGAAGACCGAAGTACCAGTAGCATAGAAAACCAGGCCTTCCCAAACTCCCACAGGGTGTCAGATTCCAAATCGCACCCGCAGCACATCAAAATAGATATCATCAGGAAAGAGCAAGCCAAAAATACACGGCGCTACAAAGTGGAATATGATTCACAAAGTACAGATACACTGAATTTCTCCTCTGAATCTAAACAAGAGACCGAATATGTAAGTATTTTTGTGAGTAAAAATTTATTTTCCTGCATGTGAGTGTGCATGTGTGTGTGCACCTATGCATGTGCTGCATTTGACAAGGTTAATAATAATTGTAAAAAAAAAAAATAAAAGGTAATTGTTTTAGCCTTTTAGGAAATTCTGCCTGGTACTGGTTTGAGGAGTAATACTATTGGACTTACAAATGCAGATAATTAGCCAGACCAAATAGATGATGTTCAGAAAACACAGAGGCCTGATGTATTGATATTTACATTGATTTTAATATGATTTTCACTAGCTGATTCTTAGAGAGCAAACGTTCTTTCCACCTATAATTACCATGTGTGGGCTCAGAACTGGCTTAGCAATATCAGCATGAAGTTTGATTGCAAGCAACATTATTTGTTTGCAATAAGGCAGCGAAAAGGAAAGGCTTCACATTCAGTGCGCCAGCACTATGCTCACACCCCATGGAGCACATCAAGGAAGAGAAATTAAGCTGAAGGACCTCGTTTGATCAGTCAGTATTTGCATGACATGCAGGAGTCTTGTAGTCATGGTGTAGGAGACTTGTAGGCACGATGTGATCCTGTTACACAAGCAGGTAGGAGCTCACCAGCACACCGTGCACAGCAGCAAGACAGGCTTTGCAGGGCAACGCGAATCGCATTCATTTGAAGAGGTGCATTCCCTGATACTTGCTGTCTGGGAACTTTGTGGCGATAACCTGGTTATTTGCCTGCCTGTGCCAGATGGCGTTAAAAATAATTGCTGGATACACATTGGCATTTCATCAGGAGAGGCATCATGAAACCAGATATAGTTTCCCATCTTGAAAAGAAGATTTCCCTGCCTAGGCAAGAAAGATCTGTCTGGAGCGTGGCATCTTAGCTTAAAACATCAAGGTTGACTATCCTATATGTTCAGGTTGTCACAAGGCCCAGTGTTCTAGTAAAAATACTTCTGTGTCTGAGTTTCAGAGTATCTTCCTTCTAAAAACACAAACTGTTTATAATGAAAGCATCAGCTTTGGTAGCTCTGAGGAAATAGGGTCCTGGCCTTCAGTGGGAGAAACATTTCCCCTTCATGTGCAAAGGGCCTACTGGCTTAATAAAAACTGCTCATGGCTGGAAAGACCAAAAGTAAGTCCATCTGGGTCAGACGCCTTTGTAAGCAAATGCCTTTCTACCTATGTCTCTGTACGTTTGCTTTTGATATTGATCGCTTTGACTCTTGAAGTCTACTTCAAAAAAAAAAAAAAAAAAAGGAAAAAGAAAAGCTGTTACACTTTTTGTAGACCTAGCTCTGGACCAGCTCTTTGGAAGCAGGTTGTCTGCAGTCAGGGTGTCTGAACAGTTCTTTTTATTTAAGGAACTGCCCATAAGAGTAGCAGCTTAAAGAACATGTTAGAGCTCGAGAGATTGATACTGAAAGAAAATATATGAAAGCTGCAAGGAAGGTGTTTACTAACCCCAAAATCAATTTTCAACTTCATCAGACTGTTGGGTCTATATGCTTTCAGACATGCAGATGAAAGACACTTTATATGAGCAAACTATTAATATTACAACAACAAGTATAAGTATCATTACTTCACTAATTAACAATTGCCACAATGAGTCGTTGTGTTGTTACAGCAACTCAAGCATTTTAAATCCATGTAACCATGCAAAGGAATTTTTTCAGGTCTGTGTTTAAGGAGTGGATTGGTGGATTGAGTCAATAATATGCTCTAACAGGAATGCAGCTAAGCACAGAATTTGTAGGCTGTAATTCTTGAATTTTAATCCGATTGCTGACACTGGCTGCCTTCTTGGCCTCTGGCAAATCTTGAACTCCTCTGCTTCTGGTTTTCTGCCTGTAAAATGGGGCTGGTAAGGCTTTACTCCCTACCTCAAAGGACTGCAGTGAGAAATAATTAGTTGGCATTTGAGACATGCTCTTAAAAATGCTTCTGTAAGTTCCTTTTATCTCAGTGTCCTAAAGCTAATCCTTGCTGCATTATTGTCCTCCTTTCACAGATGGAGAAACTGATGTAAAAAGTGCCTGACTTTTATCTAATGAAAATGTCACATGCATCCATTTGTTTGCATTGCTGCAGCCATTTGATCCTGCTGAAACTTGGAATTGTTGTCCCAAGCTAGATGATTTAGACTGTGCTTAGCTATAGAGTCAGAAAGGGAGAAAAATCTTGTGCAATATTTTCATGTATACATATACAAGACTACTTGTTTTCAATGAAATCCATTTCATTTAAGTTTTTGGATTCAGTATTGCCATAAAAATAAAAGTTGTTAGGGAAGAGTGAGAGTGGTTTATTTCCAGTCCCCTTGGAAATGCCTTATTTCCTAACTTTTCATAGCATAAATTATGTTTGTGTGAACAACTTGTACACTGGTTTAGGCCTTGCTTACATATAGGTGGCTGTGATTGCATCTGGATATGCCAGTCTGTGCCTATGCCTAGCAGAGAGTGTTTAGAAGTCAGTTTATTCTTAATAAAGCATAATCTCAAAATTGTACCTGTGAATGGTCTACTTTTCACATTTCTAGCCATCATTTTTTTAATAGAGTATTTGGGCTTCATGTTTTCCATTTAAAGATTTACTAAACTCTTGTTTCTGCAAATGCATGACAGCATTTATGCAAAATAGCATTTGAGAATGAAATTTCACTTACGCTTTCTCAACCATCCTCATTAACAGGGTCCCTGTCGCAGAGAAATGGAAGACACATTAAACCACCTAAAGATCCTAAATGTCTTGAGTCCTAGGGGTTTCCATATTCCAAATTGTGACAAGAAGGGGTTCTACAAGAAAAAGCAAGTAAGTACAGTGTCTTGATCATTTTGGTGAATACATTTTACTTTTTATGCATTTCTGCTGAAGTCGTTATGTAGCATTTCACTGAGGTACTCATTTAATCCCCCTTTTAGGACCCGATCTTATAGCATTGAACCTTGTCAAGTGGGGACAGTGTTTTTATTTGCTGTTGGTCATGACAACAGATTAATTTGTGAAACTTCATACCTAATCACACATGGGTTGGCTGGTGTCCTAGATACTAATGCCCTTCAGTTTAAAAAAAGCAATGCCTCTGTAATAACCCACAGAGCTAAATGTTGCAGTCACCAGATGACTGCAATAGATCAATGCTTTGAATTGCAAATAGCTGCCTGAGAGTTCCTAGAAGAACTGGCCTAGATCATATTACAAAAAGCAACTTGAGAAAGGCATATATCTGTCCCTTATATGCTACACAGATCACTTCCAAAATCCAGGTCATGTTATCATGAAGGCGATACATTAGTAGTTACTCTGCAGCAAGGGTGACTTTTCAACAGTCTTCGGTTTTCCATTTGCGTTTGGTACTGGGGTTGTGACCTTTCTTGACAAATGTGGACCTACACAGCAGGTATTCTGGCTGTAGTCGGGTCTATCGCCTTCCAGTCAATGCTGCCTTTGAAGCTCTCTTGGCAACTTGGAGGAGTACATATTATACCAGGTCCTTTGCTGAGTGTACACACATTGTATAATCCCGGTACTTAGTTAGTGACCTGTCCCCAGGTATATTTCTTAGTGTAATTCAAGCAATTCCTGAATTCCTGAGGATACTTTAAGATTTTCCTCACAGCACGCCTCTGTGGGGAGTGATTTTTGTCTGTAGACCATCTTTTGTCTGCCGTTTTGGTCAGCCACACAAGTCAGCCACCTCCTCTGTATCTCTGGTAACCACAGCAGTGACTTAGTCAACGTGCTCTTAGCTACTGCAGTTCATTAGTTGGAGCTGAGAGGCCAACCTCAGACCAGACAACCTCATTTTAGGAAGGGTGTCCCTCTATTGCTTGGCTTTCAGCTTTCTTAGAAATAGTTTTTCTTTTTTTCCCTTGAGTTCTGCAATAAGCAGCAGGTGGGATGTTCACAACAGAGCCTGCGGGTTCCTATAATCTCTTTTTTTCCATCAGTCCTGTGGTGACTGTGCTGTCTGACCTTGGCTACATGCTGCTGAGCTCGTCTGTCCACCCAGGCTTTTCCTGAGCAGGTGGTGATCCTCTCGAGCAGGGAGAGGTTCTTTTCCTCGCCTGCAGTTTTGAGTCCCTCGTGTCCATTCACGTGCCACTGTATGGAGGGGAGCTGCCAGTGCTACTCAAGCCCCAGGCTGCATTTGTTCAGAAAATACCGTGAACTCCTGAGTGAGCTGCTCTGTGGACCTAGGCTAGCCCTGTGCTTTGTGGCTGTGCCAAAAAGTATTTACTTAGCTACTTTAGAACAGCATATAATTTAATGACGTCCAAGACACGCAAGCGTATCATAGTACTTATCCTTCAGGAGGTATTACAGAAGACCACAGATTGATATTTACTTTGTTCAGCTGATATTTCTCTCATCTGTCGTTAGACTCTACGAGCTTTGCTTCATCAGCGCTAAGGTGGTGATTCGCACACTCTCGCTGGTGTGTAGATAATAAATTAGATGCAAAACAAGCACATGTTCAGGTGCATTACTGTGCAGTGGTAGCTCTGCCATGGAGGTGCTCATGTGCTCCAAAAAAGAAGAAAACAACAGGAAATAAGGATAATATACTTTCGTTCTTGCTCTTCATTCCTAGAAGTTTATTTACCAGAATAAGATGATGGTGTGAAACAAAGTCATGCTTCTGTACTCTGGGTAGTGTTCAAGCTATTTGGAGACTTTGCAAGTGCTTTAGAAAAGGTTCCTGTGCTAAATGTAACAGTATATTCAGGCAGCAAGCATAGGGGCGATTTCATATGTGGCCAGCCTTGTCAAATGTTCTACCAGCGTAACAAGTCCAGTTGTTTAAGACAGCTCAGGATCTTGTAAGAGAGGCTTGCAAGCAGAGTCCTTGCAGTTTGCCCATGCAAACATTTAATGCAGTTTGAATGCTCCTCTTCTAAAAGAATCAACTTGAAATAACTTGAATCACCCCCTGATGCAGGCCTTGATATCATGAAAGGCTTAGGGAATCCACAATGAACAAAAAATAATCTTTTTATGTTGCCCTTCTAAAATTAACTGCCAGAAAAAAAGCATCAGTTTCAGAAATAAGTGACTCCTGGCCAAACTGGAATCACTGTCTGTGAAACAGTGCAATGATTGCATTCATTTGGTTTTGTTTCTGGAGCATCAAAATGTAGGTCTGATATTTTGGGAACTATAAGCAGGTGTCTAATCTTATTAACAGAATGCTAGGCTACTTCATTGATAACCTTCGTTGCTATAATTAGCAGCATTTGATCTGTAGTTCCATCATATTCCACTGTGACAACAAAATTCAGAATAATATCTTAAGTAATAGTCAGTAAAGCCAACAAAGAAATGATAATAAATTAGGCATTTTTAATTGTGGAAACATTGATTGCTTTCCCATATCTGCAAATACTCTGGCTGGATGTGCAACTCAGTGCACTGAGATCCTGTACAAACTTCAGAGGGGGCTGTCATTGGTAGGTTAAAGTCTGAGAAAATAGTTAATTCCTTCTTAAAATAGCTTCAGTCATACGGCAGTACTCACAGTACTGTATTGTTGAATGTTTGGATCAGGTATTAGGAGTCAGAACCACTGTATTTTCTTCTTGGCTCATTTTTGGACTTTGTGACCCAGCAAACTGTTTCACGAAGGCAGACACATCTGTTTCCACTCTTAGTGCTGTCAGCTCCTGGGATAATACTGGGCTAAATTATACAGCGATTTACAAGATAATGGGTCTTCTTGCCTTGATTTAATGTCATATCTCAGAGAAATTGTGGTAGGCAAGTTCAAATTCATGCATGCTCTTAAATGCTTCAAATTACTTTTTCAAGCACTAATTACATGTTTTGTGGATGCATGTTCACATGCAATCCAAAGTACTGAGATCTCAACGCAGAACCAGGCAATGCACTGCAGGCCAAAACCTAAAGAGATGTACCTTAAAAGGACTTACAGTGATTATTTAGTAGATAGGTAACAGGAGGAATGTGATAGATTATGACAACCCTGGAAAGCATTAAAGACTCATTCATGAGGCACTTTGCATGTTAGTATAATCTGCCTTCCTGATCACCTGCTCTTCCAATCAAGCTGAAAGCAGCTGTTTTTCATGGCTTTTGCGGTTGTCTAGAAATTGACTTTTCAGGAACCACCATAGGGAGTAATTTTCATAAGTGAAACAAATTTTAAGAACATAAATTCATCTGTCAAGGTACAGCATGAAAAAATACTCCAGACGTGTTTACATATAAACTTATTTTTAAAATCAGACCTATTAAAATTTAGATTTCTTTATCTTAACAAATCACATAGGTAAGGTTGCTCTGTACAACTGCGGTGTATCAGTATATTTACAAGAAACATGTTCATACAGGCACATTTCTGCCTCCAGCATGCCAAAAAAAAAAAAAAAGTTTTAATGAAATTAGAATTATCTTTCAATTGCCCCATATTCATCTACTGGAGCCAGATATTCACCTAAATGTGAGTTGGCAATGTTCCACTGAAAACAAAGTTGGGCTTGACAGGAGCCAAAACGGCCCGAGGTGTGTGTCAAGGCTGTCTGCAATCTGTTCCAAGATATCACAATTGTAGCTCCATGGAGACCTCTGCACTGACCAGGAATTAAATGGGATACCATATGTTTTGCTGTGCCCCAAGAATGCCTCTGCCGCCCTTCTTTGCGGAAGGCCGAGGGGCAGGTGGCATAAAGCTGGCAGCTGGTGTTTCTATCAGGAGTAATTATTGGCTCCACTGCTTGGGCAGGATTCCAGCTCGTTTGGGCTTCTGAAGTTGTAGCAGAGCTCAGCAGAGCCTTGAAGTTTGTGGAATGCAAAATTCAGAAGAGTGTTTTTTTTCTTTTCTTTCTTTTTTTTTTTTTAATGTGAATTATCCGTCATTTCGGTAAGCAATGCAAGCTAGCTATCTCAGGATAAAAGCATCCTCTTTGAACCAGAAGTGCTCAGCTTTTGACAGCATGACTGAGCAGGTAGTACAATATCACAGATTGGGAAAGGTAAATTATATCTCTCTTTCCTTGCAGGCAGAATATTATTTCAGCTGCAGAACTGATCTGAGGGTTTCATTTTCTCAAATGAGTTGTTTGAAAGAAATAAAAAATCCTTAACAGGAGAGAATGTGTTCCTCCAGACTAACTTTGTGGTATATTCCCAAAATCAATTAGCTGACCATAAAAAGCAATCATAACCCTCAACATCATGAGATAACTTTAACTGATCATTTGTTTTGACAGTGATGCAAGCCTATGAATCAGCGAGAGTTGTGTAACATACTTCATATAGTATTTCTAAAAGGAGAGGATGTGTTACTATTATTAGTAGAAGTGTAGTTTCATCGCCTGAGCACCAGGCTGGCAGCCAGAAACCCTGCCTTCTAATTCTGATTCTGTCTGTGCCTGTGGTCTTGGGAAAAACAACCTAAGAATTTCTGCCTCAGTTTCCTTATCTGTAAAATTTAGATCATGCAAAGGCTGTTGTTTATGAAGTACCTTGTTTTGCACATGAAGAATTTAAGCTGCAAAATGTTAATACCTCTTCAGCTAGAATCCAATGCAGTTAAAGAAAACTGCCGTCACTGCAATTAAAGAAAAAATGCGAGTTGATTTTCAGTGAACTTCTGGCCACCATTCACTGAAATCCTAGAAAACCTAGAAAGCCAGCCCTAGTCAGGCTTGTGAAACAAAATAATAAAGCATACATTGATTTCATATGTAAAGGTTTGCTTTGGAAAATGAGCTGAACAGATAGCTAGAACTCAAATGCAGCTATGTATTTAGCAAATTATTAATGTAAGTTTTCTCTTGATAGGCTTGTACTTCTTGAATCCCTCCTCAAATAAGCCAATATTTACTTTAATCCCGATCTTATTATCCTACTGTCAGAATTGCCATTCATTTGAGCAGGACTAATGAGGAAGGACAGCAAATCCAAAGAAGAGAGGGCGTATTATTTCTGCGCTAGACTTCCTACTCAGAAATGTATCACAAAGGCAGATTTATTTCCAGTTGTGGAGATAGAGAGTTGTGGCACACTCAAATAGAATAAGCAAAATGGAAGCAAATATTATAGAAGCAGGGGAGTCTGCCCTGCAAAATGAGCTATACACTCATAAAGGTCTGTGGAAACTTGCAGTCCCGTCATGGTGGCAGGTTCAGGAATTTTCTTTCTAATGTGTCATTTATTCTTATCTCATTTTCACACATTCCTAGTGATGACTGTCCATGTTAATCTCTGCTGCCACAAATTAATAGACTCAGGGGCCAATCTGCTGGCCTGGAAAGTCCCAGGAATTGCCCATGTTCACATTCACTATCTTATATATTACTTCTTCTCCTGAGGTCTTAAACTGGATGTGGAAAGGGTGAGATGCTTTTGGCAATACATGAAGCCCAACACTGAACTTGATTTTTCCCAGTGCATCTGCACCTGGTGAAGATACTTTGCTTTCTGAGTATGGCCATGTCACACAGGAGAGCGGGACACTTTGGGTGAGGATCTGGAGTACAGTGCTATTGAGTGGTAATGGCAAACCTTATCTATCTATCTGAGCCATGACAAACTCACAGCTGGACCCAGCCTGCACCTTGGAAATGCTTGAATTGCTGATAGGGTGATCTCAGAGGTGATGCATGGTTTGAGAATCACAGGGTATATGCATGCATAGGCTTCTGCTGTCCTTTAAAAAGGCAGTTTCATGTTCCAAATAAAAGTCTCAAAATGGAAGAATTACATAAATAGCCTACTTAATCTGGTAGAGCATTGAAGGACCTAAGTGGCTTGCATTTGGCTAGCCTGTTCTTCCTTCAGGTTGGCAATGCAGCAGATCCAGCTGTAAACTTTGGAAAGCTTGTCCTGACTGAATGGTCTTCCCTGTTACCATTTGTGTTAATTCCTCTATCATGAAAGATCTTTAGTTGCTTAGGTAGAGACTCTGTCTCTGCCAGGAGATTGACCATGGCAAACTTAGTAAGATGTCTATCCATGTCATTGCAGAGGAGTAGGATCACCCTTTGCAAGGTCCCAGAGGTTCCTGTAGGTTGAACTAGGCCCAGAAGAACATGAAGAATATAACCTGCAAAATATTATCTCCTTTACTCTTTATCACTTTTGGTTTCTTGGGGTTTCTCCGTTCTCCTTTTATTTACTGCATTATTACTTCTACAGTCGATTTATTTGCTTGTTTAATGGTAGTTTCAGATTGTGTAGTATCGTTAGCAAATTCCGCTAAGCAACTGACATCTAAAGTTGCCTTAGGTTGTAGACCTAATATGTAAGTAACATTATTTATAGGGAAGTATACATGTAAAGTTCTAATACATACCTAGCAGTTGTTGAAGTGATAACTCCATTACAGAAGGATTATGTATCTGTTAATAAATGTCAACTACAGTACTGACATTCCTCCGGCAAGCAGATGCAAGCTAAGGGTGTTTATTGCTGCAAGAACTGCCTTTGCCAAACCTGTGCTTTAGTGTAGAACAAATCTGTGGGCTTTTGTTTCCAAAGAAGGGTTTCAGTCATCAGCTCTTGCTGTTGTAAATAGTCTTTGCTCAGCAGAGGACAACTGTATCGTCTAATTCGGAGCGGTTCCAAAGATTGTGTTTTTTGTAGTTCTTGGAACAGTTTTATTTTGAGATAATTAAACGCGAAGTACTTTACTGATGGAGAAGCTTGCTTCTTATTCTCATGCTGTGTAGTGGAAATAAAGTGAAGTGGAAATTCTAGCAATGCGAGATACGACCAAGATACAGAAACACAGCTAATAAATGAGCTGTGTGTTGTGACCTGCAATATAAAATGGAAAGCGAAAAAATAAACACAATGCTAGCTGGGTCTTATGTTCTCTTTCAGTGCCGCCCATCCAAAGGCCGAAAAAGAGGGTATTGCTGGTGTGTGGATAAATACGGACAGCCGCTTCCTGGCTATGACGGGAAGGGCAAAGGAGACGTCCACTGCTATAACTTGGAAAGCAAGTGAAGGGGTAGAGGCCGTCTCTTCCGGCGCCTGCGTGTGGCAGTTGGACAACGTACCAGAGACCATGGAGGGGCCGGGCGAGCACTGCAGACTGCATCACGCGTGGAGCTGTGTGTCCTTGCTCCCATCTTGCCGCGGGAGCTGACGAACCTAGGGACTCTGCAGCTGCACCGCCACTGACACGCTTTGGGCTCCCTATAGCACGTGTAGGGGGCTCTGACTTCCCACGTAAATCTGCACTATTGATACCCAGAAAGAAAAAAAAAAAAAAAAAGGCACTTCAGAATGGATTCAGGGAGTCTCCACTGACTTTTTAAAGAACGGCCTGTGACCAATTTGATCCTGAAAGATACTGTGTTTTATTTTAAAGAATTTATAGATTGTAAGCTTGTAAAAATATTAAAGCAACAGCAACAAAAACAAACAAACAAAAAAAACACAAGGATTTAAAGTTTAAGCTTTTTTACAGGTCTGACGGGAAACTTATCTTCACGGGTAAAATGTTTTATAAAAATCTCAAAAGAACTTTTTAAAGAAACGTATTTCTAAAATAAAGACATGGCTATTTTTTCTGTAAAATATATTATGAATATTCTGTTAGTCTGTATTTAATATAATTGTTTTTTAATAAACTTTATTTAAATGTAACATGTGAATACCAAATATTACACAATAATTTTAGTGTGAACTTATGTATGCAAAGAGAAATTGAGGGGATGGGATGATTTACAAATATATATAGAATCATATGCGTACACACTGACCTATTCTAGATGATAGAAATGGCGTTAGGGAGTGAAGGAAGTGTTTCCAACAGTGGTTAAATTTCCTCACTTAAAATAGCTACAACTACCAAGATAATTTTTTAAAGTTCTTTTTTTTTTTTTTTCTTTTCCCCGTCCACTTTATTGGTATTTCTAATGCACCCATCACTGAATCATGCCACTGGAAAGAACGACAGTTGCACTGAAGCTCTCTGTAAAGCATCCTCCAGCCTGTCCTTTGCTTCAGTTAGTGCAACAGAGCTTAAATTTCCTCTGTTTCCTTCAGAACAGTCCATGCTAGTATAAAATAGTCATGGACAAAAAAAAATTGCCATTACAGTATGACTCTCTGTTTGCCTATTTATTTTTTAAAACGCTGTATCTATTCTCTGTTGTCTTGATATACTCTACCAAAGCACATACCCTGCATGAGGAACTTCTGCTTAAGTCAGTGGCAGCAAGGTGGGGGATATGGACCTGTTTTTGAGACCTGTGTGCTACATTTTGTGCTACCACATGATCGTTGCTTTGACTTTGGTGGAAGGGATTTGCCTGCATCCAAGTGTAGAAAAAGAAGCAATGAGTTTAAATATTTAAACCAGCGCTCTGCCATGGAGTTATATGTCCTTTTAATCACAAGAGAAGTGTGTTGGTTTTGTGCTGATACGTGATGTTTTCACATCAGGAAGACCTTGGCACTGATGTGAGGCTGACTGTTGTATTGAACTTGATGACGAATTATGTATGACGATGAAATTTGGACAAGAAAAGGCGGCCTGTGAAATGTAACATCTTTCTTGGAAAGTAATGCCATATTTTGTATGTGTATTTATTTATATATTTTATATAAATATTTTATATATTTATATAAATATATAATATATTCTTATATGTGTTACTTTAAATGTTTGATGTCACTGTAGAGGGGTTAGAAAAACAAAAAACACCCATCAGCATCGTGCTGTCCTGGTGGATCAGGAATTCAATGCAAGTTAAGGGCTGTACTCCTCCATGAGGGCCAAGCGCTCACATGGGGGGCTGATGTGCAGGGGAGCCACAAAAAGGGAGCCCGGGGGGACTGGGGGCTGTGAGCTTGCGGAGGTGGGGAAGGATTTTAACACGTGGTTTGTGAGATTAGGGCCGCTGGTCACTGCAGATGAACTTCTTAAGTTTTGCCCCTAAAAGGTACCTGAAGCATGTTGTGGAATACCCACAATTCCTATCATCTGATGTGGTAGGCTGGTGTCTTCACTGAAATTGAAATTTGAAGTCTGGGGAAGAGGAAGGGGCGGGGGGAAAGTAGATATGAGGGGAAGCATAGTCCAAGCTAATGCAGGCTTTCCAACAGATGGGTGCAGAAAGCTTTGTGAGGTGAAGATTTATTGCAAGTTTTCCGCTGCTATCACGAATGAAACACTTGCAAAGATCTGCTGGCCAAGTTATAAAGTTGTATTTCCTCTCAAGCAATGTCATACAAGGAAAAAAAGTATATATGGTAGAATTTGGGCTTGAACTCATTGAAAATTAGTCTGTATTTAACTTTTTTTTTTTTTAATCCTAAACTCATGAGCCTTCAGAAAACTAGTATCTCACCAGAATGAGAGGATAGCAGCCTTCCAAGCCACATTCTGTCAGCATACAACAAATGTTTTAACAGCCCATGGTAGTACTTCTGATTGGTGTTTTTTTGTTACATTTTTAAGTTTTTTTATATTTTGCCCCCATAATTAAAATAAATTAATGTAAAAGACACATTGGCCAGTCAAGTTTCTTGAATGGTATAAAATTCTTTAAATCTTCTCAAAGCAGCAGCTTTATTTTTTTTAAAAAAACACATTTTAAGGAACTCAAAGTAGATTTCCTGATTTGAGCAAACAGTTTGTCACCAGAATTAAAAATATATATAATGATTCAGGTACTTTAATGGTGCTAATGAATCGAGCCTTTTATATGTAACATATTAAACATATAGCCATGGTGGGGGGAAAAACAGTCTCTACATGGTTGTGCAAGTCAGGTTGGTTATTTCGCTTCTACTAGATGTTTTTTAAAAACAAAGACACTGTTACATGCTAGCAAACAAAATATTTCTCATGTGCAATTTAAAGCTTCTTCCCCCACCCCATTTAGAAATTGCTTGTTCCAGATTTTGCATGAACACAGTTACTTGCACTAGTATTGGACACTTCCCATTGGGTACCTGACTCCCTTGACACCCAGCATCCCTGATATG
>VZSV01000076.1:2981609-2999601 GCA_013398735.1 Nothocercus julius | reverse complement strand
TGGTTTAATGTTACTATTTCTATGAAGACAAGGGTCAATTCAACAAATACATTACGTGTCACATAATTAGTGTCTCATTTACCAGGAATATTTGTGGGTTACATGTGAGCAGGAGAATGTGGGCACCTTCAAGCAAATGGATGGATCAATATCATTTCAAGGGAAGGGCTCTTTTTCCCTCTGCCTAAAGACTTTGGTTTTGGTGGCAGAAAGGGACCTGATGCACTAGAAAAATAGCTGCTGTTTTGGTTGCCTTCATGGCCTTCAATTCTTCGTTTTTTTATCAAGTCAACATTTGCCAGCTTTTTTTCTTATTGTGAACAAGCTCTTTCAAGAATCTCACACCATCTACTTGAATATTGGGATGCATCCAAAAAATCCATGTAACTGCTAACATTGTTTACATGGCAAATATTTGCATGGCACCACAAAAGCTTTATGCATTTATTGCAAAAGTTGCTGATTTTTTTTTTGCACAGACTTCAACTCTAGATGCTACATGTGTAGCAAGTATTTATTTTAACCGGAGAAATAAATAGTTGCATAAATTCCTATAATTGACCAGAATGCAAGTTAAAGCTGCCTGCAGGCAGCTCTATTATCTTTTCAGCTATTTGAGAAAGTTCCCTTTTTTTAATGGACCTACTGTGCTATAATCTTTTGAGCTCAGAATATCCTTTTCCACCTTTCTGGCATGCACACGCTTCAGGGCATAATGTTAGCTATTTGTGCACAGGGAAAAGGAGGCTTCAATGAATACCAAAACCACAGAATTAATTAGTTTTTAGTACAGTCTGAACTTTTTATGACTAAATTCCATGGAAACCTTAACACAGCATAATTCTTTATGAACTTAGCCCTAAATTTAAGTAATGGTTTTACAAATCTTTTGGGAAATCATTTTTTGGTATCTCTAGTCACTCTTTAAAACTGTGTAACCAAGGATGGCTCCACAGAGATTTTATGTATTAGCAATACAAATTATATTTAAAGTATGAAAAGTGCTGAGCAGCTTTCCTGGATGCCAAAGCTTATTAGTATTTCAAATGAAATGTTTATATGGGTAGCTGTTTTGTATGCAGGCCCGCTGTGCATTTAAAAACTCTTCATATCTATTAATTTCTACAAGCTGACTATGTTTGCTTCCTGCATTAGAAAGGACTATTTTTTAAATAGTCCTTTTTAATTTTTTTTTAAAGTGCTCCAAAAGACTGGAGTACTCCAAGGGCAAGCCTAATGCGGCCACTATCTGTAATAAGTTTTACATTTGCAAGTATGTAAAATTCATTCCCTTTAAGACCATTATAAGAGAAATGTTTTGCTATGACTATGTATCTTCTCCTAACTGGAAAGCATTTAGTCTGTCAGTATGTTGCATCTTTGTGTCTTCAGTTCCAGCATGTAAGATTATTTGCATTATACAACTTTTTATTCTTTTTTTTTTTTTTTTCCTGCTAAAAGGGGAATAGCCTTGTAAAACGGTGAACAGCACAAATTTGTTGTTCTGGGTGAGGAATTCTAGCTTTCAAATTCTTTCTGCATTTTGTGTTTTATCTTTTCTTTCTGATTTTACGGCTCTAGAAACATAGGCATCAGCCCTAGAGAATACCCCACGGTAAAAATGTTGCTTTTGCCCTGTGCTTTTATTCAAAAGTGCAAATGACTCCCAGGCTTTAAGTTGCAGCTGAGAAAAACTGGAGACCAGGTATTAGCAAAAGCAAAGGATAATGCTGCAAATCTCAGTTTATGCTTGCAGAATGCTTGTCCTGCTGTAGTATGTGTCCTGGCTTTCCACTTATGCTGACTTACCTTAAGGGCCTTTCTCTGTCAGGGCTAATTTCACCTCATCGCTCTCCCCATGGGCGGGGATGGAAAGAAAGGCAAAGAAGTTACTGTTCCAGGCAGCAGTTGAGATTTCCACCAGCACGCACCATCAAGCTGAAGAAAAATGCCCTTGAGAAGGGCTCTCTCCCACATGCACGTGTAAGGGACCTTCCAAACTGCCACGCATTTCCACAGCTGCTCTTGCCCTACTACCAGTGACAAAATGCCACTCTTCTCTTTCTGTTCTCTTTCTGGAGCCAAATGGTGCAAACTCAGCTGCCAAAACAGCAATAAACAGAAGCAGCAGCCAGCAGAAAACATGAAAGAAGATGATGAAGATACAGACAGCATTTGCCTTAGGCCTTCAGAGACGCCTCACACAAAGATACTTTTCCAAGGAACTGCAGCATCAGCCTGCTGAACTGCAAAACGCTGTCAGCAATGGAGAGCGAGCGAAAAAAATAAATCATACATCACAACTGGCATAATTAAGCAATTAGAAACCTCAGCACAGGCACAAATGTGCTGCTCTGTGCTAGCTTAGGAGTGGTTTGAGAAGCCTGAGAAACTAAAGCAGCAGGGACAGTGCAGGTGCCGTTGGCAGGGGGCTCGCAGGCAAAGCTCTGCCCAGGCAGCTACGCTCTCCGGCGCGGACGTGCTCTCAGCTGCAAAACGTGACTCATGATTAAGCCACAAGAAGCCAAGCATATGCACAACCCTCCCTTTACCTCTGCCGTCATTATCTGGGTTACCCACGCTATGGCTCAGAGGTTATAAAACACAGGAGAGTGTGAAATGGCAGACAGAAACCTTGGCAAAACGAAACCCACAAGATCTGGAGCGAGCTAAAGCTACCTGTGCTTGTTTGACCTCATGCAGCATCTGCAGACAACCTTACGCCAACCTCTCTACTACCCCCCTCTCCCATAGCTGTCCTATGGAAGGACTTTGCAGCCTGGGGGAGGAGGGAGGTCGGGGAGGAAGAAAGCAGGGAAAATAAAACAAAACCGTGTTTGTTGACAGAGCTATTGTCAGAGCTGCTTTCATTGCTCAGAGTGCAAGCGCTGCTATGCTTGAACTCCTTCTGCATTGCAAGTGTTTTTGGCCCTTTCTTGTAATAGAGAACTAAACAGCTACATCTTGCTAGCTGCACAAGCACTGTGCTTCTGTGAGACATCGCACGCACAAACTCGATGGGGTGCAGTGGTGAATATGCAGTGACATGTCACCAAGAGACCTCCACTGCCTGCCTGCTCCCATCTTTTGCCTTAATATCCATGTGCCACACAAGTTGTGAAAGGGACAAATGTGCACCGCACTTTTGGATGCAACCTACTTCCCTAATTCCAATGCAGCGCTCAGCAAGTGCATCAAACAGTTGGTCCGTAAATAAAAAAATATGTAAGTAGGAAGCCTCGGAGCTGTTCTCAGTGCAGCCTGGGGAGGCTCTTCAGGCTAGTGGCTTTATCAGGGAAGGGGTAGCTAAGGAAAAGTAGAACCATTTCAAATATGTTGTCCTAAGACAGAGATGGGACTTGTCCATTTGGCGCATAGAGACAAAAAGTCTAGCCCTGAACGAGTCACTTGTAGTTCTTTTTTGTTTTGCTTTCCTAACACTTTTTATTATTGCTGTAATTATTACAGGGATTGGGGGAACAGGAAAAGCAGAGCCTGTTGTAGTTCTGCACTAGTAGGCAGTGGGGAAGATAGAAGAGTAACCTCTCTTATCCTGCAAAGCCACAGGGCAGCATTGCTGGTTAAGCACAAGTATCTTGTGTGCGAACTTCGCAGGAAAAAACAGTTCTGTTTTAGTATTCTGTAGGGATGCTCACATTATGCCCAATGCTACTGGAGCCAAGCACCTTCCAAGAGCGCAGCAGGTCCCGTGACTAGTGCTGTTATTCACCATGTCACTTTTCTTTCTCTGCCCTCTCTCCCCTTGGAGAAAGAAAGGCATGAGGCATGCTGTTTGTTTTTTGATTTGGGAATGTGCAAGGGCAAAAATCACAGATATTGCTTTTTGGAAAGGAAAGTGGCCAACATCTGAGGTGCTTAATATTCGGTGGTGCTTTGGGCCAGCCCTGGAGAAAGGTGTTCCCTACATCTTGTCTTTGCAGTGCCTTTGTCCTTGGTGGCTGGGATGTAGCAGAGATGCTGATGAGCTTTCAGCAGCTCTGCTGGCTGTTCCCTGGCCCTACTTTCTCCCTCTCTTTCTTGGCAGCCTGCTAAGTGCTGACTGATGCAGACAGGCCCAGGCTGCAGCCCCAGATGATGAGCAGAATGGAGCCCAGTACCAGGTGACTGCAGGTCATCTTGGACTACTTCAGGGGAAAAGGAAGGTAGCAAAGAAAGTCTGGAGGGTGGTGACCTCATTTCTTTGCTATGAGTGTTTTGTGCCTGGCAGAGGGCCAGGAGAAGGTAGCAGCACGGCTGGAATGAACCCGGCCCAGCAAACCTGGCAGCGTCTTGGCAGGAAAAGGCACGAAGCAGAGCGGCTCTAGGTAGCCTTCTCAGATAACACAGAGCCAACGTGCCGGGCGCTTACATCAGTTCCCTTCTGGCAGGCGGGAGGCAGGAGGCACACTTAGTCCTAATCCCAGAGAGTGGAGGAGCCTGGCCTGAGGCAGACAGCTCAGGCCAGGGCAGCACAGCCCGGCTGGAACCCCCCCCGGCCGAGTTCTGGCAAGGTGTCGCCAGGGGCCAGATTGCAGATGAGGAGGCGCCCGTCATCCCCGGTTGCTTTCGGTGGCAGGCTAGGAGCTCAAGCCCATGAAGGAGCTGGGGCACTGTGCCTAAAAGCTGTGCTGGGAAGCCCACCGCTCTGGCATGTGGCAGGAAAGGGTTCCTGGAAAACAGATTCCCGGGAAGCGCCCCCATTTCTTGCAGCTATGGTGAAAACCTATTGCCCTGGAAAGCACTAGCAGTAGCTGCACTTTGTGCTGCTGCACAGCAGATAGACAGTGCTGTTAATAATTATTAAAATGAGGAGTGTTTCCCCTGTAAATATCAACCCTAGTAACAAGAACAAGGTTCTGATCTACAGAAATCAGTCTTTATGCAAGGCTGACTGGGGAGCATGCTCTCATGTGCTTGAGTATGCACTGTGATGTGGCTGTAGATCTTCCCCCCCAGGTCCGACCATGGCTCTTCATCATGTACGCGCCGCAAAAGCAGTTTAAAAGCGCTGTGCCACAAAAGAGCAGCACACCAGGCACCCATTTCAAGGCTTGAGCTCTACAGCTTCTACCAGCAATTTCCCACTCCCACATGAAATCCAAAGCTGGTGCCAAGAAACTTCAGGCAAATTTTACACTGCATTTCCCTCCTGCCAGGCTCGGAGATGAGGTTATCCTCTGCTCCCTGCTTCCACTGCTGAGCCTGCGAGCTCCCACCTCAGCTCTTCCGGGTGTAAAGGCAACTGGAAAATGGCAGGGCAAGCAACCGCTTTCTTCTTCTTTCTCTGAAACCACTACATAAAGGAGAAGGAAAACGCAGGAGGGGGGACAGGACATGGGCTAATTCCACGTTTCCAACCCGAAAAGAGCCTCTTCTCTGATTTCGGCAAAAAGAGTAAAGCTGGGATGTTGCCCCCTACCTCCCTTTTATAGCCTCTGACTTTCTGTGCAGGAGAAATTTCTTCTTAGGACTTGCGAGGTTCTATGTTATCTTATAGACTTGCTCACGCTGCCGCGCTGGGCATACAGCTTTCCTATCTAGGAAACCTTCCAGTAACTTCCCTTATAGGCTACTTTTTTGCCCAGACTGAAAAGGACAGAAGGAAGGAAAGTGTGTCTTCATGGGGGACACCAAAAAAAAACCACAAAACCAAAGCAAAAAACTCATCAGGAAAAACAGAGCTCAGGAGGCAGAGTTATCTGAAGGTGCATATTTTCTTCTCCTCTGCCACTCCTTGCTACAATGTCCTGCTGAGGTCGGACCTGCTCCGCTTCTGCTCCTGCTGCCAAAGGGCTGGATCTGAGTGCGGTTTCACCCAGCCCCAGGGTAACTTGCGGAAAGAAAGAGAACGGGATGGTGTAAAGGAAATTATTTAATAGCGCAACTTAAATAACATGACAACATCAACATGTGAACAATTTACACCTGCTAAAGGTCGCACAGAATATCCCGCTGTGTTTTACCATATAGCCAGTGCATATGTTTGGAAAATAGAAACAAACATTGTCCCATTAGGTGCTTCAGTATATAATCCAGGTTTAGACTTTCCTTTTTAAGAAACAGTTTGACATTGAAACGGAGGTGCAAAAGCAACATGATATATAAACAAAACAGGTTTTAAATAAGTTCCTAAGCGTGTTCTCTACTGAAAGCTATTTTTTTCAAATTCAGTTTTACGTCTATAAATACATAGTACAAAAATGCAAGTGTACAAGCCATTTCTCCCAATAGAGTTATGTCTTTTGAAGTTTTAAGTAGCAACATTCCTCCAACATAGGATGCATACATATAAGAGCAATAATATTAAGTATTTACATATAAAGTTATGAAGTGTTTGAGGATATAAATTAGTAACAACACACAGACAAAAATATACTTACTGTGAAATAAATAATTCAACAGCTTTACATACAAGAGTTATGTATAGTATTATACAAACATAATATGCAAGACTGTAGGACTTAATCTTGCAGTTGCTCATATCTGACTATCACTCGAGCAGATGAACAATCCCAGTGCAGTGGAAAAGCTACTTGATGGAGTTGTTCCTATACCAAAACTCAGGTGCACGTATCTCCCCTCCTCCCCCCAAGAAACAGCTCCTAGCTGGTAGCTCAATCAGGCCCAGTGGAAAGCATGGTGAAAGAATGGGTTCAGTTTTACTCTTGCGAACTGAGGTACTGTTGGCATTCGGCGTCTCCTTTCGGCTCCGGAGATCCAGGGATTCTCTTCCCATTTGTTGGGTAGACACACCAGCACCCAGCAGACTCTCCATCCAGCGAAGTTTCGCACTAGAACAATTGGGAAAACCAAACCCAGAATAAGTGACAGACAACAGCAAATAAAAAGTGAAACGTGTTTGGGCAGATTTAGGATTAGAAACTGGGGAACTACCGCATGCAGACTATTTTTTAGAGTGTGATGCTCAATTCTGACAAAACCCTCTAACCAACACGCTTGGCTAGGGAGCCTTGATCCAAGCTGAATTCCCTCTTACAGAGCAACTTAAGGTTTAAAAGTGCTGGCCCACTCCTTGATGGACAACAGTGTGAAATAGCAATCTGCTCTGAGAAGCAGAGGGAAGGCAGGTTATATGGTAGGCAGTGTGAGTTATATGGCTGGCAGTGAATTTGGGGCCTGGTGAAAGACTTCTGTACATGCCTGATTTGATTGCAGGTGACACATCCCGCACCAAGGAGGTACAGTGACACACACCTCTTCAGAGCAGCTAAAGCCACCTGCCTGGCCTGTGGTATGAGAACGTGGGCTGAGGCTTGGAGTGGATACTGACGGTGCAGATTAGCTTTGGTGCGACTCAAAATGGCTCCTTTGGAGGCTGTACTGTTAGAGCGATTGGTGTCATTGGTAATATAACATGTAAGGCAGCACAGAAGAGGATTTTTGCTCTCCTTTCTAAAGTCTGCTCTAGCTCCAGGGAGCTTTGCCACTGCTAAAGCATTTTACCTCAGGAGCTGAGTGCTTCAGATACTGTATTTTCAGGGTGGACGTTACAAATGAATGGTGACGGGG
Organism: Nothocercus julius; assembly: GCA_013398735.1. Lineage (NCBI taxonomy): Eukaryota > Metazoa > Chordata > Aves > Tinamiformes > Tinamidae > Nothocercus > Nothocercus julius. The sequence goes on along the minus strand of VZSV01000076.1, from coordinate 2,992,071 downwards.
GCTACCTCGCTTGTGAAACAAAGAAGCTTAATATGGCCTGGGCACATGCAGGGTTAAAAATCTTTCGGAGAAGGCCTTGTGTGCACCTGTTCCGCTCATGGAAAAGCCTCCTGCCCCCCTTCCTGCCAGCCTGGGGCGCGCAGCTCACTTTTAAGAGAAGAGGGACAAGCCATCTGCTCCCACTGCTAAGCACCCCTGTCCTCACAACCTGCTCCGGCAGCAGCTGCAGAGGCGGGAGTGGGGAGGCACCGCACAGCGACGGGCCAGCCGGCGTGGGGCCGTTGGTGGGAGCAGGCACGTACCTGCCTGCTCTGGTAAAAGCCGCTCTTGCTGCAGTTGGGTAGGTAGAATTTGTAGATCTCTCCTCCACTCCTCTGTTGAGCCATAGCCAACTTGTGCAGGGCTCGGTAGAGCTCCTTCTGGCATGGTCCCTGGAGCAAGGCAATCAATGCACAGTGTGTCAACAGGACAATCACAAAGAAACCTGGCGAACCTAAACGTGACCGGTTGTGAAGCTGTCTGGAAGCTGGAAAACAGCTATTAGTCACGAAATCTGCACTGGGGCTGCCCTGCGTGCAGTTTCTACTTGTTTCGGTAGGAGCAGGGGCTGGGAAACTCTGGCCTTTTGTTTTTATTCTTTGAGGTATTTTTCTGTCCGCAGAAACACGAGAATTTAAGTCCTCGGGTTCCCACACAAGGAAATTTAACCTGTGCTGAGTAAACACATTAGGGCTTGGAGGGTACAAGCTCTCAGGCGCACGTCGGGTGCCTGGCGTACGTGAGGCTGGCCACGTCTGCCGGGTTGCCATGGCCCTGCTCTCTGTTGACGTATGGAGAATAGGTGCGCGACATATACAGGCGGCGCGAGAGCAAACATCTGCGTGTTTGTTATCTTTTGTGCGGGGGGCATGGCCAGCGCTGAAACAGCTCAAGGCTGTGACTCTCCCACACACATCCACGTCGCCAAGAGCGAGGGGTCAAGGAGGGCCGGCAATGTGCGTGCCATCCCCTGTCATCCACTAACAGAACTGCCATCCACTAACAGCACCCGATGTGTTTGGGTGAGCGGAAGGGACTTTGCAAATATTTCTGGTTCTGAAAGAAAATCAGATTTTGCCCTCTGCTTGTGGAAGGCCTCCCCAGGCCAGGCCCTCCGGCAAGCAGTCAGCCCCCTGGAAGTCACTGAGTTTACTCTTGCTCCTGGTTTGGAAAAGCAGAAGCTGTAAAAATGTGAATTAGAGCTCACAGGGCTTTTATGTGATAGCTCAAAACCTCAAAACTAAGCTCTGAATGTCAGACAGCTTCCTAGTCTTTCTCTTTTCTTTTTTCTTTCTTTTTTTTTTTTTTTTTAATTCTTTTTGCAGTGTCACCGTGGCCATACAAAGCAGGGCCTCATGCCACCCCGGCGCGTGACCCACGGCAGTCCAGCAAGGCTGCTAACTCTGGTTCTCTGGTGCCCTCACGTGGAGTCAGGACCTGCCTGCTCACTCATACTACGTCTCCCGTAAGGAGTAAGCCTGCTGCTCTCGCTTGAGGTGGGCTGCGGACATCGGGCACTCGGGAACGCCTTTGCGTGCCGCAGAGCACGGGCCCAGGCATAAACACGTCAAGTTTTTTAATTAAAGCGCCAAAAACTTCCAAGATCGTGGGACACATTTCTGGAATTTAAGGGCAGATGTTATAGTCTGGTATCAATTGCAGAGTGAGATTCAGCCTCTGCAAGGAGTTTTTAGAGCTTCATAACTCAGGCACAACAGCTTTTACAGCCGCTCCCATTTTGCCTTTTCCTTGGGCATCTTCCGAAAGAGGAAGACTGCTTGCTGGCTACCCAAAATATTGACCTCTCAGGTCAGGGGGTACCAGGGCTGCTGGTAGAGTTTCGTGCACATTTTCATTCAGTATTTCAAATCAATAGCAGCTGATGAAACACTGCTTGAAGGGCTTGCAACAAAACTCACCTGCTCTCTCCATTTCTTGAGCTCAGATATCCTTTTTGCTTTCATGTTTTCATATGCGGAGATGGCGTTCCAGGGGCTGGATTTGTCCTGGCCGATGGGAAACATCAACTGATAGCTCAGCAGCTGATCCCGGGTCATTTCTGTGCTTTCTAAAGTCATATCCTCGGGTTCAACAGAGCCTGGAAAGGAATGACAGGAAGATGGAAATGTTTAGTGAGTTCTGCCTTTACTCCTCCAAGGGAAAAAAGAAGAAGAGAAAAAAAAAGTGTTATGTGTAAGATCGGCTTCAGCAGCTCTTGTAAGAATAGCACTTTACAGGGGTGGTCAGTAATATATTTATGAATATATTCATCCGCTGTTCTCTAAAGCCTAGTTAATTTATCACCTTCCAGAATCACTTGTCTACCGAAGAGGAAGGTGAAACCAGCCTGTTAGGAATGAAAGGTCTTCTTGACTACAGGAGGTAGAAGGCAATATGCTAGATGAGGAAAGATTGAGTTCGAACTTGTAAGGCATTTGACATTTGGCGCAATGCGTTTTGGTTTCTCTGGGGAAAGGGAGTTGCCTCAGACGCAGTGCTGCAGCATCCTTTAACGTGTGCTGTGCCTTGGCTCCCTGGGGCAGCCGTCAATCCCACCAGCCTGAAAAGGGTCCGGTACCCAGGGTCTGGGAGAAGCTGTGTGGACCTGAGCATGTGGTGCCCATCAGCCCTGCTCGGAGCATGCAAGCATTCCCATGGGAGGCAGCAGAAGCTCTTAGCAGCCATGGGGATGCTAGCGAGAATGCTTTGGCACATGCTTAAATGAGTAGTTGGATTAGAACTACAAAAACACAGCCAAGGGTCAGTACTAGAAAAAAAAAAGCTGAGGAAGATCAAGGAGGGAAATTTAAAATGGAATAAAAGCAGAGGAAGAATAAAATCCAACACCCCCCGAAGAAGGCAGCTTAAGCACTGAGTCAAGCAGCTGCTTCCCCGCCGCCACCCCAGTCAGGAATATCTCCACTTCTACCACCAATATCAACTGTGATTTTGATTCACCCAAGATTAATTTTGCAATGCTATGCCACTGATTCACTTTAACAACCAATAGGTGACCATAGCATGCACGATGCTAAAAAATAATAAGAAATAATAAACTGTGGAAGCAATGCTTTCTGCTCAGAGAGAGATGGGTTAACGCGGCGTCGCTGACAGTACCTGTGGGCTCGTCGGCCTCGGCAGCGGGCGCACAGGTTCCCTGTCCCCGCAGCAAGGCCCGCAGCGGGCCGGGCTGCTCCGTCGGCGCCCGGCAGCGGAGCCCGCGGGCGCAACGCGCCGTGTACACCCCGCAGGGCTGCCCTGGCCCCAGGGCGCAGGTCTGGCAGCAGCCGCAGCCAGGCTGCCGTGCCGTCTCGGGGCAGTTGGCCGCCACCAGCGGGCACTGGGCCAGCTTCTCCGGCGTGCATGGGGCACAGCGGGACGGCTGCGGGCCCGCACCAGCAGCCAGGCCGGGGCCCAGCAGCACTGGCAGTAGCAGGGCCAGCCGGGACAGCAGAGAGTGTACACCAGTCATGGCAGGAGTGAGCGAGGAAGGGGTTGAGGGAGGCTGGGCACACGGAGCAGCAGCAGCAGTGGCTGCTTTGAGCACCGTGGGCTCTCCCAGGCCATTTATACAGTGCTGTGTCTGGCTATTAATCTTTAACCCCCGGGTTAACAATTATCTGGCCGGGAGGCCTGGAGGAGCATCATTTCACTGTCCGTTCATGTCCCTGACCACGCTTCCCCTCCCTTTTCACTTTCCCCCTTTATGTTCTTTCTTTTTTTTTTTTTTTTTATTATTATTATTATTTTTCCCCCCTTCTCTCCAGACATGCAGGAATGCTTTTATTCCCTTGCCTCCACCTCCAGCACCACTGTTAACACGGATAAATGTGGTAGGGGGAGCAGGGGGAAGGGAATGGTTTCCCTCCCCTGCGGCCCATCGCAAGTGTCTCCTTTTCTTGACATTTGATAAAAATGTAAATGTTTAAAAAAGAAGAGCTGGAGGGGGGAGAAAGGGGATGGAAAGGGAGGAGGGAAGCCCCATTGAAATCCATGCCGCTGGCTGTGCATTTCCACAGCAACCAGTGCAACAAACCCATGTTTGATTTTCATCATGTGGCAGCAGGTTAGGAGGACACTGACCCACGACGTCGGGGGCCCCGGGCTGGGCTGCATGGGGGCGAGGGGAGCTGCAGCCAGTGCCGCTGCGCACGCGGCATGCATAGCGCACGGGGACACTGCCTGCAAGCAGCTTCTGGGCACAGGGGATCTTCCCAGGCTTCTTTCTCCCTGCCCCTGTTGCCCTCTCCTCCAATTTCTCCCAAAAAAAGAAAAAAAGAATTCCCGAACTATCCTCCTTTCCACACGGCAGTTGCAAATACAATAAAAGCAAAAGTACTCTGCTATGCTGAAGGGATAATTTTATCCTGGAATTTGCAGTATGTACTAAGCTGCAAATAGCAAATTCCACTGTCAAGTCATCTAATGCAACGTTTCTTTTCTAATGCATTTAGTTCTCTTTTGTAAAATGCATCATTTGTGTGAAAGAAAGTGAGGCAAAGCTGCAGAGCAATGCTTTTTATTATTCTTTTTTGTTAGACTTACAATCTCCTTTCACTAATTCATTGCTATTATCATATTATTCATGCTTTACTTGAATTGTAATGCTTTTAGCATTCATGCTTTACTTATGGTAGTACTTTTAGTGGATTTTAACCTGCTATATTCATAATTCATAAAAGATGCCTACAGACATCACCACTTCATCATATCATTTTTGGCTGTCCAATCTTTTAGCAATTTTGTGGAATGTAAAAAGAAAAAGTATCTTCCTGACTCTCCTTCGGGATACCCAAAAGGGTGTCATCACTCAAAATCAACTTACATTTTGAAGCGTATTAAACAAAACTGGTTTTACAGAGTTTTGAAGAATTCTGAGGGAATCACATTTCTGTGACTGGGATCAGACTGTGTCTGACAACCTGGGGCACAATAGTTTCTGTGGAAAAACACAGCGGGTAGGCTTTTTGAGCTCTAATGCTTCCCTTTCGTATGTAAACTTTTTTTTTTTTTTTTCCCCTTGGATGTCCTATGTAGAAAATGATGATTCTCCTCTGACTGCTTATGCAGTGAGAATCCACAAAAAAATAGGGGCTCGGGTTCTGCTCCCTTCTTTCTTCTCCAGGAAAGAAAACGATGCAAAATCCCTCGTGTGAACATGGAAAAAGAAAAGCCACATTAAACGTAGAGCCAGTTGGAAGATGACAAAGACCCAAAGAGCTCATACGCATGTACATATATGCATGTATTTGTTTGTTTACATAGCCATACACATGTATTTCTTGTTTTAGGTGACTTCTATATAGACAGAATTGAGGCTTGTGACTAAAGAGTGAAACTTAATGCGAGCGCGCCGTTCCTTGCCTGAGCACCTAGACTCATGTGTCCATGTTACAAAGGCTGGTATCACAAAACTGCCATTAGTTTGCAGGAATTTCTGGCTTCCAAAGCACTGTTTTCCAGCTTTTGGCACATTTCGTTTCATTCACTTTTCACTGCTGCGGGGCAGCTGGCAGTATCTGATTGCTCAGACATTTCCTAACCACTGGAAGCTACTTAGAAACTAGAATTTTTTTTTTTCCTCATCTTATCACTGAATGATAAGCAGACAAAGCCCTACAGATTATGCAAAATTTTGAAGATGTTTTTGTTTTGCTTCCTTTATAACCACAGGTCAGCTCTACATGACGGCCTGACCCTGTGCTATTTACTGGCCTTTGTACATCCTAACTGAGAAAACTTGAAGCTCTAGTACAGCAGACTTTGCCTGCAGATGCCTGTCTACAGGAAAGCCAGACATGTATAAATCAGTCCTGTCATATTTTATTTGTATAAATATATCCCACATCCTTCAGAACAGGTTGTGATAACTTAGGACAGCTTCAATGAACAAAGCAATGTTTTTGTGTAGGCCAGAAGACATCAATGAAGTGAAGATAGTGCATATGTTTATGTAGGTTCTGTTTGATGTAATACTACAACTCATATAACCGTCTTCATCTCTGACCCTGACATTGCTTTAAAGAGCACAAACAGATAAGAGTCAGGAGGTTAAAAACATCTGCGATGTAAAGTTGTGTTTACTGAAGGGTTCTGACAGCAGTTTTTTAGGTGTTCCAACTTATGGCCTCTAATTTGAACCACTTGTCAGGAGATACCACGTGAATACTAAGCAAGGGTTATTTTTCTACAAGGATTTTCTCATTGGTTTCTCAGTAATTCTTAGCCAATGACCCCATTTTGAATGTTAAATAAAGTTTGTTTTGCTTTTCTTTTTTTTTTTCTTTAAAGCTTCATGGAGTTACTCGTAGTACATAAAGCTTTATATATGTTTATGTGCAAGCTATCCTTATCCTCTAATCACCAAAAATTTAAGTAACTTGCTGAATAATTTCCTGCTAGCACCGTTTCTCTGAATATGTTTTAAAACAAGCAAACAAACAATAGAATATCCTCCTTATTTTTGATTGGGTAAGAAGCTAATCGTGAATTTAATATCCAAAACTCCTGTGTATAATATATATACATATACATAAAAGGCCACTATCTTACAAAGAGAAACAGCTATGTTAGAAATACAGAACAACTACACATTCCTCTCCTTAAATTCCCCACATCAATGATGCTTTCTTTCAGCCATATAGATTGCTAAGAACTATTTAAAAAAAAAAAAAAGAATAGTTTAAGTGCTTGTTGATTGTTCGTTTTCATAGTTTCCAATTCCTAACAATAACATGCATACTCCTTGGTGTTATTTTTCTAGCCTGTTGGGTAAGAAGGCCTTTCAGAATTACATTCCAGATATAGATAATCAGGTTCTCCAGGTCTTTTCTTCTCTAATATTGCCTAACTTTTGCAGAAAAAAAGGATAATTTTCTAGAATATAGAAGATATTTGTAAAACACTTTACTGATTGCAGTGGAGAAACACAACAAAGTCACTAGTGAAAGAGGAAAAGTGAGAGGCTTCAGCTTCACCCCTGCTGCTTAGACAGAGGCATTCCCCAAGACCACCCATGAAAACGGGGGTTTGCTGGCGACCAGATTAGCTCAACAGGGGATTTTTAAAATTTTACTGCTCTCCCCAGTGCAGGTTTCAGGCACCTAAAGTATCCTCAGCTGTTTAAATGTCTTTGTGTGCTTCAGCCCTGGTGTCCCTGCAGGTCTGGGAGAGGAACTAACATTTGCCACTGAGGCAACGATGTGGCTCTGCCTTTCTGCTGCAACCTACAGATTCTGATTGAAAGAAAGCACATCTTTATGTGCCTTTATGTGCCTTTAAACCATTCTAGTGAGAATAGCAATCAAGTCATAGGACATAGCACTGTAGGTCAAGAACTACTTGCTCGGCTCTTGGTGGCACATGGAATTGGGGGAAAAACACATCCAAACTACAGGTACAGCTGCAGCATTGGAAGCAGGGGTGTCGTGGAGGCTCACTCCCTTCAGTCTCAGCAAGAGAGAGCAAGGGGACAAGAAGGCTGTTCTGGTCACCAAAATGATATTCTGTTAAAACGGGGCATTTGTATTTGCTTTGCGCATTTACTCTGATCACCCTTGTGCTCATTCTTGCAAAAAAGTCAAACAGTTCTCCCAGCTACTTCTTTGAAAGAATATCTGCTCCTGCATTTCTGATTCCAACAATACTATCCTTACTAATTACTATTATTACTAATTTTGCTGGTAACACTTTGAGTATTTTTTCTGGTTTCTACTTCCCCAGAGGATGAGGAATGGAAAACTTAATTTCTGGTCATTTTGGAGAGCTCTAGACTTGCACAGAGAAGGAAACTGCTCTGGGGACTCAGGGCCACCCCTTCCCTCAGGTGGCCAAACATCATCTCCACTGAGTTAGCCTCTGATCATTTAGCAAGCGTGAAAGCTTTTGATGCTCACCATGAGCTTAATCTATGTGCATGTACTATTTCAAGCTCTTAAGACTGGACCCACCATGAATCGGTTGCCCCGGGGCATTTGTCCTAAGTGTGGGCAAACCCATCTCAGCAAGCACTGGGGAGAAAGATGAAGTCCCTAACACAGGGCCGAGACTGCCGCTTAGCAGCGTAATGCTTGGAGCTATGCAGGGCCCTTAAAGCTGAGCACATTTTTGCAAACAGAGGCCTGCAGGGGTTAATCCAATCTGTTATTATACCAAAATCACACCGTCAATAAGACTAAATATCACACGAATATTTGCCTGACCTACTATATAAATAAGATCTGCCATCAAACACAGAGATCACACAGTTACTGGATTAAAAAAAAAAAAATCAATATAATTAATGTATAATGAAACAAAGCAAAAAGCCAATACCAGATTGTCAAAGCACTTCATTACAGATAAAAGCAGAGCACCTCTCTTCGCAAACAACTGTTTGACTGCATTCAATAAATCACCAGGATCTTGACTTCTGAAGCAAAACCATATGGAAGAGAATAAAATTTCTAGGACCCACAGCTCTGTGAATATGAGTCAGGGTAAAAATTAAGATAGTCACAGAAGGGAATTATTAGCTAGGTCAAAAGCTTCTCTCTCCTGACACCTTTCTAATCAGGCATATGGAAAAATGTCTAAATGGGTAATTATATATTTAAACCTTTAATTTGACTTTTGTTGTTATTGCTGTTTTTATTACAATTGGTCACACATTCACAAGGACATGTTTGTTTACAGAATACTCCCCCGCCCCCAACCTTCTTTTTGATGCATGTTTCTGTATTTTCATTTGAGTATGTATGTAGCATTCTACTTTTTCCCTTCTGATTTCACAACTTCCTTAGCATCAAAGGCAACCAGTGAAAGCAAGTGCTCCAGACTCATCATATGCAACACATCCCTGTGAGAAACCAGAACAGCTCACCTGCCCCTTAGGGGTCCTGAGTTTGCTAACTGTGCTTTTGCTTGCCTTATTTATCTCTTCTCCAATGAAACTACCCGATCTTATCATTTGGCCAGTCCCATCTGAGGATTTCACTCTATGTTTGGTTTTCTTTAATCATTTTTTTTCATCATCTAGCTGTGGCCAAACCCTTCCCCTGTTACTGAGTACCATGGTCAGGATACACTCTTTATTTATTTATTAATTTACCTTCTTGCATCCTAACACTTGTAGTATAATTGCAACTTTTACACTCTCTGTGGATAGTTTTCTCAACTAATCAGGGCAATCTGGGATGCCAAATTTGGGATGCACTTCTCCTTCCTCCACCATCCCAACTGCACCTTTCTATCTTCCCTATAGCAAAATCACAGCTATAATATGTACCCACCTACTCTAGGAGAACATCAAATGACTTGCCTTGAAGCGTAGCAAAGCTTCTATCCATGGCTAAGTTATCCCTATATATATATATATTTTTTTTTTTAAGAGCAAAAAGTTCTAAAGCACCAGTCTTTTTTCTATGCACATCTTTGTTGATCACTGCTTTGATGAAATATTTTATGATTCCATTAATTGCTCAGTGGTCTCTGGGCCAGGAAGTGTACTTTGAAGCTCCTTTTCCTAGGCATTTTCAAACTTTTATCCTGACCTCTTTTCTTCTCCCAATAATTTTGCCAGCAATCCTGCTCATTCTTTCGTACCTTTATCTGAAAAAAAAATCACCTTTTCATATTTAGAAAATTGGTTTATTCTGTTTCCAGGACAGGAACCCATTTGTTTTCCTATACTAAAGTAATGCAGTATTTCTTTTTCACCTTCATTATTGGTATCAAATTGATATTCTTAGAATAAGAAGGTCCTTACACAGGACAAATCTGCAAAAAGATGAAGAGCTGAAAGCAGAAGCCAGTTAGAAGAGGACATGTTGAACTTAAAAAGGCTAAAAGGAGGACATGGAAGGCAAAAGAAGTGACCAAAATGGCAGCAAAGATAAGGAGTAGAAAAGACAAGATTTCATTACTTTTTCTCCCCCCTGGAGTAAAGAAGGATAACTCCTCCCTTTCCATTTCCTCAGTAAACACAATTTTTACACAATCCAAGAAACAAAATACCACAATGTGAGATGGTGAGTCACTGACCTACAATGCAAGTTCAAGCTTCTTTTCTAATGAAAAGTAGAGCAGCTCTGATAAGTGGACACTGAAAAGCTCTGATTTGCAAAAAAAAAAAAAAGCCCAGACATGGCGATTTCTGTCCTGTGGTACAGACTTGGTTTCAAGGTCCTATTTCACAGGAAAAGGGGATTTGGGGTGAAGTCTCTTATTTCCCATTTAGTTTTCTAGGGTATTTAGGCATTCCTATGCCTTATAAAGTCATAAAACAGATGAGCAACAGAGTTGAAGAATTTCTTCTCTTTCTTTTTCTTTCTTTCTTTTTCTTTCTTTCTTTTTCTTTCTTTCTTTCTTTCTTTCTTTCTTTCTTTCTTTCTTTCTTTCTTTCTTTCTTTCTTTCTTTCTTTCTTTCTTTCTTTCTTTCTTTCTT
>VZSV01000076.1:2950392-2981249 GCA_013398735.1 Nothocercus julius | reverse complement strand
CTTCCTTCCTTTTGTAGAATCAGAAATGTTGAGGAGCAAGCAGTTTTAATAGGCATTGGCAATGGGAGCCACAGCTGGAGCTAAGGGAGACCCTTGTTCTTATAGGTCTTGAAGAACAAACTGCACCAAACATGGAAACCTCTGAGTTATTTATTATTCAGGGCTTTGTCTATAGAAGAAATGAAATTATGTTGTGATTTGCACGGGGGAACAAAATCTGTTTTTGTTTAAGAGAGTTGATTTTTTCCACTTTTCCCTGTTATCCTCTTTCCCTGTTGTTCAGCTACAATTGGTTCAGCTGGATCACCTATAGTAGTCATCCAGATGGACAGAGAGCGCCTAACTCTGTCAACAGTAGTGTTACCATTTCCTTTAGTGGGAACAAATCTGAGCTCATAAATCAAGGGTGAAGACATATCTGTCTCTTCCCTCTGTTCTTGGTAGTGTTTTTTTGTTCTTCTCCATCCAACATCATGCTTAGTCACCATCAGCCGGTAGATTGTGCAATATCCATTCAGAAACAAATGTACTAAAAACAATTCCTGGGGTCAGGGTCATAGCTTAGCTTCTAAAGGAAAAATACTGTCCTAAAGGCAGACTCTTGGCGGGAAGGCTGTTCTGAACGTACAAACATGTTCCATGTTACATTCGAAAGAGCAAAGCTGAAGAACCTGTTGTAATTCTTGCTTCACATTCACCCATGCAGAAAATGGACTTTTATGTGCTTATGTTTTTTTGAAAATGTGATGTCTTGGGGGCTAGGTTCTGATAAGCATCTAGTGTCTATATGATCTTTTCCAACCTCAGCTTCTGAAGTCTGTATGTGGGCTCGCTAATGCAAAAAGGGTAGTTCTTTGGAAGTGTGGCTCCCATTAACATTAAGTTTGTTTTGTTTTGGTTTGTTTTTTTACACTCAGGTGATATTGCAATGTAAGTATGCATGAAGTAAATGCACATGGAGAGAGCAGCTATCCAAATAGTAATTCATGGTTGCTGCCTCTAGAAGATGAACAATAAACAACATTGGAACTGTATATTACTAGTGACTCTCTCAAAGCATATTTTTTCGTATGTGTGTACTGCAACAGAAAACTGTGTCATTAAAACACTTGAAAGTCAACTAGAGAACGCAAGGAAAGTGCAAACACTGTAAATAAAAAAGTTTTTTTTCTTCCCCCCACCCCTTGTAGATATAGCTACATATGAAGCATAACAACAGCAGTTATGTCAGAGTTTCATGTTTCCTAACATCCTGGCATTTAAAAATTAGAAGCATTTTTTGAGAGTGCCTAGATAATCATGGAGTAGGGGATAATGTGTGGCTTAGTACTGTGTGGATTTCATTGAAGTCACCTCGTCCTATAAATGACCAATAATAATAACATTGTTGCTGTAGACAGTGTATCAGTCACATTTCAGCAGTGCCCTCGAAAGCCAACTAAGTCTCTTCATATATTCCTATAAATCATAGAAGAGCAATAGTGTGACTTTTTCAAATTCATGAGGATCTGAATTACTGAGAGAGATGCTACAAAATATCTTTGCATTTCTTCTAAAACATTCTGCAAAGCAGAAATAGAAGTATTTTCCAAAATCTTGAAAGCCATCAGTTCTGTGTATTTGCCTGCCTAATACAGCTTCAGGACTTGCAAACACCCAGTAAAGTCAAAGCTGTTTTATTGCTCCAAGCAATTTGTTTCTCTCTGCCGAGGAAATCCTTTGGGACTTTACTGGCACCAACTGGCTCCAGAAATTTGGCAGGGAGGCAGCCTTTTGGGTCAAACCCCCGTCAAACTCTCCCTGCTCTAAATCTCAGGAAGTTTTGCATTGTGATTGCCACAAACCTAAACACTTCCTAGATACTAGTCACTATATTCCCTGGATTTCTCCTCCATTTGACCTAGCCCAACGTAGGCCTCTGAGCAGGACATTCCCAGAAATTGCATGTCTGCCTTGCTAAGAGCTGGGTCTTGCTTTGAATAGCCATTTACAGCCTTTCTGCTTGCCTAGCACCATGGAGGGGTCAGCCTAAGTACACAAAGGCACTGCAGGGTCTGACGAAGGAGATTAAGAGTACTGCTGGAAGACTGACGTCAAATGTTCGAGGGGGAGGCTCTGAAATTTGACAAGGAATCTGGTTGGGAAGACGGGGCATAAAAGACAAATAAGGAAGACACTTAAGAACAAAGTGGAGAAGACTTTTGATGGAGATATGTTAAGGTTGAGGACCTGGATGGGCTTGGGCAGGAGCCAAGAGTGGCTTTGAGAAGTGATTTGGGGAAAGAAGCGGCAGAAGTAAGACTTTCTGAGACCAGGATGGGAAGCCTGAAGAAGGAACAAGTGGAACTATTTGGAAAGGTACATATAAACAGGAGACAGAACTGGGTCATTTGGATTAAATGTTGGGTCATGCGGCCAGGCTAATCTGCGCTTGTCCCAGGGGTAGAGGAGGGCTTTATGCTAACCTTGCAGTTGCCTGATCTTAGTTCAGCCTCTGGCACAAATCAGAGCTGCTGATGAAACTCCAGCAAACCCAAGGGTATAGCAGCACATCTGCAATCATCCCTATTTTATCTCAAGAACATCTTGGGATCTATATCAGCCAGGAGCTCCCGGGTTGCCAGAGGAACCTGAGGATTCCAGGCAAGCAGCCGGGGCAACACACACAAACAAATACTAGAACATTAACTAAACTTCAAGCCAAGCAAGGATGCCTTGGTTAGTGACCTGAGGGCAGCATCCCCCTGTTACCAGGCTATCACAGAGCTGAGGACACTCCCTTGAGAAACCATGGAGAGTTTCATTTCAGGAATTGTTAGGGAAAATATCCTAATGCTTCTTAAATCCTGGGAGAGGTTATAAAGCCACAACCCCACTTTGTACATGGGTTTTGGAACACAACACCGCAACTGCTTATAGGTCAGCATATCTTGCAACATTGGTGTGGGCCATCTTTCTGCTTCTAGGTGACCCTGCATGTGCAGGGAGGTTGGACTAGATGATCTCTAGAGGTCCCTTCCAACCTTAAGCATTTTATGATTCTCTGCCATCTTGGGCAAAAGCCATTAAAAGTTTCAAGGAAATGCAGTGATTTTTTTTTTCTCCTTATTTTGCAACTTCAGTTGAACAGACCATGCCCTTAGCAGAGCCAGGTGCAAAAATATAGACCTGACACAGGCTGCATAGTGCAGGCATTGGTGTGTGCAGATATATTGCCATCAGATCTACCCTAGGTCCCTGTTGCTGATGGCTCTTAAGTCTCTTTGAAGTCTTAAGCTCTACCTTAAGTAACAGACAGCAACAGGAACTAACATCAGCGCTTTTTGTCTTTCTGTAAAAAAGTAAGACTTTTTGTCTTACTTCTCACCTTGTGCTTCACAGCAGATTGCTGCCAAGAGCTAAACAATCATTTTGCCAATGTGGACATCAGGTAGCCCTTCCTCACCCCTGCCCTGTGCTGCAGCTCAAATAAGAAAGAGAAAATGAAGAGCCCTTTGAAAGGCACAGAAGAACATTGAGCACTGCTGGGGTGACAGTGCAGTGCACGTGCAGTCCAGGGCCAGAGCAAGTTCATTTAAAACCAACCCTTCAAAACAAACTGTTATTAATTAATAATCTGCAGAGGCTGTCCTCCCTCCTTGGTGCCTCTCACTATTTCCTCATCTCACTAGCTAGCAGCAAAAACATTCCTGATTGCATCAGCTTTGATTACTCTCTAGATGAGGAGATTCTGTATTGACTAACAAGCATTATACCTGCCACAGCCACTAGGACAGCAGCCTTCACTATTTGAAGAACATTAGCAATCCTAGAAGATGTGAGCGCTATATGAAAGAAGGTGCTTAGCAAGAGCTTTGGCAAAAACCAGAGCCATTCTTGCACAATATTCCCCCTTCACTTTCTCATGCCAGGCCTTCAGCTGTTGTAGATTAACATCGCCACCCCCCAGAAAGGTATTCCTCAGTTTTTACCTGGCACCTTCTAGTTTTAGAAGACTAAAGAGAAACATGGAACACCAAGGAGGGGAGGGTGAAGAAGAAAAAAAAAAAAAAAAAGCTGTTTTTGGAAAGAAAGAGAAAGTCTAAGAAACACTATAGTCTAGTCAGGTATGTGTTTTATTGGAACCAGCCATTCGCACCAGAAGGATGTGGTAACATTCATTCCAAGGATAATGCAATCAAGCTTCTTCAATTGTAAGTTCATGTTCAATTGCTTCCTCAATATTTTTAAATTGTCGGAGCTCCCATTCTCTTTGCTTCTTCTTCTGTTATGGAGAAGAAAATATTGTTTAGCCAAGCTAATCCGCTCAGATATCACATATTTAAAACAAAACAATAAAATAAATGCAACAAAAACATTAGGAATAAATCCAACTAGACTTGGGATGAAGATTTTATTTTAAGCTCAGAAGTGTTTATTAGCAGAGCAGTAGGTTTTCTAGGCTCCCGCCAGCACTCTCCCAGACAAAGCAGCACATCTACACTGAAATAGCAACAGAATTTAATGGTTTCACACCGATATTACAGCCTTAGAATATATTTTTGCCCTCCTCTTTCCCCTATCTATGGGTCCTTGGCAATAACTGAAGCTGTAGAAATTTGAGAACTCATGCAAAAGAGAGAGAAAGAAAAAACACAGAGGCCCCTATAAAACCTACTAACATAAACCTTCCCCAGAAAACCTTATACTGACCTAACAACTGCATCCAAGATATCATTTGCAACAATGCAGCAATTGGGATGCCAAAGGAATTGTACAAAAAAAGATTGTAGATCCTTTGTTTCTCCATTTTTAATAGCTAGTATGAAAGCTTCTCAGGTTTATTAAAGCTAAAACATCAATTCTTCACATCCTTAAGCTTCTGTTAAAAAGAAATATATATCTTTTTTTCCCCCCCCCAATAGTGTACATGACTAGTCATGAAAGTTCACAAGGTGAAGCAGACACTGCTTTTTAAATTGCTTCCCACCTTGCTTCCTATTCTTAGGACTGATAGCACACAATCCCGCCACTTATGTCCCAAGTCATAAATTTATGCTCTGTGGATACTCAGTGCTAAAATTATAGAAGATATTTTGTTAGACATGCCCATACTACTAGGAAGATCTAGATGTACTCAACATTGTAGGAAGTAGCTTAGAAATTTCATAACAATGGAAACATAATTACCACAAGAGCTTTATCTATTCTCTTCTTTCTTGCTTTTGCTGTTGGGGGATCTTTTATTCCTGGTATCCCAGTAACCAGCCATGAAAGTACACTCTTGGGAGCTGCTGCAACCTCCTCAGTTGCCTCAGAGGGAGCTTCTGTTTCCATGTTCAGGACAGTCTTATTGCTTGGATCTTCAGCAGATTCATCTGAGGCCAACACTGTTGAAAGTCTCCTTCTAGAAAATAAAGCCCGAGAACTTTGGCTTATAGCTTCATTTGATTCTTCTGAGTCAAAGACTACTGAAAGCCGTTTTGGGGACATAGCTTGAGGGAAGTATGCTTCAACACGTATTGATGATACCTGAGTTAATGATTTGCTTAGAGCCAGTTTTGGTATTGGGGATCCATAAAGTCTCTTAGTGGCATCTTGGTCCCTGATTGACTGATTTGTCAGGTCTATAAGAGATGGCATAGTTCTTGAGAGTATTGAGTCCACTGGAGTGCTGTGTTTCACCATTCTCTTCTTCAGAGATCTTTTAACATTTAGAAAGGAATCTTCTTCCTCTGACATCTCCAAGTCAGGTTTGTTGTCTTAAAAAGATAAGAGAGAAAACTGGAATCTCTCACTTCGTGAACAGTGATTCAAGTGTAAGATATCTAACTATTCAAAAAAAACCAAAAATCCCATCACATGAAGTGTATTGTTTGTATAAATCAACATTCTTCAAGGGTTTAAAAGTCCTGCTGAAAACTGAACAATATAGGACAAGGACACACACACACACACCACTTTGTCCTCTGATAGCCCTTTGTAATGTGCTTTTTGGGTTGCAGCTGCTAACACTGGCTAGGAAAATAAGTGCTGCATGCAAAAGGAGTTAGCACAGGGTAGGAAAAATGAAAGTCCTCTGAAAAGATGAGTGAGAAAGTTTTGGTTTCAGGCAAGCATCACTTACTAAAAATTTATTTTCCTAAAACAGGGGTCACAAACCTCTCCTTCCCTCCTACCTACTGCTTGACTTGTTCTTATGCTGGCCCTGACCTTGATCCTAACAGTGCTGTTTTACATGTTTGCATCTGAATCTACAACACCAGCAAGATTTTTTTTTTTTTTTGTTAAGGATTCTGCTAATCACTCCCACCTTCTGTTAAGAAAGAAAGGAACTTGACTTTTTACAAGTGAAAAAGATTAATATATCCAGTAATATAGATATAGTTAAAAATAAATGTCTTAAAGGACTGATTAAGTATTGCTAATAATTGTTGAGCTCCTAAAGCTCATGAAGGTGACTTGTTAGTTTATTCAAAACTCCATAGATCAAAGAGATTTGGCAAAAAGAGGCATTTGCTGAAGTCAAAGGCCTCCAGTCCCTACTCCTCAGGAATGTCTTGCACCTGTGCAGGGTTTAGCAGAGTTTCACACCCACTTTGTGTTTCTAGAGAACACAGAGCAAATAAAATAATTAAGATCCTTTAAGCTCTTCAATACAGCAAAACAGCCTGTCCATATTCAGGGGATGAATGGGAGGGGGAAAGAGGGGAGAAAAAGAAAGTACAAGAAAGAGAAGGAAAAAGAAGGAAAAAGAAGGAAAAGGAAAAAACCTTTTTCAGGTTTTTTCAAATAGCCTTTTCTACTCCCATTCTTGAGCAGGAGAAGTAAAAAGATAGCTTGTGTGATGCCTTATAAACAACACTTCTAACACAGAGCCACCATATTTTCTTCAATAGATTCCTCTCTCCCTGTTTTGCCAGGTTGACTTCACTTAGTCATTATTATGACTAAGTATGATGGCCATACATTTGTATGAATAATATTAGAGGGAATGACTATAAGAAGGTGTTTGCAACTTACTTATTTAAACCTAAAACATTTCTCAACTGGACATTTTAATGCCTCACCTTTATTCACTAATAAAAAGGCAAAGTCTTCCATTAAAATTATTTCTGCTTTTAAAGTTAACTTTTTAAGAAAATTTCCTAATAAAGCTTCTGCTGATAACAATATTTTTCTTTTATCTTTTCACATCTCTTATAGAACTGCAGAGACACGTATATGCAAACAGCAAAGTTTTCAGCTCGGCTGTTTCAGTAAGATCATTATAGATAAAAGAGGTGAAAAGTCTAAAACAATAGGAAAAAATGTAAACATTTAAGAACATTGGAGCCTACAGCTGGAGAATGCGTCTTATAGCAGCTTTGACAAAACACAACAGCCTTACCACTCCTCCTAGATACTCCTTCTGATGTTCTTCACTTGCCTCCTAAATCTTAGGTGACTTGGTGTCAGCTGTTGCTTCCATTCTTATAGCCCTGTAGCTTCCCAGCATCCTTTGCTGAAAAGAGTTCCCTAAATGTCGCCATTAGGATTTTTGTAGAAATTTCACTAGGAGTGTTGCTAACAGAGCAGACTAATAGGTAGAGGTCGAGAATGAAATAATCATAGGAGAGACAGTGTATCTAAAAGCTACATTTATTGCTATTTAGTCTCTGCTGTTTGATGCTTATTTTAGTCACAGAAATATATCAACTGGTTTATTGGCCTCGCATAGTTGCTTATGGCACATTGAGGATCTGTCTGTTCCAAGACTGTTATTGCTGTAATGTATCTGTTCCCATATTGATTTTATTTTCTCATCAATTCTCTTAAAAAAATGAGAAAGCAAATGCTAAACCTGCCATGAAAAGGTTTCTCCTTATAAGAAACAAAAGTAGTGAGAATAAATTGGCAATTATTTTACCACATTATGAATTTCATAGTGTTTACAGCTGATTGTGACAGAGCAGTGGAACAGGCTGCCCAGAGAGGCTGTGGAGTCTCCTTCTCTGGAGATCTTCAAAACCCGCTTGGACGCAGTCCTGAGCCACATGCTGTAGGTGACCCTGTGTGTGCAGGGGGGTTGGACTAGATGATCTGTAAAGGTCCCTTCCAACCTTAAGGATTCTATGATTCTCTATGATTCTGTGATTGTGGAAATGACATCATTCTGTCTGAAGCAAGTGGTGCCCAAATACCAGCTCCTAGATGATGACTACACCTGTCTGAAGTGGTGTGGTTCAGGTGGAGCACCATGGTCTTCATCAACAGAGACCTGCAGCTGGTCTGCACACAGTGCTGCTGAATTGACCATGTGGTCCCTGGTGAAGGGCAGCAGCAGCAGATGTAAAAAGAGATTTGAGAGAGCACAAAACATGACCTTCAAGATCTTGACTGACCAGGCCGACCTAGTTTCATAGCTGACCTGAGGCTGTAATGCTCAAGGAGCATGGCAGGGTGAAGGGCTAAGGAGATCTCAACAGGGTTTGAGCTTGCGGTTCCAGTGAGTCTAGGCATTTCAGACCTAATCACAAGCCAACCTCTCTTGCTGTATTAATAATTGCACTATGAATAGAGAATTAGAGCTGCCAGTTGAATATTTAGGAATAACAGACTGTCAGTATACGAGGTAAGTTGCTAGGTTTAAATTATGTGCCCCCAAGGAGCTGAAAGAGAGCTTGAGAAATTGAGGCACTTTACAATCACATGGATTGCACAAGTAAACATCCTGGAAATAGTCTGCCCAGGATAAGCTATTTATTTCCTAAACTCCCAGGAGAGGTCCCTACAGGAATATTTTGAGAATTAAACAAAAACTATTTTGAGATATTTGTGGCTGGGCAAAATGAAAAAAAAAAATCCCTGCAGTAAAATTCTCAGTCTTTTATAAACATAGAGGAGGGTAGACCAGCCCTTACCTCATTTTGAATATTAGTAGCTGGTTTTTAAACTAGTGGCCTTGTGGCTTGGTGAGCAAAGCCACTAGGTCAGCGGTGCTGTACCTTGCAGAGCATGTCAAGCCAGTGCCTTATATAGCACAGAGCAAGGAGTGAGATCTTGTCACCATGTTGCAATGTTTGCACTATCCGGTCATGTCAGTAGGATGCACCGTCGCCTATCACAGCAAGGCAGTGATGCAAACAACACTGGGTGCTGTAAACCCCCACTAGAGCTTTTTCAGTCGGTCTGGGCAATGTTGACATCATTTCATTGGATGCCATCAAAAACTCCTGGCCATGACTTCAAGGCTTGAGTTTGCACTTTGCCCTCCCTGCCGGGTTTGCCTTCACTTTCTAGTACATCCTCTTCTTGGCATCTCCTGGGCCACTAGTACTTTATGTAACTGCACTGGGTCGGGCCAAGCCTCCTGTCTCAGTGCCTTTTCCTACCTTCTCCCTCTCTTGTAAGTCCTTTACCTGGTGCTTGTTCCAGTTCCTTCATGAACCCTCTTGAGATACAAATGAAGAGTTTTGCAAGTTGTTTTCCCCTGTTATCCATGGCTACTCTTACGTCACACAGATATAGTTTTTCGTGATATTACAGGGGACAGGAAGGGCATAACCATCCAGAGATCAAAGAGAAAAGAGTCCAAGGTAAACATAAGCTCAGCAAACCAGCTGCAGTGTTGATATTACCTTGGCCTTGGGGAACTTGTAGTCTGGACATGAAATATCCACACTAAGAGATGAGTAGTGTCTTGCATGCTTCTTTTAAAAAAGGATGCAGCATGCATCTTCTCCTCATTCCTTTTCATTATCAAATATTCCCTTACTAAAGTTATAGGCCTATTGCAGTCTGTGACATGGCCATCCTAGTCCTCTGTATTCTCTACCTCATACGTTGCATCAATAAGTCATGGGCCTGGCTCCAGCTGTTTGATCTAGTATCCCGATGGCTGTTAGTGCAAAGGGTGATTCCATAGGTAGTATAGAATGGACAGTGGGAAAAAGCGCTGTTAAGTGAAACTCAGCAATCTGCTCTGTCCGATGAGTCATGATGGGATAATCATTGCATGCGTAAAGGAAAGGAGGAAGGAAGAGCCAGAATAATAAAAGTGTGCATGCGTGAAGATAACAAGGGACAATAAAAAGAAGATAAAAATGAGGAAAGATGAAAATATTTTCCAGAATTTACAGGCTTACGGAAAGAATAAATCAGAGGAAAGACTAAAGGAATGGACAAGAAGAAGGAAAAAATAATTTTAAAAAAAAGGCAATTAAAATATCTTTCCTAAATGGCTTAGATGACCTAAACCAAGGTTATTTGTTGTTTATGGATGAAAATCCCACTGAGAGGCCAATCCAGTTGAAATGTTAGTATCTTCTTCCTTGTTTTGTGTACAGTCAAATGAAATAGGAATATTGTAAGAATGTCGGTGAGATTGAATTGCCCAGTGAAAGTAGGACCAGAACATATTATTTGTGGATACCAAGGTTGAAAGCAGCAGGGAGCTTCAGCATGAATTAGTGTCTATGGTATTATTGCCTCTCTTAACCATTGCAATGTTAAGAAACATTGAGCCATGTGAAAGGAGCAGCACTTTCATCCCAGCAATCTGCAGGTTCCTTAGGCAGCCGTAGATGTTGCAAGGGGAGCAGCCGAGCTCTCCTTGTGGCTTTAGCCTCTCTGCTTGTATAAAGCTACACACAGGGGCATAGAAGTGGCATTTTTCAAAAGCCTTTAGGGACTTAATTTCCATTTTCTTAAGTAAAAACTATATAGCTGGATACTACTGCAAATCCTGAGGTTTGTGGTAGGGTATACAATAGGGATGGATATTTTGTGTGTGTACTTGGAAGGCACTTTGCTGAAACCTTTGGGAGCCAAGGAGAGTTAAGCAAGCTCTGAACTTTTCAATGCTTGAAAAGTATCTCTGTACATTTTAGCTCTTGTGCGCTAACATCTTTAAAGTTTGGGTCTTTTGTAAAGTTTTTCGCAGTCAGTAGAAAGCTGAATTATGATGTTATAACATCAGTGAAGCAAATAATATTACTTATATCAACAGCAGGGAAGCAGTACCTTTGGGTCTGTTGGATTAGCCTCCATTTCTGGCCAGGGACAGGGCTATATCTTTGGCTATGCTGTCCAGGAACAGACTTAAGTGTGATACAATTTCCACTCCTGTCATAGGGGCATCTCTTAAACAGCCTGGGGGGGCGGACTTTAGGGAATCCTAGACAGATGGCTTGGTGGTTTCATGAACTACCAGAAAAAAACAACTCTGACCTAGCAGTATATTGAGTTGGGGCTTGTGTTTAAGGTTACGTAGTTTTGCTTACTTTGGGTCGTGTATTTCTGCCATGGCAAAGACTGTTACCTGGGCAGCAAATCTGATTTGGAATGCTCAGACAGACAGCCTTGATACCCTAATTAGGCTTTATGGCTGCTCAGAAAGTCAAAACCTTATTAAAATACCTTAATCTCCTTCCAGGTCGGTGATAGAAAATCAAGGGGATTTGGGTCTTTGCCTCTGAACCATTGCAAATGTTCTTAAGTTCTTTCAATTTAGACATTTTCTCCAAGAAAAACCTTCCTCTAGGTGCACCAATTGCAGAGAACAAAAGTTAGCATTCTACCGGTACTTTTTTTTTCTGCTTTAATGCAGCATTAAGCCTGAGTAAACAAAAGTATAGAGGAATGCACCTTTACCTGTGTGTTTTAGCTCTCACTTGGAGAGTATCAGAATTCAGAGGCAAGGACAGAAATTTCTGTGGCTTCTGCAGGTCCCAGCTCTCCCATCAGATAGAGTGCTTGGCATCTAAGTGAGAGGAGGACTGAGTTGTAAATATTTAAAGATACTGCTATCTTCTAATCTGAAGTCTCAAAGATATTAGAAAATGTTGACTGTTGTGGTTAAACAAGCTTATAATACACAAGTAGCCTTTCTGAAAACTTTCCAGGGAATGCCAAGTCTCTTTTTTTATCTAGAAGGCTGTCTGATTAATATTTGACTTTAAAAAGTCTAATTATCTCAGTGGTAAGAAACTTGGTACACTTTAATAGCCACCGAGGTCATTAACCTTCATAAAATCAATGTGCCACCATCTGCCTTTGTAATTACGTCAATGATTCCTCTTCATTTTATGCTTACCCACTTCAGTCTTACCAGAATGCCACGATGTGTTCTCTCTCCATGTTGTTTATTCACTAGACGGTGTCCTATACACTTTCTACGTGTTTCTACACTCCAGAAGTCAATCTGAGTTAATATTCAACAGGGACCTTTCCTCACTAAGTTGCTGTGTGTTTTCTGATATGACTGCTCCTTTCTATTATGTTGCCAGTGCTGCTGAGGAGCACAGAGTATTATTGCCAAAGTTCAATAAACATACAGAGTAACTATAGAGTTTGGGGGAAAACAGTTGATGATGCTTTCATGACCTTTGGCAACAGCGTGAGCACAGTTTGGCTAATGCCAAACAAATGTCTAACTTCAAATCTCTCAGCGACCGAAAATGATGGATTTGCTTTACTTTATTACATCTAATAATAAACAAAAAATGCTGTGTTTGTGCAGTGCAGTAGCGTGGCCAGACTGAGTGTAGTCCTGTGCAGGAGGTCAGGCCAGATGACTGTCAATGGGTCTTTCTTGCCTTATTAGCATCACTCAGACAAATCCTCAGGTGGTCTGAGAAGAGGGAATGCTAATGAAGTCATCAGAGTCACACCAGCTCAGGGAAGTGGAGCAGTTGGGATTGGGCAGCTCTTCCACTTCGTTTGCGAAGGTAGAGTAATCGATATGGCATACGGGCTCTATGAAAGTGCTCATTGGCATCTCCAAACCATGCCTACTAAATGAAAGGGTAAACATTCATAAGAGTCATGACTACTTCTTCATTACTAGGTCATTCTCCTTTTTCATCGCTAGCTTGCTCTGGCTAAATCTAGCAGGAGCAGACTAATGTCTCTTTATAAGTATAGAAACAGCAGAAGCCAAGGCGGTTCACATTAGAGCAACATTAAATGTGTCCTTTTTGTTTCCTCTGGGCATTGAGCCTGAAAATGTATTCAAACGATGGAAGTCTATGCAGCAGATAGCAGGACTGGGTGTTTTGGATCAGACTAGGACTCCTAAGCAGCCTGGCTGTACCTTCAGCTCCCCATCCTCAAATGTTCTCTCCACAGTTCAGTGGGTTTAATGAGAGCCAGAATTATCACAGACAATTTCCACTACATGTCTCCCTTTCCAGCTATGGCTTTTTTTTTCCATCAGAACAGCCCAGATCGGAATAAGGCCCGTGACTGGTACCTGTGTAATTATTTCATTTCACTATACTGCAGAACATCATGTTCCACGCGCAGGAATAGCGAAGTGGATGACCTATTGACCTAGGAAACTGCTGCAAACTGGAATGCTTCAACATAGATAAAATGGCAATGCACCAATAGTGCCTGAACAATGTACACAATGTTCTAATTCTCCATTCTTCGCTTCTCTTTATTTCCAAATAACAATAAGCTGTTCCAGAGGCTGCTTTTCTATAGCATAAACCACCCCCAACTGGAACTGGCTTTCTTGTCCAAAATTGTTACCAGTGGATATGAGCAACCTACTGCTGATAGTACTCATTATTTAAGCAATACAAATTCTCATAGTGTGTGGTTTGGTCTCTGAAGTGATTTAGCTGTGTTTAGCCGTGTAATGGGGCATGACTGAAAACTGTTTCAAAGTATCTGACCAGAGCCATTAATCCTGAATTTACACAAAGCATCTCATTAAGATACCTGTGTATGTGTGTATGCATGTGCATTACATATAAATAGCTATATGTGTATTTATACACATAAAATCTCCAGAAATAACACAGTGAGATTGGAACATTTTGATAGTAAGAAAAAGATATAGAATACCAATATGACAGAATAGTTCAATTAGTAAGTATGAAGGGCAAATTTTGAGATAATTTAATTTATGGTATGGTCTTTCTGGCTTTAACAGAACATTTCTGAAGATCTGACACGCTGTCTTCCAGAGAGGAAGGAGAGGCTCAAAAATTACTATATAAGGGCACAGACGACTCTTCTCAGTGGTGTTAGGGTAACCCAAGAACAGGTTCATCACATTCACTGTCATTGTACTAATTTTATCCAAGCCACACTGCTCTCTAACCTGCAAGAGAAACAGCTGGGGAGCTGTCATCCAGCATTTGGAATGAAAAGCCTTGCATCTGAGCCCAGGCTGTTTTCCATCGCAAGGGACTCTGTATTTCCAAGTTATCTCAGGGCATATCTGCATGGACAGGCGTGACAGTCCCAAGCACCTCTGCTTTTGCTCTGAGCTGGCCAGATGGGAGTCTGCTGCGATCTGGAAGCAGCACAATCAAATTAATTTGGTCCTGTGCCCGAGCTTACAGGCTTCCTTGAGTGGCATACTACCTGCTATATCTTCAGCAGTTTTCAAACCCATTTTAAACTAACCTACACAATTTTGCATGTAGTCCTCTTTTCTATCTTCTTGCATTGTTTTCTCGATGTGAGCTGCCTCTGTGATCTACCGCATCTACATAACTGCCTCAAGTTGGTCAATTACTGCTGGCTTGGGGAAAGGGAGAGAGAGATGGAGCTTCCCCGCCCCTTCTTCTGGTCTCCGTGGCCAGCTTTTGCATATGTTTACTTTCCTCTGCTTGCACAATGGATGGAGCATTTGGCCCCCGACAGCTTCCTGTGCAGTCAATGCAAAAAGTCCACATGACTCAAAAGGCAGCTGGACTGGTCCCATAAGGTTCTTTAGTCCAAGGCAATTGTGAAAGTAAAATCGCAGTGTTTCTAGATACATATTCTTTGCTTGAAACCTTAAAAGCATCCTTTTGGACCCTCTGAAAGGCAGCTTAGTATAAAGGAATGAATGTAACTTGGTAAGAAACAAACAAACCAAAAAAAAAAAAAAAATCCAGTCAGCTTTTTACTCAAGCAGATCTTTTTCCTTTATTTTTAATTAGATTCCAGAAATTATAATAGTGCAAACACTCAGTATAAAAGTTGCAATAAGAAATTTACATTCACATTTAACATTTCAGTCCATTCACTTTTTAACATAAAAATAGGACAAATATTCAATTGCTCTTCTCAATTTAACAATCCTGAAAAAGACTGGAAGATACTCTACAATATTCTATTTACATAAAAATAGACCCGTATTATTAATGCAAATCTATCATTAGAAGTTACCCAGTGTTAAGTTATTGTATTATACTGGTTATATCGCACACACAATATATATATGCATATATATATATTAGTGCGTGCACATGTGTGTGTTTATGTGTAGCTATATAGATATAAAAAATATTTATAGGTGTCAGTGGACTACAAGAGTTGGAAAAATGACAACTTGACTTACTAGCTTATTCCTTAAAGCTAGGACTATTCATTTTTTTCACCTATGCAGATGTTTCTATTATGATACAGTAGACCTCTTCCTGGTCCCTTTGAAGTCAGTGGCAACACCTCATTTGACATCAGTGAGAGAAGAACAGACCTTGAAATAAGGCCAGATCTAACATTCATTGAAGTTAATGTTTTCATCAACCTTACTTGGCTTTAAATAGAACAAAAGATCCTCTGAAACCTCTTATGCCAATTAAAGACAGATAAGAGTACATTTGATTTCCCTCTGAGTATCTCTGCCTGGTGCAATCAAAGTCTAACTCAGAAATTCAAGTTAGTTTGGAAGCAATATAGAGTTTGTTGCAAACATCTGCAGGTTAAGCAGCTGACAGGATTCCTCTAACATGATCTTCTTCCTGAATAACTCAATTAAACCAACCTCATAAAACTCCGAAACTGTACAGTCAAGTATCTGCTTTTACTTTTTGGGTAAAAATGTGGTATCAAGACACAGACTGAATGATGACCCTTAAAATGGGTTTGCACATATTTTGTGAGAACGCTCACACATGCAGCTAAATAACCATTTAACTTGATTTAGATTTCTTTTAACATGTGTTCTTTGAAAAAGTTTTTTTTAAAAAATGTTTGACAACCATGTGATGGAGGACTTACAGACACCAACAGTAAATATGCCTGAGCAAATGGTTGCCTCCTGAGACAGATGTGTGATAGAAGTTGAAAAGCTGAGCTGAGTGAGAGGCAACAGTACCACAGCTACTTCTTAGCAAGTTGTGCAGTCTTTATGAGCTGCAAGTCATATTTTAATGTCAGGAGCAGAATTATATTGTGTTAAGAGGCAGGCATGCATGTCCACCTCTTTTTTTTTTTTTTTTTTTTTTTTTTTTTTTTTTTTTTTTTTTTGTCTTCCTGCTATGTTGTTTATTGAAATTAAATATTTTTTGAATATTTCTGGGTGCTTAATATTATGGATATGTCTACAATAGAAACTGTACTATCATTTGCAGGCAGACCAATTTTCATTGCAGAACTTTGTTTTCCTTTCTACCTTAGTGTTTTCAATTAACAGATCAGAGAAATGATTAACATCACAGATCAGAGAAATCTAATTTCCAAGAAGAAGCTGTGAACATATACAACTAGGGCAAAAATTAGCTTCCTGATGCCTGGCAGCATAAGGACGAATAAACAAGACAAAACCCAGATAATAGGAGTGGCAGCACAAGATTTAGTGGCAGAGGTTTGAAGAAATGGGTCAAATTTGGTCTAGCCTGCTGAAATTTATGTATCTGTGTGTTGCTACCATTTGGCACCACTATTCCAATTCTGTGTAAAACCCAAAGATTTGCTAATATGCTGATTTGCTATTTGCTAATATGCTAATATGCAGATATTAGCAGCAATATAAGCTAATATTATATAAGATAAAACTCCAAGGTTAGTCGAGTAATTCCATCAAATTTGATCTTCTTTTTATAATTTCACTAAAAATAGTGCCCCTACACTAGATTTCTCTATCTAGGGTCAAATTACTGTCAAAATGATAACTGTCATTGGACTCTGCCTTTTAGAGCAGTATCCGTGAAAGCATTACTTTCTTTCCTACTGTGTTCAGATTTTCCAAAGCTACCGCTGTGTAGCAATCAGCTGCTTGGATGTCAAAACATAAAATCATGATTTGCTTTGTCTAAATCCAAATTTGTGCACAAAAACGCACTCAAAATTGGGAGAAAGTCACACAACTGCTTTACGCTTTTGTTTTCGAATGAAGGCAAATAGTATCACTGGAAAATAAAAGCAGGAATTCTGAATGTAGAAAGATTTCTACTGTGGCTTTTTTTTTTTTTTTTTTTTAATAGTAAAGATCATGATGCAATTTTATCATCAGACAGGTAGTCCATCCTTATCTACACTGAACTGAAACTTCCTGATACATCACTCGAATGCCTTTTTAAATGTAAAAACAGATAACAGAGAGAAATCCCCTACACTACTTCCATGTGCCAGCTCAAATTTCTCACGACTGATGCCACCGCCACTGACAGGTCTAGGATCAAAGTAGCAGGTCAGGCACTTGAATAGTAAGACACAAAAGCATGCACAACTGCAGGAATTAAAGCACACCTTGCCCTTGCCCACAAGGAGAACTGTTAGCTGTTTTACCACCAGCTACAAGCTAGGGACAAACATTCTGGATTTTTTTTTAACCATCATGTTGTATGACACTGCTCTCGAGATGAGGGGAGCCAGCTCTTTCAGAGGAGCTCCAAGATATCTGGCTAAATTTTCTGCAAAACTCAGCACTTCTTAGGAAAAAATAAAAAATCTGTTCTTATTTAACTTGGAGCCACATGTACTTGCGCATGGCCTCCCTCCATGGACACTCAGATTACCCCTTGAACTGGTACAGCTGCACTGGTAGTAAACCAAAGTGGGAAAGGAAGTGGTAAAAGAGTTTCACAGTGATGCAGCACTGTTTTTTCCTTTGGTTTTATGCTCGTGCGACACGTTCAGTGCCACAGGAGGCATAAAACGGGGATCCCGAGAAAAAGACGCAGATCCTCCAGCATGCAGTAAGGCACAAAGACAAGTCCCTTCAGCACATTGGCTACATCTATTAACTAACACTGGTTCAGACTTCACGATGCTTCCCTGTGATTAGAAAATAGGCATCAGAGATAACAATCCCCAACCTTTATTAACAATTTTGTCTGGAAGCCTCAAAGCGGTTCAGTGAGAGATCTTGAACACCACTGGGAGTATAAACAGACATGAAAACTCAGAAATGGATCCAGACATGTGCTTAAGCACAAGCTTAAACTTTGCTGCATTAGGGATCTGGACAAGTACTTTGCCAGATCGGATGCTCAAGTGCCCTGTGCCACTGGGAGCTTTGCCACTGACTTCAGGAGGAGTGCTGTGTTTAAACTTTTTCTTTTATCAAGTGCTTTCTTGTAGACTTCTTTGTGCTATTTTGTTCCCCTGCTTGTTTTGTGCATTTTTTCCTTTCCCTGTTTTTGCCCCTGTTCACATCAGATGTCTTTTAAGTCACACCATCAGCCCATGCAGGGTGACGCTTTTAAGTGAAATCAAAGATCAGAAGGCAGATGCCTTCTGCCCTTTCCTCCCGCTTTGTGTGTACTTTTACTTATTTATTTAGATTTATGTATTTATTTTTTATTTAGATTTGGACAGGAGTGAGTGTTGTGAAAGCTCAGAGAGAGATGGGTTTGCAAGGAATAACGAACTGAAAAAGCCAATGCAAAATTCCTGAAAAAGACAATCATAAACAGGGTTAGGAGTAGAGAAGCAGAGTCCAGATTGTCATTAGTCACAACACTTATGCCATACTGAAATTCAAAGCCTGCTGAATTTGAGATAGATTAATTTATGACTGTTAAAAATCCAGAACTGCTCTTTGAAGCCAATTATCAACACAAGGTAATGGTTCTTGTATGCAGCCAACAGAAACATAATGTATAAATCTACATCTTAATGTATGATGTCAAGGTTACTTGCAGAAGCTGCACTGCTTAGTTAAGCACGGAGTGATCTGATTACTATAATTAAAAAAAAATAAAGGATTTGTAAGTCCTATTTTAACAATAAAACCCGTAAGATGTAAAAAGCTCTTACCATGGCAGACCCAGTTCACATCCTTCACCCTCTGAAACCAACCTCTGCATTATGCTTCTACAATACTCCTGAATTATCATACAGTAATAATATAAGTAAGTCATCGGCCAGTTCCTAGCTGTAGTGACATAGATACGATAACTTTAAAAATGACTCATGAAAAATATCTTCAGAATTTAAAGTTTTGGTTAGCAGCAGTATGGGAAGGATCAGCTAGGAGACTGAATACTAAGGTGTTATTCCCATGTCACTAACTGATGTTAGGTTCCAGCTTTGAGGTCTGCTATGATATCCAAGGAATATCATAAAGCCAGAGAATCCAATGAATTTCTCCTAGAAGTTTCATTCAATACTTTCCATATAGCAATACAATTTATTTGGAAAACGAGTCAAGAAGCTAACAAAAATAAGGCATTAAAATGAATTTATGTATGTGTATATATATATATATATATCATATATAGCTATATATCTAGGAAAAGAATCTATTTGCATTGTGTACTTCTCAGATACAATAACTTATTACCACATTAAAAATATACTCTGGGTAACATCAATGGGTCAGATTCACCTCCTTTACCTTCAATAGCGTTGCACCTGCATACAGCAATGATGGATTTGACATCTGGTCCTTCTCTTTAATGACTATACTACATCAAATCAGAGAGTACCCACTGAATGTCTGATATTACACCATTATGAACTAGAATATCTGCTTGCTTTTAATATTACAGTAAATAGAGTTTATTGCTTCTAACGACCAAAAGGTACCTTATAAAGATAGCATAGATGTTGATAACACATTTCATATACTGTATTACGGACCTTGGAACACTGAGGTTGGCAGATCATGATCATTAAATTGTTTTTTTTTTCTTCATATTTTGCTGTTTGCATTTTGCTTTGCTGAACGCACATGCAACTAGTGAATTTAACTCTGTGCCAGAAGTGATATGTCAAAAAACATTTAGAAAAACTTACTCTTTTGTTTTGTTTTACTGAAGTCAGGCATGAGTGGCATGCAGTAGTTTGCAAGGGAAAGCAAAAGGACGTTCATTTCCAAAGGATTTATAGTCTCCATGCACATGTAAAATGTCTGTTACAAAAATCATTAATATTTGTTAAAAGTGTGCCTTCTTGCATGTTTTTATACAAGTGTACATGCAATTACCTGTCAGAGCTAAAACTATTTACAAAATTTCATACAATACATCTTGTAAA
Organism: Nothocercus julius; assembly: GCA_013398735.1. Lineage (NCBI taxonomy): Eukaryota > Metazoa > Chordata > Aves > Tinamiformes > Tinamidae > Nothocercus > Nothocercus julius. The sequence goes on along the minus strand of VZSV01000076.1, from coordinate 2,961,080 downwards.
GTGAATATTACATGAAAGGCCAATGTTGTTTGTTGTTTCGTAACACTGTACAAGATTAAAAATAAATAAGGCATTATAATACAGGTTTATCACAAATTAAAAAATGTTGGTTTTCACTGTAATACAAAACTCTAACTCGAAAGAACAGTATGGCTAAATAGTCCTCCTGACTGGGCAGAACGCATACAGAAACCAGACTTGCTGATGTAGAGAAAATGCTTTGCTTCTGCTACGAGCCAATAATCCACAAATGAAAATGGTTCACGCTGCTTACTAACGTGCTCAGACTCCTCGAAGCGCTGAAATGGCACAGGTCATCCTGCTTTCTTACGGTGCCTCTCAAGTACTTTCTTTTGCCTTACAACTACATTATAGGCAAAAGTGGGGAAGAGTCTCAGACGCATAATCTACTCTGGGCTACAGGATTGTAAAGTAGTGCCCTGGGACCAGCATGGTGAGGCATCACCGTAACCCAAAGCAGATTTTTGCCTAGAGAAGTTCAAATCCTGACTTTCCTCACCATGCTAAGCTCTGGGTGATCCCTGCAGGCTTTGCAGGTCTGTGAAGAATGGAGGTTCAGCCCCAAGGAGCTGAAGGTTTTGGCTCTCAGTCTCACCTAGAGAAAGAAGTAAGTGCGAATTTGCATGTGTTTTGGCAAAGACCGTGGAGCTCCAATCGTCACAGAGGGAAGCTGCTACAGAAAAGCATTGTACAGACTGGACGAAACAGCTTTCTAGTCACTGCAAATGCAAAACATTTGGAAATACCCAGCCAGTAATTCAACTGAATGCCAGTTTGTAATCTCAGCAGTAGAACAGTAATTAAAAAAAAACATTTAAAGATAAAGGTAGCATAGGAACATTTTGAAATCAGCTCCCAAGACAGTGAAGTAAGTTTGAAGATCTCTGATACCTATCCACTTATATAAAGAATGAAAAGACTTCATTTATTACTATTATCTTAAAGAGAAAACGTGCAAACTGATGTGAGATATTGTGCTTGCTACTGACAGACATTGACATGCCGTAACAGCATCACTTTGTTGTAGGGCTTTATCTGTTACTTGTTTCAAGATAGCAGCTGCACAAAATAGAATTAAATAGAAATGCCAGAGGCTTTTCTGCCCATGATATACCCACATAATTACCCTCCATTAGAAGTGAGGGCCTCTGGGTCTCCTTGGGACAGAAGGGACCCCTTGCTGAGGCTACAGCAAGATCATCCAGTTAAAAGTGAAAAAGCTTGACCAGAAAATGTAATGAATGCAATATAGAAAATACTATTGCATGTGTTCAGGTGGGCACATTACACCAAACCTGAAGGAAATCTTTCACATTGCTTTCATGGGTATTGAAGTGGGCCAAATATTACCTTCAGCCAACTACCAAGAGAGATGTCAGGGCCAATGTCTTAGATTTGGCAGATAATGTGCATTGGTGGGGTTAGCAGAACTATTATTATCATTAGTCTTTCCTTTCCTTAAAACTTGCTAAAGATACCAAAGAATGAAAAAGAGAGGAGAGATTAAATCTGTAATTTAAAGCTATCATACAAGAGTTGAAATAAAACAAATATACACAAAACAATGAAATAAAGAAAAAATGATATGAATTGGCAGGGCAATCATAAAGTCAAGAGCACAGCTTTATTATAACAAGATTTCAGGGGGTGTTTAGTCTTCCCTGCTGGAACAGCTTCTAAACAATTTCTATCAGTTTTGCTATTTATTAGTTTGTGTCTTGGCTGAACATGTCCGTGGTTCTACACTGCTCAGTCCTGTGCTACAAAGAAATAGGAAAAGCATAGTTTTCCCCATGGTCAAAACAGCAACAATATCAACAATCCCAAAATGTTAAGGGTGGGACTCAAGGAAACAGTGGTTTCATTAGCACCTGCTAATCTTTTAAAAATTTTAAGTGGATGATCCACTTTTACCTTGTTTCATGATATCCCACGCTAACCATACTCCAGAACTATGCTGGGAATGAATTTCCAGCTTTTGTGTTTCTGCGATGGGAAAAAACATTAACAAAGGAAAAAAAAAATCACTGTCAGGTAGTGAAGTTTAGTGATACATGAAAGAATGGGATTATACCTCTGTTTTGGACCCATTCAGAGAGTGATAAAAAAACACTCTCTTTGCAAGCTTTTTGCAGGGAGTCAGTGGCTATATTTTCCAGTGTGATCTTGCGCGACTTGACCTACACCTAGGATCCAAAAATGTTTTGTGGTAATGGTACATGTTTAATTAACATCAGTGAAGCCCACTGATTTGTAGCTCATACAACTTGGGATCTTTGTGAGCAGAGTTAGGTAATTAATATTATTGCACTTACTACTTCCCATTTTAGTCAAATATTTAACTTACTGGAGGACTATGTGGATACCATTTGCAAATAATTAGGCAAATATTTATTATTTAAATTTATCTTTTATAAAGGTATTTAAATAAATAGCTTTGAATGTCTCAAAAGGAGAATTAACTTATTCAAGAATAATGGCTTGCAAATTGGATAACTGCTAGGGAGATAAAGAATTTCAGAGACTTTCTGTAGGTCAGCCAGGGTGCATACACCTAGTGCAGCCAGGAATCAATCCTCAGCTCAATCTTTCAGGAATCAATCCTTCAACTCCCTCTAATCACAACACTAGTTTTGCCTGTTTCGTAATGAAGCATTGAGCTGACAGTCAGTTAAAAACCCTGCTGAAGACCTGCAGAATCCCATAGCACCCTGACATGACCATATGAGAACAGAAAACTGCAGCATTTTATTAATGCTTTGCATATATTGACATAATATTTTTCTGTAGTTTTAAAATAGAAAAAGTGATTCTTTAAAATAAAAATAAATAATTAATAATAATATTAACAAAAAAGCTGATGGGAGGAGGAATTACACCCAGAACCCTCCTTCCACTATAAATCAGTTAACAAAGTAGGCCCTCTGAATGGCAAGGTAACACATAAGACATGCAAGTTGTCAACTGTATATTGCAGACAACTTCAGCATTACTGATTTTTTTAAAGTTAAATGGAAGTTTCGCCTTTTTTTAGACAAAGTAAAGTTTTGCTTCTGCTTTTGGGAAGCAGCGAGGCTGGTTAGCTCACATATCCCCACAAGGACCTTATGGCAGCAGTCCCTGGACCGCCTCGCCACCCATCCTCGGTGGGATGACCTGGGGCGGCTCTCACCTCAGCTACAGAGCTGCACTCCACATTTCCCATCCATATCTGCGTTTCGGGATGAAACCCTGCACAATAGGATACGAGCTGCATTAAAGGAAAAGCAGTCAAAATATGTTCCCTTTCATGCAGATGAAGAGCAGCCCTCACTCTCCTGGAAAGCTTAACAACGTACTCATCATTTGGGCAAAGTTTGACTGTGCTCGTTTCTCAGAATTATACCTTTCTGTAACTGTACAGCTTTGAAGAGTTGGCCCGGGTAGAATCAAGACATAATAAAACTGTGGCATCAATTAAAAAGTCAGTTAAGAGAAATGAGTATGCTGGCAAACATACAAATATCACAAGCCCAACAACAGCACGTGTGCCACCAGTATAGGACTCCTCTTTGAGCTGCTTACAGAAGTACAGCTGGAACAGCCCCAGGACCTATGCTGTTTGTAAAAGTCTGAAATAATGCCATCCTCTGCTCTTCCAAAAAAAGTGGCATTGAACATAAAGCAGGAAGGAATGTTTCTATACTGTTTAAGTATATTGCTGTGTTGAGAGGCTGGCACTTTTTCTCACAGAGTCAAATGATCTGTGAAGAAGCGGCAACTTCTAAAACTATACCTTTTTTTTTATTTTTTTTAATTGCAAGAATAGCTATTGCTATCCTGACAAAATTTTAAGCCCTGTCATTTATCTACTTCATATCCTCATGATATGATTCAATTTGGAATTTTTTCAAAGTTCTTGGAGCATGCAAGTAGAAATTAAAAAAATACATTGGTTTATCAGTTAATTGAATCCAGCCTTCATTATTCTGTCACCGATAAGTTTTCGTTGCTTGAATTCAAACACTGGGAGCATAGTTTCTCTAGCTCATACTATAGTCCTGGAGAGCTTCCAGCTGCCCTACACTCCCAAGTCAGATGCAGCTTTGCTAATCGCAGACCCAACAGTGCTGGCTAGAACAGGAAATCTGTTTGCTTTGTCATTGCAGGTGGATGTGCAAATAAATACTTTTTTTTAATATTTATATATATAAATCTCTATTAAGTCTACATAGTAGTGCTTGCATATGTGCATATATAGATTAAAACATATATATACACACACACACACACACACACAAAGAATTGCTTGAGTGTTTGTCTTGATTTTTTTTCATATACCCTTTAAAAATGCCAAGAAAATATTCCTTATTTCCAGAAAATCAGGTTTTGACTTTTCCTAACAGAATGCTAGCCCTTATAGGTTCCATCCCAAGAGTTCATTACACGGTCTCCCAGTTCTCTTTGGTTGGGTTGTAGCGGTCCTTGGTTAATGCCATGGCCTATGCCCTCTTAGTAAAAATTCAGGCAACACTGATCTCCAAGTTCGCTGCAAATGGCACAACCAAGCTGCCTTTACTCTACGCCTCCTTTACAGCTGGCACTGAAGGAAGATAATGTAGTGTTTGATTTGTGTGAGTAGTGGACACTTGAGCTGCTCCGAGCCCTGCTTTGGCAGGAAAGCCAGCGACCGAGGACACTGAGGGGCAGCTGGTACCCAACTTTGTTTGAATGTTTGCTCTCCCATAAGGGTACATTTTCCGCTCTAGGTTTAAAGACCGCGTTTGTGAATTATTTCCATTGGACTTTCCTTCCAGGAAATAGGTCAACATTTCGCCTTTTCCCTTTACACTGACTTTACCCCGGCACACAAATTCATAACTGCACCTCTTTAATATCCGCTGAACTTCTTCTGTCACCTGAAGACAGAAAAATAAAAGATCTATTAGGTTTTTCTATTCATGCAAGGTTAATCCTAGAACTGTTCAAACTCTCCCCACTATACTCCTGTTTCATGAAACACATGGAGATGAATGAACAAGTAGGTACTACTGTTCTTGGGTTCACTGAGAATCTTTTTAAGCAATTAGGTATACCAAACTGGAATCAGAGAAGCAAAACTTTTGACCTTGAGTTAAATAATTACACAGTCAAAATAAGGCCTCTCCATGAGAAATATGTAACCATCTTCTCTACTGTTGGAGGTTGGTTCAACTTAGTGTAAGAAATTCCAGGAGAAAAAACAGATATTTCAGGTAAAGGACCCCGAAAAGTTCATTGAGATTTTCAGAACTGCAGCTTCTGAAAGTGCAGCTATTGCTTCTAGCCAAGCTCTAGTAGACCAGTAGCATCCTCTGTCTCTGTAGCCCCTCTGATCCAAAGCATCCTAAAAATTTGTAAAGTTACATAAAATACACCAGGACGCAAGCAGACATAGATCCCTTCCTGATAGTTTTTATTCAAGCAAAATTCCTGCAGCTCAAGATCTGGCCAATACACTGTTGGAGTTCTCAGGGTTGCCTCTAACTGAATAAAATGTATCAGAGAATTAAATGTGAAATCTGTTTCTTTGGATGCAAAATGATTATCTGAGGATTTCATTGCCTCCAAGTAGTGAAGCAGTGAAATATGGTGGGAAATAATTATATTTCTAAGGTCTGAATCATCTAGAAAACATTGCATATTTTCATAAAAAACACAGGATTGATTGCAAGAGGTTGAATATTCCAGGCAGTTTTGAAAATGTAACCAAAATGAACCAGAAGGTGCATAAAGTTTGCAAAGTGTTCTCAGAATGCCCTCACCTGAATTTTCCCCTGAACTCCAGTACTATCCATTCGGCTGGCAACATTTACAGTGTTCCCCCATATATCATATTGTGGTCTTCTGGCTCCAATGACTCCTGCCACTACAGGGCCAACATTAATACCTAAAATCAGAATAATAATGCTTTTGTTAGTCTTTCAAAAATGACAGCATATTATCTGAAAAAAAAAAAATTCTGTTCTGTAAATTAGATTTAACACAAGTGCCTCAGGATTTTTCCTGGTCATTAATCAGGTTAATATACATTAATGCTATCTGGGCTTCTGGATTTGTAAGGGTTTTAGAAATAAAACAAATATGATGTTTTTTGGAAATGCAATATCATAGACAACACAAACATTTTGCTCATCTGTGGATTTTACTTTTTCCTTGTTTTAAGGAAAAGAAAAGGAAAGTAGTGGTAGTGCAAAGTTTATCTGTGGATCAGTTAAGGACAAATTGTTAGAAATGTCTAATTTCTTCCTATGTCTTCTGCTGTAGTTGTCCATATAAAGCCTTTAAATGGGGAATATTCCAAGCTAAACAGCAATAGTGGTCTGAGGAACAGCAGGGCTGGGGTAAGGGAATCATGTCATATTTGATCATCAATACTAGATATCTCGGGTGTTGCACTGTCAGTCACGACAACCCTGGAAATAGAAAGAAGAATGTGAAAATGGCTCTAGAATCTTTCTTAATAAACACAATGTTCACTGTTACAATTTTAGAAGATTTTGATTCCCTATTTGATAAAATAAAAAGGGGACATTTCCCTTTCTCATGGGTCCTGAAGAACTGCAGGTGCCAAATACTACATGAGGCTCTGTGCAAGGCCTTTCCTAGGCAAGTTGCACAGAAAAGCAGGACAAGATATTTGTACTATCTCTGCCTCAGTGTAAACTGGGAAAAAAAAAAACAGCTATAACACAGTTCTAGGGAGAATTGGGGATACTTGTCATTACTAGGATGCATGGGAGGGCAAAGATGTTGTGTAACTTCCCTATTGCTGCCCTTGATGTCTTCAGTCTTTCTCACGACTCCATGGCTAGCAACCTCACTTTTCCCCTTGTCCAGCTAGTTCTCACAATTCCAAATCATGGAAGCTTATACACAGAAAGCCTGGAGAAAACCATCTGTGTTAGAAACTAATTACTGAAATGGGAACAGTGCTGGGCATACCATTGGAGAGGAACTGGATGGCTGGAAGCGCATCTGAGAAATGACTGGGAGAAACAACTCAGAAAGGTCCGATATGAGATAACATATAGGAAAGTTTCTTTGTCCAGTGAAAAATATAAAGAGGTCTTTTTTTTTTTTTTTTTTACTTTCAATGAAATGAAATATGCATCCATATATGGAAAATATTCATATGTATCAGTATGCCTTTATCATCCACTGAATCTGGATGGATCAAGTGTTATAACTTGTGAGCTACAGATTTGGTCATATTTCTCTTTCAATCAGTCAATTAATTAATATTTCAACAGTTATATGAAGCATAGAAATGCCAGTAGGAGATGGTGAGAGTGCTTTTTGCCAGCACAGTGCAGTAACATGGGGACTAACGCATGTCAAGGATTCAAAGACTTGTGTGTGCTTCTTCATCTCAAGCAACTACCTACCTTAGCAAGTCTCTTCTCTCTTCTCCTGCCTTCTCTAACGAAAATTTCCCTCCTGGAACTATATAGTATAAGTATAAATCCTCAAAACTAATGCCCACCATTTAGCCTGCTTATCTTCTCTATGGATGTACATCTTCCACTGAAGTCAGCTTTTCAGCTTTACTCAAGAGTGCAGAATGGGCAATCCTTAGCAGGGAGCACAGGGAAAGCCAGCAAACAACAGTGTTCCCCTCATACGGTTATCATAGAAATGTGACTTACCAACTCGTAGGACAAAGTCGTTGTAAGACTGATAGTTGATTTCATCAAGAACGTCAAACATCTCTATTGCAAAATCTGCCAGTGTACTCAGATGGGAATAAATTGATTTTTTAGCCTAAGTACAAAATAACGTTGCACATTAGATTTGCATAGTATAGAGAGACAATTGAAATAATGAACTGAAAAGCAATGACAGGCTCAGACTGAAAGGCTTAGGAAAGGCATCAAGCCTATTTTGCTGATGTTGAAAGGGAACTTTTTGTTGGTGGCTAGAGCTCAAGCATTCTTTTCTCAAGGACTGCATACTTTCTTTTTCTCTTTTTGATTTCTGGGAAGAATGGAAAGCAATGTTCCCGTGGTAAAGTGTTCTGTTGCTAGAGAGCCGCAGATGTTTGTTGTGAGCATGGCAGAGAATATAACCTGCTTTCTTACAGAACTGCTTTGCCCGATGATTATTAATAACTATAGTTTCTGCCCTTTTCTTCCTTTGGGGCTTTTTCTAGCTTTTAGCTCTGTGGGGTGCACGCTGTTCCCATTGACAAAGTTCCTGTTAAGTTTAGTCCTGTGAGAGGCAGAACACCCCTAGTTGCTTTCCTTTCCAGGCAAGCTGAAGCAATTTGTTATGAAATATACCTAAATGAGTGATGGCATAAGGAACCATATGAAAGGATCATAAGTGTCCAAACAAAATGTTACAGTATCAGACTTAAAAAAAAATCACAAAGAAATATTGTTTTTATACTGATCGTCTAGTTAAGCTGTGGAATGCATTGTCAGAGGAGTCTACGCATCCCAAAAGCTTAGCTAGATTCAAAAATAATTAGACAAATTATGAAAGAAATATTTGTTACAAACCATTAAGCAGATACTATTTCTAGCTTTGGAGCTCTCAAAGCTGTGTGTTGTTTGCAGGTGGAAAACCTTTGAGGTCTGAACATTTGTCCTGTTCCCGATGCCCTTCCCCAAGGAGTTATGTCTGGCAGGTAATGACAGGTTACTGGTGTGGCCCTTTGGCCCAATGCTGTATGGGTGCTCTTCTGTTGTACTCCCATTCCAACAGTAAATACAATTTCTTGAACAGCTCTGCAAAACAGGCTAAAGGTGGGAGATGGTGGAAACAACAGAGGGCCCATGGCAGTGTAGCTGCACTGGAGTGTTGCACAACAGGGTTGTAGCAGCTGGCAGAAGATGCGAGTTCCCTGGGTTGTTGTCATGATAGTGAGATTTTATGACTGGAGCGGCTGAGAGTGGCTGAGCAACCTGAGAAACAGGTCGCTATCTGCTTTATTTGGCTCCACTAGAAAGAGATCCTTCAAGCAGCTGGGAAATTGTAAAAAAAAATAGAGCAAAACTTTAACAAAAAAAAAGAAAAAGAGACAGCCTTGGGCCATTCCCAGTTTTTAGGAAGGATATTCTTAAATATATGCCTGGCTTTCTGGCATTCTGCATCTTATAATGCCAGCTAGAGAAAAAAGAAAGAAAGAAAGAAAGAAAGAAAGAAAGAAAGAAAGAAAGAAAGAAAGAAAGAAAGAAAGAAAGAAAGAAAGAAAGAAAGAAAGAAAGGAAGAAAGAAAGGAAGAAAGGAAGGAAGAAAGGAAGAAAGAAAGGAAGAAAGGAAGAAAGGAAGAAAGGAAGAAAGGAAGGAAGGAAGGAAGGAAGGAAGGAAGGAAGGAAGGAAGGAAGGAAGGAAGGAAGGACAGGACTTAAATTTAAAGTTAAAGGAGCTAGTGGCCATGCTTGCAATAGAGGTGGTGAATTGGTGAATATGGTAGGTCTGGAGAAGGAAGAAGGAAGAGTCTACATCTTTCTTTAATCCTCTATTGGTCTTTCTATTGCTTTTCGTTTAATCTCTTTGCTGCCTCATGCAAACTTTGTTTCCCTGCAATGCCCTACCCGCTGGTAGGAGAGAGGACTGGTCACAAATATGGGATGAGTTCCAAGCAGTAACAATCTCACAAAAGGATGACGGCAAACTCTTCTGAAATTACACTGAAGCCCACTGCAAAGCTGGGACTCTGATGAAAACACAGACTTCATTTCCAAGGTCTCCACATGCACAAAGAAGCTATAGGTCTACAAAGAGCTTGGTTTGTGTGTTGCTCTGGTGGCTTAACTGGCAAACAATTATTTATTTAATATTTCAGAAGAATAGCTATTGGAAAGACTGCCCAGAGCATCACAGAGACCCGGGTGCAGACTCCAGGCAGTGATTCTCTGGGATGGGTGAGCTGCCATGGATTACCAGGTTTCTAATACACTGCTGCATCCTGAAAACCTAGCAGGAAACTGCCTGTGGGAGGTGGATAATTTCTGTTTATTTGTGTCACAGAAGCAGTAGGGAAAAGGTCACAGAAGAGCTAGAAATCTAAGTTACAATCAAAAATATTGTCTGTTTTCATAGAAGATCTTCAGATTTTCTGGAATATGGAACATTAAATAAATTCTACCTATGCAGAAAACATCAAAATTGGCCCTTTATGTTTCAGAAAAAAAGGCACTGTTCTGGACAAGACCTTGTGCAGAGATTTAAAATGCATGACTGTCATAAGGTGGACTAACTCAGCTGATCCTTCAGTTAGCAACTATAAAATACACGAGACAAACATGTTTAGGTTTTGGAACATATGCAGCCAAAGTTACCCAATAACACACTTGTTTTCAAGATTGTAGTTCAAAGTGCATTTCTAGCAGACACAGAAGCATGCCTTTGCCTGTTTGGCTGACACCACACTGAACAAAACTCACAGGATTCCTATCTCAGGATTCAGGAATCAAACATTGCCATGTAAATAAAATGTTTTAAAAACTCATTTTTGCAATATCTAGATTTCTAAGCTAAGAATGATATCAAAAAACATCATCTGTAGATCTAGCCTGCACAACAAAACACTAGTTGTGTACAAAATACTCCAACACGATTCTAATGTGCCCTCGTTTTTTATTTACTTAACAAGGATAATTGTTGCTAGGAAGTTCACAGGCCATCTTCTGTGCCCCCCC
>VZSV01000076.1:2868220-2950327 GCA_013398735.1 Nothocercus julius | reverse complement strand
TATCACTATTTTTATTAATATTTCTATTAATAATTTGCATAATGCTCTGTGTATGTTGTTTCCATGTACTGCTCACAGCGCTTTCTGCTATTCAAGATGCTGCATGCAAATTTAGGATAAGCCATGACCCAACAACAGCTCTGAAACTACTCGGACTTTTTTATTGTTGAGCGATGAAGAGAATGGAGCAGTGGAGGCAAAGAAGAGCTAATTTGTAAGGGCTGGGATAAAAATGCAGTGAGGTAGGTAGTGTTAAATTCCTGTCTGGGATGAGAGTGAATGGGGATGTTTGTTTTGACTGCACTGGGATGCACCCAAATTTCATGTTAAAAAAAAAAAGGAGGAAAAAAAAAAAAAGAAAACTCCACACATTTTATTGTTCACGTGTTTGTTTAGCAGCAAAACATTACATCTAGATCCTTCCTTGCCCTGCATCTTTCAAGATCATCTATAATGCCAGTTTTAAAACACCACCAATCTGATTTAGGGACTTTTGACAACAATTTGCTGAGAATCCAGAGCTACAGGCAATCAAATCCCAAATCTAATGTGATGAGCAGCAGCCAGGATGGCAACTTTTATTTGCAGGCTAAGGTTGTTATTTGACTTTCTGATTTAAGCTGTTGCAGAAAATTAAAACACATGCACACATATTACATATTATCACATATTACTCTGGAAAATGGAGAAGCACAGTTTGTTCACCACAAATTACAGTTCCATAAGATCTACTTACCTTGGTTCCGGAAGTAGGTACAAGTCCCACAGCTGCCATATATGTGCTTCCAATTGTCTTGATCTTTTCTATGTCCTTATAATATTCTTTGTCCATAAGCTTTGTTTAAAACATAAAACTGTTAAATATTACATAATATTTTAGACAACCAACCATAGTTATCAGTGCACAGTTGATTAAACCATATTATTTATGGTATGTTAAGGTATTCTCACTTTAATGTCATTGGAAAAATTACCAGTAACTTACATTTTTAATACTCTACAGATATTAGAGGTACTCGAGGACAGATTTAGGTGCCTAAAAGTATAAAACAAACTCTTGGAGAGGGGCACTGGGCATCAACTCTTATTAATTAGGAAGTTCACACATGTATTTTATTAAGAAATGCAAATTCTACAAATAACCCTTGCTTGCAGCAGTCTGGTAGGACTGATATGGTCAAAAGACAATGAATGTAGACCTTACCTCATCAAAATCAGCAATAATCTCATTTAGCAAGCGTAAACACTCCACTCCCATATTATTGCCATCCAGTTCGATGTAGAAATCATTGAAATTTGGGATGGAAGCAAACATCACTCCCACTTGTGAGTATGACTGGTAATAAAGGTCCTGCATTTCATGAGCAGATATAATTTTTATTTTAAAGAAATAATCTAAAACAGACAAGATTATTATGATATCTATTCTAGTGCTAAGCAACGAGAGAAGCTGCTTTGCTGGCTAGAACAAAAGCTTCAGTTTTGCTAGAGAGAAAGCCAACAAGGCAGACTCCTTGCCTTGGAAAACACAGATGAAAGTTAATACATAAGTTATCAAAGACATTTAGTGGATAAGTCAATTAGTGGGTTTTTACTCCTTAGGCTAGGAGACACTGACTGAAAATGTAGTAGGAAATAAAAACTCCAATATAGTAGGCAATAGAAAACCTGAACAGTTTTAGAACTTTTATTGTATGAGAAATGTCACTAGATTTTCCCGGTTTATTTTTAAAACTAAAATAGGAGACAGAACAGTGCTTCTTTTGTTCATTTTTGTGTTGCTTTTCTTTTTCCTCTGTGGTACTGTCAGCCTTCCTCCTTTACCTCTTTCTCCTTTCAGAGTTCTGGATTAGACATTAATCATATAATGTTGCTTTGCATTGTAAAGCTTTTGCATAAGAATCCAGAGGGGTCCAAGAAAGAAAACCCAGTCTTCTATGGTCCAAATACCTCTGGTCAAATTCTCAAGTACAGAGACTCATTACTTGGAAAAGCAGCATCACAGTCATTGTAGCCATGCCAAATACTACAGCCACTCTACAAGGACTCTAGCTAGACAGTCCTGAACCAGTTTATTTCATCACCGATGCCTTTGAGATTAAAGATATTGTATCTTTCTTGGGGGAGATGCAATCCCCTAATTTTATTCTTACATTGACGAGTTTTGTGGAATGGAAGCCTTGACTTAATTGAAAAAGGCTTTGCTCATTTGCAAGTAGGCAGTCAGCTGCACTGATTTTGAATGACATAACATTCACTTAAACAATAATTTATTAAAATCTTCCCTAGAAGGGCACTACGAAGAAGGAAATAATCCTGATCTAATTTCTAAACACAAGTTTTTGCAAACCCATTCGTTTTAACATGAATACTATTTAAAAATTCCAACATTTTCTTAAAAACATGCAGTTGAAAGTTGACCTAAGCTGCATGTGGTCACACCCTTACACATTCTCATGTATTTAAGTTTTATCTTGTCTTACCATATTCCTTGGATTAGACATAAGAAAATGTTGTGCAACATGGGCTGGCAACAAGTTGAAAAGAATTCTTTTATTGTCCAGCTTGACTCTCTCCATATCGTCTCTCTCTTCTTCTGCCTGTTGGGACAAAGGAAAAAAGAAAAATCTTTCCAAAAGGCAAATAGTTATTTGATACCATCAAAAAGCTTCTATTAGTCCATGCTGTGGAATTAAATGAGGCAAAATAATACCTATAGAGTAGGAACAATAGCTTTAAAGGAGAGAACTGTTTTACAATCGAATATCCTTAAGAAAGACATGTAATTTTTTAAATGATTTTGATAGAAACAGTATGCATTTCTAGAGGTGACTTTAACTACCTTGGTACTTGCCACAAATGCACATACAGTTCCTGTGCACAGGAATTCCTGTGGGCAAAAGTAACAGGAATTCTGCCATTCTTACGAATGATAATATTCAGAAAGAACATCTGGGAGTTAACAAATTTGGGGTACTTAAATGAAGGCTCTGGTGTCATATTTAGGTGACCTGACTCAGAGGAGTCATTGGGAAATGCAGGCTAGGAATCAATAGTGAAAATTAGATACCTTATTAAACATACAAAGAAACAAACAAAAATCTCTAGGGATTGCATGGGGGTCACCTAGTTTGCAAATTCCAGCCTAGCCCTTAATAAACTCATTCCAAAAGTTACCTTTCTAGAATCTATTCCTTGTTATCAGAGTGACTTTTGGCCCCCAAATTCTCATTTTCAGCTAGAAAACAACGAGCATTTTACAATTCATCTCTTGGAAATCACAGCAAATGTCGCTTATTCTTTGCTTTTTGACCATACTCAGAGAATTGTAGCACAAATTATCTGCCTTAATCCAAATATGATTTTGTTTATCTAATTACAATCAGCAGTAGACTGAAAGGCCAAATTCTCAGGTGGTATCAGTGAAACTAAGACACATAAACCACTTAAAGATCTTCTCTAATCTTTGTTTGTGTCCCTTTGTATCTAGAATTTGCTATCCTGATATATTGCAAAGTCCACATACTTTTCTCACTATCTACTCCTGTCTAAGCTGTCTAAGGAGAAAGCCAGTCTTCTCAGATCTGAGTATTATTTTCATGAGAAAAATCTTTTTCAGTTTTTCTAAGAGTTTATTACTCTGAGGACAAGAAAGCAATTTTTGTTTTTCATAATAAAAATGTGGGAAAATCCTTGTTATTCACATAGCATAGTGATACTATTTTTCCTGGCAGTTTTCTACCAGGAATCGTAAAATTCTTTATTAAAAAAAAAAAAGGATGAAAATAAAAATGCTTTTATAAATGTAATTTATAAATTGACACTTTTTTGCCACTTAAAATTTGTATGCTGTTTTTTTTAAATATCCTTCCTTTCTCCTATTTTGGAGGTGTGAAACCTGCCTCTGGCTTATTGTCTGTGAATGTGTGTAATGGCCCCCTGCATTGTATAGTATTATTGTTAGAATTTAAGTATTTTAATAGTAAACTTAAAAAGCGTTTTTTTCAACTGAAAATCCAAACCTAATTAATTTTTTGTTACTTTCTTCCCAGGAACATTTGAGGTACTCTGTAGTAATCTGCAGTTCCCAATCCATCCAAGGCAGCATAGTAAGAACACTACCACTGGGACTATACCTCTGCGTTAGGACATGGATATAAAAAGTCAGAATCAAGCAAGAGATTGTCGGTAGAGTTTGACACAGCATGAACAGCAATATTGCTCAGCTGCCAGTATTCGCTGTCCATTTCTGAGTTAGATGTGTGCAATCAGATTCTTCTGCCTTGCCCAGTCATGAACTAAGACTTTGAGATAAAATGACTGAGAAAGTTCTTCAGCTGTGTGTGGCATTTCTTGACATTGTGAATGACCCACAATAAAGGGTTCAGAAAAAGCCAGAGCACAGGGACAAAACTGCCAGCACTGAAACATTAACTCTGTTGCTCTGGTGACCTTGCTCTTGTTGCTGGACTTCTGTCCAGCCACAAGAAAATAAGAGATCTTCCTAATACATCTACAGAAAATGTTGGAGAAAGGACAGTCCAGCCTATTCTGTTTCCATCCATTTCCTTCTGGCAGAATTTAGACAACAGTGATGGCTTTTCTTCTCTCTGCCTCATTTCTCTTCAATGAAGTTACGAAATTACTGCGTGAGAGATGCCAAGGACAGTACCATATGCACACAGAAAAGGATGTGACAATGTTCACAAAAATGGACCACAGTCACCTCTAGGAGGCTGAGATTAAAATTTTGGATAAAGAGCTAGTGGCTCAAACTGAGTCACCAAAGACAGGACTGAAATGGTGTTGATTAGAAAGAGGTAATCTTTTATGAGCAGGGAAAGGCATCATGAATGTCACCATCACTGTGGTTTAGGGAGAGATTTGCACTGGTGATACCTATGAAGGTCAATGCCATGCAGAAAAATGTTAGCTCTACATGGGCTAATGTAAGCACTAATTTCACGGAATTTGCATTGTGCTCTAAGTCACTTAGTCTTGCTGAAACGCTAGGTATATTAGCCTAGACAAAACACTGGGTTAGTAAATGCTATATTGCTGTTGCTACCTGAACTAGAATCTCTGCATGAATTGTATTATGCCACCCTTATGCTAAAGTTCGAAAGTAGTGTGGATAAACCACGCGTTTATCAAAAAGACCTGCTAGGAAACTGAAGAGTACCTTTTATGCTGCTACTGCAGAGAATCTGAATATCCATCTCCTCTCCCTGCCCTGCCTAAGACGGTTCTCACGCGCACCTCCTCTCACATGTCCACTTGCCTGGGACAAGAAGAAAAATTCTCCTGTGCCCCTTGCAAGGGAAATGAGAAATGAAGGTGAGGTGCAAATAGACTTGATTTCATTCAGCAGTGAGGACTCTAAAACTCTCTGTGTCTGGGCTCTGTGGGGAAGAAAGTATGCTGCTGGCTTGTATTTTCTGGACTATTTTTTACGGCTCTATTCTTTCCACCCTTAAGGGAAAGCAAATGAAAACTGTTTTCCCTCCTTGTAACTCATGAATTCATAGTGCCTACTCTTTGAGAAATTAAGATAAGGGAATGTGTAGGCATCGCCCTTTCCCAGGCAATACGAACACCAAGAAGGAAGGAGGAGTACGTGGAGCTGCAAAAAGAAGATGAAAATAACAAAGATCACAGATATTTACATTCCCGGTGAAAACATTAGCCGGGCAGCTAAATAGCATCCAGATCTTCATCTATTTGTCCCTTTTCAAGAAAGTTGCCAGCATGATATTTATGCAATAGTTGCTAGCTCAAAACACAAGGCAGATTACTATGAACATGCACCAAAAGGAAACATCACAGGAAGGAGAGACATCATTTTTAACATTCAGCTTTTGCTTGTGCCTGTTTGGTATTCACAGCAACTAGGTCAGTTTGCAGAGCTTACTGCATCTGTAGAACTGCAGTATTTAAAAGCAGTCTTGGTTTTTGTTTCAGACTGGATGATAAAATTTTACATGTTCTTTGGTGTTATAGCTTTTCGCATCAATGTGATAAGCACCCACCACCTTTTCTATACAGTCATATAACAACTTAATATTTAACAACACTGGGAACTTGTTGCATATTCGGTACTCAAGGAGTGCTCCAAATAGTGGATCACCTGAGAAATCATAGAATTTCAAGTAGGCATAAAATGTCACTTGCTGAAGACACATCTCATGAAAATCCAGGGTTTCAAAAGAGCTAAAAAAAAAAAAATGAGCACCAAAGCTTCAGAAACATCATTTTACCTGAAGGGGGCACTAAAACCATAGGAAAAAGACCCAAGAAAATAGTTTCTGTAGGGCCAGATTTTAAACACGGAGCACAAGTCAGTCTTGAAATTATGATCTGCAGATTGCAGAATAAATATTTTGTACAAGTGTCATGGATTAGAAAAGACTACTCAGTGATATTCTAGTTTTCCCTAAAGACTGTGACAATCAGTCATGGCATATAACAATTCCATTTTCCTCCCCTGGCAAATCTTGGGTAAGCGACTCTGGTTTTGGCAGCTTCTTCACAGACTTGTTATTTATATTTATTTTTAAATTTTTCCCCTATTTTTTTGAATAATTTGTATAAGTAACACTATCAGTTACAGATAAGTAAAATACTCCTATATTTGCCATTCTGTATTCCCCTCCCATTGCCTATTAAAAAAAAAAAAAAAAGGCAGACTTAAAAAGTCTGTGATGTTCAGAAGAGTTACATTTGGCATAGAACAGAGGTAACAGAAACAGCAACAACCTACACGACCAATGGAGTGTGAATAGCAAGAGCACATATAAATATTTTAGCAACTTGTAATCATTCACAAAATGTATTCTTCAAGATAATGTGCATAAATCACACTGCGTTATCTCAGTTCCGGTTGTGTGATCTAGATGCAAGTGCATTACATTAACTTTTGCTTGAAAAGTATCATTTTAACTAAGTTTTGCTTTTCTAAGATCTGCTTTTTCTCAAAACATTTTTTTTTTTTTGTCTGATGCAACAGCAGCCATGTGGGCTAAAATAAATTTAATGGAAATGGGTTTTCCACAGACCATAGCTCCTGCTTGCTGAGCATAGACAATCTATCCATACATTCTTATCTTAAAGGCATTACTTTTGGGATACTTTGGATGTTTAAAAAAATTATTTAGTTGGTACTAGACTGGTGTTCAGGATGAAGTAAAAAAACATCTACACAATCCTTTATATTGCAGCTTATGCCACAAATGGATTTATCCATCTCAGAATGAGATGGATATTTTTAAAATATGAGTATTTTACAGGATTAGCCCCACAATGAACCTTACTAAAACTAAGCAAACAAAATGCTTCTAGCTTGCAGAATAGCCCTTGGGGCTGAAGTTCTTCCAACCAAAAGCCAACATCACAGAAACTTTCTAAAATCCTTGTTGGCTCCTCACAAGTCTTTTATGCAGCACTGGCTAGGAGAACTGCTTCTTCATCTCTATCAGCATTTTGTGGAATTTAGTCTTTGCGCAAAGAACCACCAAGCTCTCTCCATAAAGTTGAAGAAATTCAGCATGGTCCTTGGGGGTGTTTCTAAAACTTTGACTGTGAAAAAATGTAACCAAGTAAAGTCAATATTGTTCAGAGAAAAGTAATACTAAGGTCACAGAGAAACATAGCAAGGGGTATTGCTAAAGCATTCACGAGGATCCTAGAAACCATGTACAGAGATCCTGAAATCCAGCAACTACAGAAAATTCTATCTCTATATGGCCCCTTTCTGCCCTATGTCCTCTTACAGACTGTTACACAGTTAGTAGCTTGGAACCTGTCAGTTGTTCAAAGTCAGTTTGAAAATATAGATACTTCCTACTAGCATTGAGCACAAAGGTTTTGATACTCAGCTTCTTATGCCAAAGAACCCAATATGCACAAAGATAATGGTTTTTACTTATTCGTTTGAACAGATAAGCTCGATAAGCACCTCTATAAAATCCACCACAATGGTATCTCTGCACATTATATAAATTAGCCCTACTATGCAGTTAATTAGCCCTAATATTCATTTCCACCTCGTACATAGAGCAGAAAACTGTTCAACATACCTTACAATATGGTATCCATGTTATTTAGCTTTCGTGGAATAGAATTTCCATGGAGAACCAAGTAGAACAAGGGAGTGGTGCCAAGATCGGTAGAGGCCAAGCATTTATCTAGGTCAATGGCAGCTATGACAACCCCCAAACCCGAATTTCCTATCTACAGTGATTTTTTTCTTTCTGATTTTATCATGTAACTCTCACAGGCAGGATGGCTTTTCTTAAAATACCTGCTTTAAAACTGAGGAAATATGAAAATTGCAAACAAACAAAGTTACTTCTCCAAAGCAAATGTATTTTATGGGTCTGTGGAAAGAAAGCTGCAATAAATTTTCCATTGTAAACCCCAACAAATATGAAAGGCCTTGAAAGTTTTCAGTCCAAGCAAATTATCCTGAAAACATTTGCAAGTAGATTCAAAAAATCAGACGACATTTTGCATAGAGCAGTACAGGAAAGAGAAACCTGGTGACTTGCCTGCACAGCCCAGAGGTAGTCCAGACGCAGCTTCAAGTCCACCTGCCTGGAATGCAGTGCTAGAGCACAGGAAAATAGCAAAATGGCTAATATTGGTTCATAGCCACGCATATAAAAGGAGCCACCCCTTTAAAAATGAAAAGACAGTATACAGGTTATTTCTTTCCTTTTTTTTTTTTTTTTTTTAATTCCAAACATTGTCTATTTTTAATATTGTATCTTTAGTTGAAACCTGTGAGTATCCCCCTAGTCACTGACACTTTTGGAAGAGGCTCATACAGGCAGGGACAGAGGTGACAGTAAGTCTGATCATTCTATCATACCAACATTCAGCTTTGTGAGGAATTTATGATAAGACATGTTATTGTAGTGTATGTGCATGCTTTTAAAAAAAAATTAAACCTCAGAAGCTTAAATGAAATTGGAAGTGGCTGAGGCCTGGCAAAATATGGAATGGGTTTTGTTAGGGCAAAACTACAAAATAACAGGGCAGCAATTACTCATTCCCAAGAACTTATGTCCTGTCCATGAGCGTTACGAGATCCTTCAGTTGCTGCAAGATTGAGGCTCAGGTGTTTCTCAGGCACTAGTGCAGGCATGGACTGCTAGAGAACAGGTCACAGCTAACAGCCAATACTCTGACTGTCTGTACTGAAATACTTTTTGCTTAACTTTGCAAGGCACTTACCCCACTGCTTTTCTGTAACCGCTGAGTTCCAGAATAACTATGTACAAAATTGTAACAAAAAGTAGGAGGATCATTTTTGGCAAGGAAGATACACGTAGAAATATTGCCAAGGTGAGAGTCCCCACCACGCAGGAAAGGAAAGCGTAGTGGGCTGTGTCACATGGAAGTTCATTCATAGTTTTGTTTGTTCCTCCAGGAGAAATGATAACGATGGAACTGCTGGAATTGCTGTTCCAAACCCAAGGCATGCAGCCAACCTGGCAAAGAGTAGGGGAGAGTAAGAGGGAAAGTTAAATGCAAAATAATCAGAAATTCTGTTGCTGTGGATGCTGGCTGTAACTCCTTCCTAATTAGGAAAATATGGGGAGCTCTCAGACAGCCAATGCTCTGCTTTAACAAAATGTCTTCCTTTTCCTGGAACTCGGCGCTTGGTTTTAGGTGGAACACGCACTCCTTGTTCATCAAATGCCATCAAGGCCAAGCAATTACAGTTGGGACTTAGTTAAATAGTTTCCCTTTCAGTGCTCAAAAACAAGTGATTCTAAAGCCAACATCTTTCTCCTAAACTAAAGGATTTCAGTAAACATTTTATGAGGCTATTTGGGTGAGAAACATTCTTGCACACATTTCAGAAAGAATTTGGTTTGTTTTATATAAGGTCCAATTTCAATTAATCAAATCTAGAAACATATTTTAATCATTGATGGACAAGCTAAGCATGAATAATCCCTTTTATCCACCTTAGAGCGGCTTCTGCTATGACATGGGATTCAAACATAAGTGTTCATTTTTAATTATCCATGCTACTTCATATATCCAAGGAGCTCCATCTCTTCCCTAGGCTGAGAGAAAAAAAAAGTGCAAATTTCTAGGAAATCTGAGGAAAATTCGTCTTATTCTTCCAAAGGCAATATCAGGAAAACACTCCTGATCCATTAGAAAAGCAAGGGAGGAATCTCCGGCAAAAAGTGCAAGTCCCTGTTTTAATTGCACTCTGCTGTCCATCCATTTTTCGAAGGAGAGGATAAGAGTTAAAATATAAAGGAGGAAAGTGGGATGGTAGCGGGAATCTGATTTTAACAGGCCCCACATAAGCCCCACTTGATGCTTAAGCATCTCTTTTGAAGTGTGGTATTAAACCTTTTTATTTCATTGTAACTTCTGATAATGAAATTTTATAACATGCTGTAAAATTACTGATAACCTAATAAGTGATTAATCAGCATGTTTTACAGGGAGTTGTAATCACTTAAAAAGACTAATAGATAAAATAGGAGTTAAATTCATAATAGGTAACATTGTAAAGTAATAACAGGAAAAGTAAAGTGAAAATTCCATTTAATGTCATTTTGTCCAATGTTCTTAAAAATGCTGTTTAGATTAAAGTCATCTGACAACACAGGCATGCACAAGGTCTTTGTAAATAATGTGCAGTCCACCAAGAAAACACCCTCTCCTGAGTTACAAGACAAGTGAAACCTTAACACCTAGCTGCTCTCAGAGCCTTCCACTGATGTTGCCTTAGGCCTTACAATGACTATGCTTCATTTTTACCCTCTTCGAGTGAGACACTAGTGCTTGTTTCACTTAGTCAAAGTAAGCACCAGGTGTACAGGGGCAGATCCACAAAAAGTCCTACAATATAAGATCATAATATTCATCTAAATAGCAAAGTACAGAACCCTTGCTCAGATGCTGGCTAGTGTGGAACCCCTGCAGGTCTCTAGGCACTTAGCAAGTTAGCAATCACACGCATGACTATGTGCTCAGGGCTCTGTGGTTCTTTAACAGCTGGTGTTCAGGAATTCCCAGAAATATCTCAATGACAGTAATTCCTGATACTTTCGCTTGGGCCATTGGAATTCACAGGTGAGAGACTCATGGGCAGATTGCTGCCAGTTATCCCAGGTCACAGAGATCAGCTTGGCAGATATTCTCAGGGCACATCCTCGGACCAGTGAATACAAATATAAAATAAAGGTCTTGACACTTCAGTTAGTGAATCCCCTCATGGAAACTGTGCGTTCCTCTTCCTCAGAATACACTGCCTATCTCCTGTGGAAAGGTAGGATGGAGACATCTGCCTTCTCAGCACTTCTGTTGTTGATTTGCATGCTACTTTTTTTGAATGGATTCTTTTTTTTGGGTGCCTTAATACATTTAATTCGCTAGCATCAGCAGTCACAACGCTGCAATGGAGTGCTAGCAATCCTACAAGGCAACTAAATGTGAAATATTTAGGTGAAGTCTTCTAAGCCCCATTTTGATTGGATACTCCACCATGTAGACCAAGCTGCTAATCCACGGTAAAAGAAGCTCACTTTTCAGAAATATTGAGCAAATTCACTTCATGCAAGAGACTTTCCTAGGCATTAGATGCTAATCAATCTTCTAATTAGCACAGGGTAAATGCCTCTTCTCATTACACATTATAGTCTTGATTTTAAGACGTGATCTTTTCTGATCTGCCTGGACTAAAAATATTGAGCTGTTATTATACAGAAATATGTTTTGTAAGTTGCCATGTAGAAATAAGTCGTGTTCCTTGACACCATGCATTCTCCATCAGAAAATACTAGCCATTAAACTAGTAGGGAAGCTGAATATTTAAAACTAATTTTCCCATGAATAACATAACATAATAGCAATACTGTGTAATGCTAAGGTCTGATGTAAACATTTCTATAAGTACATATTATCTGTGCATTTTCCCAATCAACATACTGACTCAGGCAGTGAAATTTCGAATTACAGCAAAGAACTTAAAACTTAAATAAATGTCCCTTGCCAGCATAAATAATATAAAGAGAAGGATTTGACAGAACAGAATGTGGTACGTAATTAATAGTATCTGTAGCTAGTTCTTAAACAGAATGCTAAATTATGCAATACTCACCACACATCCTTGAGCCACAGAGTATATTAAGATCACAATGAAAATACACAAAATGGTACGAATTTGTATGGTCAGGCACCCTGGAAAACACTAAAGAACAAGGAAAATATTTGAAGATTAAGTTTTAAAAATATTTTTTCAAGTGTGGATGCTATTGTTGAGTAGACATGTGAGAAAAGAAGTGAGGAAAGGATATGGGAATTTTGCCCACAATATAAATCATGAAAAAGGCATGCATTTATAAATATGTATATGTGTTTTAATGGCAATTTCATTTTTGGAACTAACAAATGTGAAAGTGTTACTACTATATATTATTTTTCACTGTACTTAACATTCACTATACTTAAAATTGAAAGGTTAGTAGGGTGTCTACTCACAATAAATACATTAAATTAGGATGCCATTTGATTTTGTTCCCAAGGGAAAATACCCAGAGCATCTTTTGCCTTGCAAGTTATCAGCTACAGATAGTGATCCAAATGAACATACTGTGGAATTCCATAGCATGGAGTTTGGGAGTGATATTTCTATCTTCTGCTATAACAGTCACAGGGTAGTTTTAATTATCCGGACCCATTAAAAATATTGAGCTTGTCGGAGGGGAAGGAGTAGTAGAGTCAAAAAAGCCTGGTGGAGTCTTGCTCATCTCCATTTTTACTCTTAGTCCGTCAACAGGAATTGTGAAGTGCTGTGAGCACACATGAAGTCAGTGACAGGAGGTGAGAGAAGAAGACAAGCCGGTCAAGCACTGATGCTTATGCTTGGTCTAGTCATACTGATCTGCTCTGGTCTCTGGGAAAACTACTTTCTTTCATTTCCCCTTGGCAGAGAGCGTTTGGGATATCTCAAGGGATATGTATGTCTTTGAGATCACAGAAATTCTTTGGTGGCTTCAAGGGGCGAGAATTAGCTCTAGAAAATTATGAAACTTAAAGAGGGGGACAATTGTGCTTTGCTGAAAAGGAATGGATGTAGACTCATCAAGGCTGGATTTGACTTAACATCAAATGAAGCAAGAGAATAATTTTTGGATGAAAGTCTTAAGTCTGGAATAAAGCCTGTCTGCCTGCTGGGTAACATCAACACAACAACAAAAATACAGCTTCCAACAGGCCACATAGGAGGGGCTTCTCTGGCCCTACTACAACAGAAATCATGTACTGAAATGCCTCGTCTTCCTTTCACACATGCACAGAAATTTCTGCTGTGAGACCAGAGTTCGAAGTCTGAGAAAGTCACAGGTGAGTTGGCTTCACCTGCATTGAAAAACATCAGAATGCAGCAAATAGGGAAGCCAGAACAAAACAAAACAAATGTGTTTATTATGTGACTTGCAAGTACACTCCAACTGCAATATGGTTTACGTGCACATAAACATAGCTGGAAAATAATCAGTGTAATATCAGTAGTAGGTTTATATAAAAACACTAAAAACGGAATGGTGTGAAATCGGTTATACCAGAAACTAGTTTAAGCATTAGTCAATTTCATTAAAATACTCTGGCATATCTAGGGCATATCACTTTTAATAAAACAAAAAATGATCATATTGTAGAACAAAAATCTTTTAAGAATCTCACATTGGAAGTCTTACTGTGCTTTGAGGGAGAGGATGGAGCAGTGTCAAAAATTACAAGATGAAACAAGGAATAGAATATTTCTGCACTTCGCCACCACAGCTAACTACTACACAGCTACTACAGGAAGGAGGAAATTCAGGATGGAAAGAGAGGCCCAAAAGCAGATGCAGTATATCACATATGACCTAATGAGGACTGAGTGGGAGGCATAATCATTTCTGCCAATCTGATGTTAATACTGTCTGGGATTTTATTAGTCGCCTTTGCTGCTGGGGCACATCGCTGGCTGTCTGCCATCAGACCCCCAGGGTCTTTTCCATAGAGCTGTTTCCCATCTAGTTTCGCCCCAGGCTCTATCGTTGAAGGAGTTTCTTCCTTCCCAGTGACCAGGCTTGGCATAGATCTCCGTCAAATTTCTCATGTTGGCCCATTCCTTCAGCTTCTCACCTCCCTTTGAAAAGCAGCCCTGCCTATGAGAGTGTTGGTTGTTTCTCCTAACTTGGTGCCCTCCTTGAAGTTATTCATAAAAATATTAGACAGGACAGGTCCACCTCCAGCTCCTACATATTATACTTATTGCTGGCCTCCAGGCAGATTATGACCCATTAACTACTACCCTCTGAACTTCATTGTCCAATTTTTATCTGCTTATTTGTCCATATGTGAATATTTATTCATACAGATCGAATGCTTTTATAAGCATATTGTACAAAGGAAACACATATACTCCATTAATTCAGTTTGCAATTCAAAGAAATTTAAGAATGAATTCCTTATTAGTCATAGAGGTAAAAGCAGCAATAACAAAATGCTCTGAATTGCCATATTGTCGCACGGTTAATAATGACAAGGCAAAATGCTGATTCAAAGGGATGTCTGACACATTACATAGGCGTTTTCTTTTGTGGTGCATATATATTATAGAAGTCAACATGCTTGGCTATTGAGATAAAAAGGAAAACAATGCATTAAAGGTAAAGTATGAGAGAGATGCCTGAATTAATGCTCTGCCTGACACTTAAAACTTTATATTTCTGGCTTTTGGTCTTTCTAAGATTGCATCTGCTCTTTAATGTTAGCATAGCATTTAGGGGCTCATTTTCTCAATTTTCTTTTATTTGCAGAAACGTCACTTGCCCAGTGCGAAATGGCAAAAAGCTGCTAGAAGACTGATTAAAATAGAGGAGTGTCCACTTTATAATCCTATAGAGATTATACAAAACTAAAATTCTCCACACAATTTCAAACTGTTATATCTGACTTTTTGTATTTTTTATTTTGCTAATGCCAAATTCCAACCTGTAAGGTACTGAATCGCTAGAGGAATCTGGAATAAATTAAAAACCTGTTGATTGCCATAACAGTTGGAACAAAACTCAAATTCACAGTAGCCCCAGAGAAATGCAAAAAAGAGGATTTCCTGCAAACTTCATTTGTATTTCTATCATTCATACAGAGAACAGCAGATAATAAACCACTATGCATTTATGAGACAAAAGAGATCATCAACATTATTCCCAAGTAGTTGTGGAATTCATAAATAAAAATCTGCTCTGTATCAGATATTCTGCTAATTAAACTATTTATGCTTCCATTAAAACAATTACTCTCCTCTTTCCAAAGGGCATTTTTTCTCAGCTAAAACTGAGCATGTGCTAATCTGCAGAACTGATTGTGTAGGTGTTTTGTGCTGGTATTTGTCTGAAAGGACCAAATTTAGATCAATTCAGTAAAGACTGATTTCATCAGAAAATGTGTCTGCAGATCATTTATTTTGACCTTGCAGTTCTTCTCTCTCTACAACAACCAAATGTCCTGCTTCCTTACTGTTGTGAAAATGCAAGGAGAATTAATCATTACTGAAGGTTTTGTAAAGGCCAGGGGTGTGTATGTAAAACATTGTCTTTTGCAATCAATGGGAGCTTTGGCAGGAAGAGTTTTGACAACAGAAAGGAAGTTAGCAGGACTTTACACTCAGACATGTCTCAGCATGGAAAGGACAAGTAGTGTGTTCTGGAGGCAGAAAGGAGAAAAAGTCAGGTCAAAGCAGTCATTTTTCTGGGCAGAGGGATGGTCCTATAGCTACTGGCAGGTATTCAGGAAAGATGCTGCAAAAGAAAATGCATAGCATTAAGGCAAAGAACCCATTCTGCACTGCTGAAGTGATGGCTCATGTAAGAAGTCTGCCCTTCATGGGAATTATCTTTCTTTCTGGAATTCCTGATATATTGCTTTGTGACAAATAGGTTTTTTTGTGACACATAGGTTCACAGAATCACAGAATGGTTGAGTTTGGAAAGGACCTCTAGAGATCACCTGGTCCAACCCCCCTGCCCAAGCAGGGACACCTAGAGCATGTGGCACAGGGTGGCATCCTGGAGCGTTTTAAAGATCTCCAGAAAAGGAGACTCCACAACCTCTCTGGGCAGACTGTTCCAGGGCTCTGTCTCCCTCACGGTAAAGAAGTTCTTCCTCACATGGAGATGGAACCTCCTGTGTTTCAACTTGTACTCATTACCCCTTGTCCTGTCACTGGCCACCACAGAGAAGAGTTTGGCCCCATCCACCCTACATTCACCCCTAAGGTACTTGTGCATGTTGATCAGATCTCCTCTCAATCTTATCTTCTCTAGGCTAAACAGGCCCAGCTAGCTTAGTCTTTCCTCATCAGATAGATGCTCCAGTCCCTTAATCATCTGTCACTCTACGCTTGACCCTCTCTAGAAGCTCCACGTCCCTCTTGTCCTGGGGAGCCCAGAGCTGCCCCTAATACTCCAGGTGTGGTCCTACCAGAGATGAGTGGAGGGGCAGGATCCCCTCCCTCGCCTTGCTGGCAACGCTCCTCGTGGTGCAGCCAGGAGGTTATTGGCCTTCCTGGCCACGAGGGCACATTGCTGACCCATGGTTAACTTGTTGTCAACCAGGACTCCCAAATCCCTCTCTGCGCAGCTGCTTTCCAGCAGGTCAACCCCTAATCTGTACTGGCACCAGGGGTTATTCCTCCCCAGGTGCAGGACCCTGCACTTGTCCTTGTTGAACCTCATGATGTTCCTCTCTGCCCAACTCTCCATCCTGTCCTGGTCCCTCTGAATGGCAGCACAGCCCTCTGGAGTGTCGGCCACTCCATTCATTTTGGTATCATCTGCAAATTTGCTCAGGGTGTACTCTGTGCCCTCGTCCAAGTCATTGATGAACAAGCTGAACAGCACAGGCCTCCAACTAGACTCAGCCCCATTTATCACCACCCTCTGGGCTCTGCCATCCAGACAGTTCTCAATCCACCTCACTGTCCACTCGTCCAGTCCACACTTCTGGAGCTTTCCTATGAGGATGTTATGGGCGACTGTGTCAAAAGCCTTGCTTAAGTCACGGTAGACAACATTCACGGCTCTCCCATCATCCATTCAACCAGTCACCTCATCACAGAAGGCTATCAGGTTCATCAAACACGACCTTCCCTTGGTGAATCCATGCGGACTACTCCTGATCACCTTCTTTTCCTTGACATGCCTAGAGATGGTCTCTAGGATGAGCTGCTCCATCACCTTGCCAGGGATGGAGGTGAGGCTGACTGGCCTGTAGTTTCCCAGCTCCTTCCTCTTGCCCTTTTTGAAGACTGGAGTGACACTGGCTTTCTTCCCGTCCTCAGGCACCTCCCCTGCTCTCCCTGACCTCTCCAAGATGACGGAGCGCATATGAGCAATAACTCCCGCCAGTTCCCTCAGCACTCTCGGGTGCATCCCATCTGGGTCCATAGATTTATGGGTGTCTAGTTTGCCTAAATAATCCCTAACCCAATCCTCCCTGACCAGCAGAAAGTCTTCCTCTCTCCTGGTTCTCTCTCTCATATCCAGGCTCTGTAGTTCATGGGGACTAACATTAGCAGTAAAGACAGAAGCAAAGAAGGCATTTAGTAACTTTTCCTTCTCTGCATCCTTCGCCATCAAGGCACCCTCCCCATTCAGCAGTGGACTGACATGTCCCCTAGTCTTCCTCTTGCTGCTTATGTATTTATAGAAGCCCTTCCTTTTGTCCCTGACATCTCTCTCTAACTCTAATTCCAAATGGGTCTTGGCCTTCCCCATTGCATTTCTTGCATTCTCTGACAATGTTCCTGAACACTGTTTCAGAACAAGACTTCAAACTGTCTGATGTACTAGAGGAAACGGCCACAAACTGAAACACCAAAAGTTCCACAGGAACTTAAGAAAAAATTTCTTAACAGTGAGGGTGACAGAGCACTGGAACAGGTTGTCAATAGAGGTTGTGGAGTCTCCTTCTCTGGAGATCTTCAAAACCTGCTCGGATGCAGTCCTGTGCCACATGCTCTAGGTGACCCTGTGTGTGCAGGGAGGTTGGACTAGATGATCTCTTAAAGGCCCCTTCCAACTTTAATGATTCTATGATTCTGTGATTCTGTGATTCTATGATTCTATGTCATGAAGCAGGCACAAATGATCCATGTTCCAAAGGACAAATATTGCATTGTCAATAAAAAGAATAGTCACAAAATCTGAAATCACTTACTTGTACTCGTGTGACATGTAGGTACATAATACAAGCCACTAGGAAGCATATGCAGAACACCAGGAGAACAAGAACTATGGTACTCCTAGAATCAAAACACAACAGAAACAAATCACAGCAACTCTGTACTAGATGAAAAGCAACAGAATAAGGGTCCCTCTGAAGGAATATGTTAGATGAACACTGGAGGACTCCCCCGCCACCCCTCACTCCTGCTATAAAACTAACAATGATAGGAAAAATTCTGGTAGTTTCTTTCCCTACTGTTCTACTTCAGCAAAATGTGCTGCTTTCAAGAATGAGAAATCTATAAATGATCTCATATGTGGTACCCGCTAGGACCTAGGACTCAACAGTTGTCTTAGGAGTCCTGCAGTGTGTTAGAAGCACATCCTTCTAATCTTAGGTTAATATGGAATATCCAGCACTGTATCTCCTGGAAGTAGAAAGTGCAACTTGGCCTTCAGGCATGGCAGGTGTATAACAGATACCAGATTCTATTCTTTTCCTTTCTCATCTCTCCTCAGAGATTCAGAAATCAGAGGTCAGTTAACTCAGTGACTTAACCAGTTGAATGCAATCAGACCAGATTGTGATCCCCTCTTTTTATGAAACAAAGTAATTCCCTCCTTTTGAGACTTTCTCGGTGGTTAAAAAGGAATCTTAGATTTCACAAAGATGCTGTAATAATTCTTGTAATTCTTTATGTTCCTTCTCCTGATCTTCCAAAGTAAGCCTGTTCTGTAGGAGAAAAAGGATATCAGCCTGGTATTCTCCTCTTCTAGACAGTCTGTGTTACTGAAATAGTACCCTATGTATATGAACAACTTGGCTAAAATTAGACCATGAGTGCTGATGCTCTGATTTATGCTAGGGAATAGCCTGGTTTCTTGACAGCTATGGGACCAAGGCCACATAACAGTAGCATAACATGACCCTCACACATTTTTTTAGGTCTTGTAAGAACAATCCAACCAGACCAGATGCTGTGAATCATGACTGCATCACAGAATCACAGAATGGTTGATGCTGAAAGGAACCTCTGGAGATCATCTAGCTCAGCCAGCCTTCTCAAGCAAGGTCATCTAGAGCATGTTTCCCAGGACTGTATCCATACATACATATATGCCCTGATTATCACTGAGGAAAGGCTCCTGGTATTATAGAGTTCTAAAAGTGGAAGAAAGAGAGTTCATCACTCCTGTTGTAGAATTTTTCAATATTTGGCCTTGATTCCAATTTCATGTAACTATTCCTACTAACACACGAACTCCATTTGGGGTCATAAATATCTCTTGAGCTGAGAAACGGTTTTGCTCAGATGATCACAAGAATTGTGAGGATGTCAAGGCCATTGCTTTTTGCATTGTTATGGAAAGCCAGCAACTGGTTTCCTAACAGCACTTTCTCCTCCTTAGATTTTTATTCTACTCCTTGTAATACTGTGATACATACCAAACACCACAATTACCACCTCTCCCATTATAACACATTACACTTCTTGTCTTGGCTATTGCATTCTCTCTTCATACTCATGAAAACTACTTTTTGGCAATCTAAATCTATTTTCTGCTACTTCCAAAGTTTCAGTCTAGGTCATGGTTGCATCTACAGTCACAGCTAGGGAAGGGTAAGATCAGGCTGGTATTTTGATGGTCTAAGGGCATCTTCCACAAACACTGGAAGAAATAACTAACAGTTCAGGAGGTGGCTTTTCTAACTAACCCAGTAAAGAACCATCCGTGTGACTTTCAGTGGTCAGGTTCTGCTGGAGCTCCTGCGCCTTATGGATTAAAGCTTCAAGTGGATCTCCGTCCAGCTGATTCTTAAGAAATGATGCTACTTTTTGGAAAGGTTACAAACCTGCCATGTTATATGATACCTTGCAGATCACTCTAGCTTCAGCTAGGCTACTATTCTTTGTCTTTCTCTGTTCTAAAATGCCATGTACTTCAGTGAGCCTTTACTGTGGGAGCAAGTGAAACAGTTCTTTACTCTTCAATTGGTCAGCAGATGTCTATGGAAATTACATGGTTTCTGAAGTGGCAGTTTTATGTAACATCTTTAAATAGTGATTATCATTATCTAGCATTAATAAAACCGTATAAAAGTTAAGTATTGTTCTACCTGGGGATGTGTAAATAGAAAAGAGTTGGGCTAATAATGAATTTTCAAAAACATTCTGAGGCCACTTCTATGCCCATTGAAATGCTAACAGCAAGTAAAAGTGATGCAAATTTAATTTTGAATGTTTTTGACATTCTCATATAAAAAAGGGTATTTTTAATCATTTTCTACAACGTGAAAAATGACTACACCTACTTATTATAACCCTTAGATATGAAAGCAAAGTGTAATTTTATTTTCCTTTGGTAAGCTTTCATATAGAATGGACAAAACTCAGAATTGAATGCTAAATTTATCACTCAGAAATAAGCAATTGGTCAAATCTCCTCCTCCCTCTCTCCCCAGATATGTCATGAGTGTTTGACTATGTCTGTTTTAGTGCAGCCAAGGTTTGGCTTGGCATATGAATGCCAAACTAACCTTGCATTAGGCAGCTGGGGTAGTGAGAGCATTGATACCAAAAAAAAAAAAAAAAAAAAAAAAAAAAAAACCCTCAATGCAGGCTATACAAAAGCTGTTGAAAAGCTGGATGCTTCAGTGCTTAGTCCTTGATAAGCGCTACATAGTTTCCTCTATATTGCTATCAATGCGCAAAGTAACATGTTCACAGCCAGCTCACACACACCTAGAAAATTTACAGCAACACCTCTGTTCGCAGTGTAGAAATGTTTTAAATTAAATCTAGTTTTGCAGTTTTCAGCATTTTCTTCTTCCAAATGCACCCTTCCAAAAGTTATAAAGACCAAAAGAAGAGCTCACAGAAGAATTTGTTTTAAATTAGCCAGCTATGACCAATGGCATGGCTGCTTTGGACAAATGGAAGAGATAACAGTCAGATTCAGGATATACCAAGAGAAACTTTCTACTTTGAGAAGCTGCAGACCTGACCCTAATAATCACTGTTCTAATTCTCATTCCAGAGACTTAAGTGTTTTGATTTGCGCAGGATGCCTGAGGACTTCGAATTATAATGGCAAAAACCAGAAACTTACTGTGGTATTATTAGAAGGTAGACAAGGCCAAATAAGGCAGCTAGAATTAGTGAGAGAACTACAGCACTGGTGAAATACTCATCCTGAAGCTGGTGATACTGTTAAAGAAAGGAAACAGATGAAAACAGTGAGCGTTTTATATACATTCATCCACCCCTGCTTGGTGATTATCAGGAAGAAATAACTATTGCCTAAATTAAAACAAGACTTTGGCCTTTTAAAAACATAGGAATAAACATTTCTCAATTCACATAAAAAATGGATGAGGCAAGTCTACCTAAGATTTTCCTTGATAAACACCTGTTTCAGTGGCTCGTATCGGTCCAGACATTTATTTTCCAATTTAGAATTAGTCAGAGCTGAGCTAGACCGAAGAATGAGTTTGTTTTTCAAAGCAAAAAAGATTCAGACCTTTTGAAGCAGGAGGAGGTGCTCCCTCTGTCCTCCATCTATTCATCATTAAAATAAAACAAAACAAAATAAAAAACACAAACAACAACCACCACCACCACCCCTCCTCTCCTCCCCGAAAGAAGTATGGCTGTTCACAAGTGGTACTGTCACCACAGATATTCTTGAAAGCACATTGAAGGGTAGACGGGAAATAGCTCCCAACTGGAGACCCAGACCTATTTTCCAGCAATTATTGCTTCTGATTTCACAAAATCATGGTGCTTACAATAGAACACATTTCAGGGACTAAAATTATGCCAATGTCAAAAAGATTTGGATTTCCATCTCATTTACACCTCTATAAACTAGAGTTTATTTCTATCAGACAGAGTTGTTCTAAATTTACACGAAAACAACTGAGACTGGGATGTGATTATAACCTTACAAGGCAAGCAGCTGAGTGAGAATGCATGCTTGACCTTTAAAAAAAAGTAGAAACCAAGGCAAATATTTTGCATACTTTAACCCTCTAACAGAAGTATAGCATAGTACAGTGGATCTTGCAACACCCTCTTAAGATTTTCTCAGATATTACAGTTTACAGCAAATAGTTCCAGATTATAAAACGTTCAGATTATTGTTATATACTTGCTATGCTTGTGTCTAAGAAAAGTGTGAAATACAATGCTGTCTTGGAAAATACATTCTTTACATTAAGAAATGACAAGCCAGCTCCTAGAAGTTCGGGAATATTTCACGTTGCAAGATTGAAAAAACAAAATAAGAAAATCAAAGAAACAAAACCACTATCATCTGGAAGATCACTTTTGAAGTTCTAAATATTTCCAAAAGACACTATATACTTGACCTGAAATATGCCATTCCCTTCAGTAAACCTCATATACTGTCATATACAAATAAATTTCTTATTTTGAAAGAAAACAATTAAAATTCAACAATAAATCACTGCTGAAACATGAAACTAAAGTTAAAGCTCCAGACTTTAAAAAATTCATCTCAATATGGCACACAGCCTTCTGACTTAAAACAATATCCTGGATAATCTGAATATCTAGACTATCTGGTATCCTAGACTATGACATGACTTGGAATGGAAAAATAAATCAAAAGTTACTGTCAAACTAATCCAAAACCACATTACTTTCGCCGTAATCTCACTTAAAATAAAACTTTACAATCCAAACAAAACCCACACAATGTAGGAATGGGCAGCTCTATCTACTTTGATAACTCTTCTTCCATATATATGCAATTACAAACCTGGGCCAACTCCACTCCTTCCAGCACAGTCACAGTGGCATGAGAGCACAACTTTTATCGAAGATTTAGGCTTTAGTTTATATTTTGTAGTATGGGTGGGACCAACCTTATCAGGCTCTTCATGCAGAGGGAAACGTGCTGCTGTCATTCTCCAGAATAGACAAGGCAACAGATGCTTTGCCACAAGACATCATTACGTAAGTGACATAGACCGGGCACTTCAGAGAGGGATAGGTAGATCAAATCATGGGAAATGTAATATAACAAGGGGAGAAAAATTTTGAGGAGAAAGATACAGGTCTTCCTTTTTATCCCCTCCAAGTGATTCCACAGAAGGTAGAGATAATGCCTTCCTGTTCATTAAGAGAGCACTATTTGAAGACAGCGAGCAGAGTTTAGGTACTGTCTGGAAATGACCAAGCAAAGAATACTAGCTGGCCCATGATGAGCAAAAATAATTTAAAGAAACTTACTTTGTTCTCGCGTTCAATTTGTTTATACTTCAGGGTAATGAAATTCAAGTCAGCCATCTCCGATTCTGTCTGCCGGGCCTCTATCAAACGGCTGATGTATCTGTTTACTCGAGTTCCTGGGGTGTTGTATACAACATTTGTAGAAAAAGAGGAACGATTCCTGAGTTTTTCAGAGGCTGTCCTTAATGCTCTCCTCTGTAGTACAAATAAAGGATCATATATTTTATTAATATTGAAATTTATTTGTTATTCATTTTTTTCTCAAGTTTACAGCCAGAATGAAGATTTCATTAAGCAAGGTACTGCAAAAGATGGAGATCTTGTCTCAGCATGATTATGACTTCTTTAAAACTCTTTAGCTGAAAACTCGATCCCACTAAAGTCAATGACAAAATTCCCAGTGCTTTGTAAGATTTTAATTCTTATCCTCAGAAGTTGTACTATATGTACTATTCTTTCTAAAACTTCTCTGCTTTTAAGGAAACAAACAATTTGACCTCAATCATCATGAATTTATCTAGCAAAAGAGTTGGAAAATTTTTACATAATGAAAGATATGGAGTTCTGGGCATCGTGAAGGCAAGATAACCTTGCTATTCATGACAAAAGAAAAATCCTACTGTCCAAAGCTCCGTGGAATAATATATACTGGAAAAGAAAATTT
The DNA here is from genome assembly GCA_013398735.1 of Nothocercus julius. Classification (NCBI taxonomy): domain Eukaryota; kingdom Metazoa; phylum Chordata; class Aves; order Tinamiformes; family Tinamidae; genus Nothocercus; species Nothocercus julius. The sequence continues at coordinate 2,926,157 of VZSV01000076.1, read as the reverse complement.
TCCTTAAGCTCTTGCACAGTAACCATATGAGACTTCAGAGGGTCCAAAACACCAAGTATTCCTACTTCTAACTCACCCATGTGGCTCACTTTTTAAGGCCTCTTGGCCATACCTTGAGGGTAGATCCAGCTGGAATAGTCTAACAAATGATCAGAGTTATCCACAACTGCATTTCACCATTTTCCACGATAGCCCAACTGACAAGATGATCACTTACAGTTCTTTATAGTGCAAAAGATTTATCTCAAAACATATTGAAAAAAAAATTAGAAAATCTGTCTCATTTTCTGTTGAGAGAGACTAAGGTGAACAGCATCTCAGCTGTGATGCTGGCAACCTTCAGCTGAGATGTAATTTATACCACTAGGACTAGATCTGCACTAGTATGTCTGTCCATGCCTTAACACACACTAAAAGCATTAGAACCTTCACAAAAGGCTCTTGTAGTTGCAGCATTTCTTAAGCACAGAGTAAGAAAGAGGTAGGCCATTTTTTTAAAGGAAAAAAAAAATCACCTAATAGTTATCCCCTTGAGCAGGCATGAGAAGACATTAACTAAATATATTTTTTCACCTCAGAAGGGTTCAAGTCTTACATTCAGAAGAGTTTTATCATCCAGGCTACAGAGACTGTGCTGGGATGAATCTCTACTCATTCCTACTGCGTACAATTCTAATGAAAATAATCTGAATTTCTTAAAGAGCGAGCAAAGAGATAGAAGCGTGGTATCACACCATGTTTAGGGCATTCACCAAAGGTAATGAATGAGCCTCCTGAATTTCAGACCATCCTTCACTCTCTGTGCTTTTTCTCTAATCACTACCTAAGGTGAAATAACAGAACTGGTGGAGCCAGGACCAGGACACAGACTCCTGCTATGGTCATTTGAATTCTGTAAATACAATTGAAGAATCAAGGTGCCTCTTCATCCTCCAAAAGAAGCCTATTCAGGTAAATTAAGCTACTTTTGTATAGTTAAAATAGATTTTGTTGTTGTTGTTAATCTAACACCTGCAGAGTTCAAGAAGACCATTCAAAACACAAAATTAAAGACACTTAATTTCTCGGTTCAGAGCAGTCATAATTTAACAGCCCACATCATAAGACTTTTTTTAAAAAAAAAAATCCTCCTAAACCAGATGATAAAAAGCAGTGGTCAACACCTTTCAGGCAATGCAGTAAGAATGGCAATCTTGTGTACTATTCCACATTGTGTAAGATCCTCAATGAACAAAAAAATGAATGACAGTAACACATTAGGTAACATGGGTTTGTATTACATGTATACAATATTTGAATACTTAGGAACAGTAGAAGGGGGTACCTGCTCACTAAAACTTAGCTTGGTGATCCCAAAGACAATGGATCTTAGCAAATAAAGTATCTTTCCATGTCCTGTTTTGCTGGCTACATATTTTAATTAAAGAAAACATTTATTTGAAAATCTGGAATAGGAATAGGAAATGGGAATTATTCTTGTATATGGAATAAACTCTGGTATTTATTACTCTGTTCTAAATAGGGCTACAGTTATCATTCTTAATCAAACTAGCTATTGCTCACATATAATTACTTTTGGTAGGTCTCTTATTCTTTTCTAATATTATTTCATACAGTAGACTTACACAATGCCATCAAGATACAGTATTTTGCTGGAAATTAAAAAGCTAAATATATGCTCCAGTATTGTGCTATCTTCAAAGCCTTGATAGCCATAACTAGTTCTACCGGATTTGAGGACTAACGGTCTCTGAAGAGACCCTGGATTGCAACAGAATCTATTTTTATTAAAGCCTTATGTCATATTCCATGATAAAATTCCCCTATCACGTACAAACACTTGGAAGAACAACAGGTTCAGTTAAAGACAGCATTTTAGAAATTCACTCTGAGTGTTCTGACATGAGAAAATTTATATCTGATCCCCATATCTGGATTTTTTGTGTTTACTGTCATATTTACTACACACACACACAATACATCATAAAGGAATACATATGTTTCAAAATGTGTGGGTTGCTTTTTAAATACTCAAAACCCAGTACTAATTCACAACTGAAAGGTCACATTTAAGCTATGTCTGGCCCTATCTATGGAAAATTTTAAGAGAAAACTTGAAATTTCTAAACATCTTCACTGAAATTCTGTTTTAAAGCAATTAATAAAATATTCTACCCTCCCCACCCCAAGTGGGTTGCATATATGCATATACAAAATCCAAAGTAGAAAATTTATGATGTTGTATGAAAGTAAGATATATAAGTAGAGCAACCAGTCAAGATTAATTCATCTATTGAATTCATCTATTGATGGCAAAAGTAATATTGCCATCTGCTGTCAAAGAAAGTGAAACTACCAACTCTTCAACCCTTTTTTTTTTCTATACAAATTTCTGATTAGATTCATTCACAGAAACAGTTAGGACTTATAGCACTACACACCATTCAAGACTGCTGTGCTTGATATCTGTATTAGAGACTCAGAGCAATCTCTTTTACAAATCATTTGCCTTTCATTTTTTTAGAAAGCCATCTAGCGATACAAAAATTACTCTGCTATTTTATGTTTGATGCCATGAGCTTCAAAATGTGCTGGACTCAAGATACGAAAGAGTAGCTCTTGGTAATTGAATAAATAGCCTCAGAAGCTCTAATTCCTGTGAAAGAAGCACTCTGCAGAAGCCACTGAGGATGCCTGTGTTGGCTCAGTCAAGAGGAACTTCGAATTGGAGACGCGTTACACTTGAGCTTCATTTTCACTCTTAGACCCCTATATGCATTTCCTGTCACTGTGAGTACCACACGGCTCCGTGGTCCAGGAGGACCACATGGTCCAGGAGGAATTCCAGAAACTTGTTATCATTTGGACAGATCACCTCATGTCTTCTCAGTTCATGTGATCCTGAAATCCATGCCCCAAGAACCCTCAAGAATTACCTTATCATCATCCTCGCACGTCATGACATTGGAGAAGGGGATCTCTGCCTTGAACATCTTACGACAGTGCATGAGCTGAACGAGCAGGTAGCAGACTGTCTTGAACTTCATTCTTTTGGCAGGCTTTATGTCTGAGAGAATCAGTCCAGGGAATATCTATTGGGCAGAAAAAGAGTATTTGTAACTGTGATTATAGTCACATATGGACTTGCATACCTACAGACATGAACACCATCTAGTGGCCAGAATAAAGCAATGTCACAACAGTATTCTGATCAAGAAGCAATGCATTTTGATAAACATCTTCTTATACTTGCAGCTGTGGACTTTTTTTTTCTTTGACTTGATTTATGCAATCTACTGAACACATGGTATGTGCTTACACTCCCTCCATTTTGGAAACTTTTCCTGTAAGTAAAGACTATTAATGAAGATTAATGAGAAATACAAAAGAGGCAATATTAGTAATGCTTCCTTAAAACAATCACTGGAGAAAAGAAAAAATAAATAAATAAATAAATAAATAAAGAGGAGATTAGCATTCTTATTAATTACTTTTCAAAAATATATAACTTCAGCATTGTTTTTGTTTATTTACTCTCTTGATTTAGCCCATTGAAAGTGGGAGAAGATAGGTTTTGCTTCAAAGATACATATACATGTGTGTCCTAAAAGGAGTCTTTAAGGCCCTGCGATTACATCTTACATCCCATTTCGTCAAGGCAAGAAGCACTGTACCACAGGGTTCTCACAGGGTGGGTATAATCTACTCCCTTTTCCACGTATTTCCCAATTCATCAAGGACAAATGCGTTCGTGGTTAACTTTTAAGCATGTGTTTAACTCATGCTGAGTTTAGCACACCCCAACCACCTTCTCAAATGCTTTCATAGATCTGATGAAGATGTTTATTCTGCTCATGGTATTTATACCAGTCTTATTCATGTTTATGACATGTGAACAGCATTCATGAACAATGTGAAAGAACCACATACAATTACAATATGGGAATATAGGTTTGTAAACTTAATATATTCTAGAACGAAAAGATAATTAAGAAGCAATAGGATTTGGTCCATGTGTTCCCAAATACAAAAGATACAGAGCAAACCACACTCCAAAATCATGTTTTGATTCCTCTGTAAAAGACAAATGACACTGTCATGTGCTGTCCAGTCTTCACAACATTATGACAATTTACACCACTGCTTAAATGATCAAGGATTAATGAATGAGGCAAATTGGAAGCATTTGTTTAAAACATTTTTTTCATGGATTTCTAAATTCACAGAGATCGGAGTAAATGATCCCATACTTACATCCTGATCGGTATCTCAGATATTGGTTTGCTATATTGTTTAGCACTTACAGTTAGGTATTTGCATCTTCTAGAGAATCAATTGTGTATCCTACTGAGCTATCAGTGCTGTTCAGTCAGTTACACTGCAACAATAATCAAATGCTGCAATGCTATATTGAGGGTATTCACATTATAAATAGCATGGGACACCAAGTAGACTATTCCTGGCAAAGATGGGTGCTAGGTTGGAGTATGACAAATATGATTGAACATTTGCACTAAAACATAGGTGCTAATAACTCTATTCCTAGTGTCTATTCCTCTCAAAGTACTATTTTCTCACTCTCCCCATCAACTTTTTGATACAACAAAGAGAAGCAGGACTTTCTTTCTTGAAACTCCTTCCAGTTTTGCCTTTCATTTCGTTTATTAAGACAGAAAGATTAAAAGACACAGATGTTACCAGGTGTATGATCTCTCAAGAGGTCATGAGCTCTCCCTTGTTGGTGATAAACAGCTCACACCTTTCCATTGTGGCCATTGCATTAGCAAGGATACCTTCATTTTTAGGACTCCACTAGGCTGGCTCAGAAAAGATGCTTTCCAGATGAGTACAGAGAGTTACAGAGGCTTCCTGAAAGCTATCATTAAGGAAATACCACAGAAGAGATGCAAGAGTGCAAAGACCAGGTACAACACCTTGCTAGCAAAAGACCCAAGAAGTCATGACCGAGAAAGGTGAGCACATGGACACATATAGTCTCCCTTATGGACTGTAAGTCCTACAAAAAGAGCAGAGTTTAAACTTTCCTCAATGCAAACTTCTGCATTTCTGAGTACAATCTGGAGCTTGAAAACCTGCAGTGAATACATTTTCTTTCATGCAGTGTACTTCCTGCACCTCTGGCCTTCCCTCAAATATATTTTTAGGTATTCCTGAATATATCTTTGAAGATTTAGGTAAAGCAAATGTTTTCGTCCGATACCATCCATTGGTCTGGTCTTTTGTAAAGCTTATCAGAATCTGTTATTTAATGGTGTACAACCTTTGGATGCTGGAAACACAGCTGATTTAAATCAAAGTCTTTCAACACAGATCACTTTAAAAAAAAAGTATTGTGTCTATTTTGGGGCTCCTCAGTACAAGACAGACTCTGACAAACTGCAGTGAGTTCAGCTGAAGGTCACCAAAATGATTAGGATGCTGAAGCATATGACATATGAAAATTGCCTGAAGGAATTCAGTCTGTTTAGCCTGAACAAGAGAGGGCTAAGGAGGAATCTAATAGCTGTCTTCAGCTGCCTAAACAGTGATTGTAGAGAACACAGAGCCAGACTCATCCCAAAGATGCACAGCAAAAGGACAAGAGGCAATGACATAAGCTGAAGCCTGGGAAATTCCAACTAGACATAAAGAAAAGATTTTTTTTTCAACTATGAGGGTGGTCAAATTCCCTCATGTTGCCCAGAGAGGCTGCAGAACATTGATGCTTCAAAACCCATTTGGACAAGGTCCTGAGCGACCCAAGGAATTTTCAGAATTCAATCAAACTTTGTAGTTGGCCTTGCTTTGAGGAGGGGTTTTCGCCACCTCCAAAGACTCCTTCCAAATTAAAGTACCATATAATTCTACAAAAACAGGTGGAACATGTATAGATTCTGCTCTTCACGTCAGGCCCATGCATTTTTTTTCTTAATATTTTCTTAATTGCAGGACATGCAGATTCAGCACTGGGAATAAGGAACTTCCATTCAACTGCTATGTATACAGCATAAAAGCATGCATTAGGAAAGGCATTCTCTCCTACTTTGATCTCATAAATCTCATCCCTTCAGTTTTCTTTTAATACCTTTTTCTCAGCAGAACAGTACTTTTGCTGCAATGAAATTCCAAGCAGAATAGTTCAATGAGCTCACCTTCTGCAGTGCAATAGGATCTGTTGAAATAGACTTAAAAAAAAAAAAAGAAAAAAAAATCTTTCACTCTGCCTTTCCTTTGAACTTGCTCCAGGCCAGCATTACAAGGAAACTGGACTGCAGCATTCTCATTCCAGCTCATTCTGTCAATGCATTTTACTTTCACACTTCTTGTTTTCACCCTAGGGATCATCCCTTGTTCTTCTCTCTGTTCATTTGCTTCATAATTTTAGGAAAGGTTGGTTGTTTGCTGCAACACAGCCAGCAAATCAGGTTAAGAGCTGGGATTTTCTGTCAGAGCACCATGAAAGCAGCCAGTCAGCCTATCTAAAGCTTTGTGAGCATCTTTAAGCATGCAGAAAACAATCAATCACTGATTAAAATTCTGGGAAAACACCCCAGTGTTTGAATCTCTTGTAATGCGCTGGTAAGGGATTCACTGCTGCTTATCTGGGATTCTCAGAAACAGCAGCCGGCTGCTGTTCCCCTGACTATATTCAACCCTGGAGCTTAAAATGGCATGGGAAAGAAGATGCTAATGACATTCAAAATACATTAACAGAAACCATAAATACCACACGCTATGTCTGTCCTTGCTTTCAGTCTTCAGTTAGGCAGTACTATCTTTTGCTAGCATCTGCTCCATTCCTACCTGTGAGCTATCAAACTCTGCTGAGTATTACTTTGTCCTGAGTTACGTGAGAAAAACATTTTATGTATTTGTTTATATATATATACACATACATATACATACATAAATATATCTATACATACAAAAAATAGAGTGGCTGGCCAAGTCTACCTACTGCATTGGAGCAGCTCCGAGCAGGACAGTAAAACCCACAACACCAGTGTTCAAATATGTGGCTTGGTTCCTTTGTGGGAGCCATCAGAGGCAGAGAGCATCCCAGCTCACCTAGATGTGACAGCAGCAGCAGCTGTGGGCCATCATCACCTCTTAGAAAACAGAAATCATCAGTGCATGCCCAGCCACAGGCTTGGATGCCTAACTTTAGGCATATCAACTTAGAGAGTTTTTGCCAACTATCCTTCTGTTTGTTGCACACTAGCAAAGAATGTTTGTCTGAGGAGCCTCTGTCTGCATTTATCATAAAGCTTTCCAGTCTGGGAAATATTGGAGTTCCCGAGGCAGAGCTCTCCTGCTACAAAAGCACGGGTAAACAAACGTCACCCGTGTCAAAATATTCTCGGAATGAGTTAGTCCAGAAAGCAGGCAAAGCACCATGACCATGAAGACCTCAAGACAAAGCAGACTAGAGAAGTTCAGCATAGCCAGGTACAGAAGGTCCTAGGGAACTGCTAGCTACATGAACGGATTTCTAGGCCACAAGGGCTCTGAAGAAAAACTACATTCTTGAAAAAGGAAGGAATTTGAGAACAGCCCAACATGTTCATATAGACCTAATCCGAGGGATTCCATCATATTTACTGTGCAGAGGAGGAAATTTCCTACAAATATCGATAGAACTTCAATTTGAATGGGTGTAATAAATTAAAAAGAACAAAGTGCTGTAATTTTAGCTCCATTACTTCACTCAGTTTTCTCCTTTTTCTTCTCTAGCCTTCCTTCTCTTTTTTATTACACACAAGATGCTACTTGTGATTCTACACCACCTAATTTCAGGTGATTCTCAAGAACTAATAAAGATTTATTTCCTCACTGAGACAAAAATCTTTTAAATAGGTCAGAAAAGTCCCACAAGAACCCACTGTCAAAAATCTAATTAATGCATATATATCAAATTGCACTAACTTTAAAATCTTAGATGAAAGATTTTTTAAAACATGATACAAAACTACCAGCAATCCACAGATAAATGTTAAATAGTGAGTGCATGTAGTAATTGTGCATCCACCTATACAAAGCAAAAAGCAATTGTGAAGGAGGCTGCATTTATCACCAAATATTGTATCAGATCCTAAATTAGTGAAGTGTTTGTATGTGGTTGTTTTATGGTTGAAGGACCTCTGACTTAAAGTGAACACTTCAGTGCAAGATATGCTCAGCTAAATAGAAAAACAAAAACTCTGCATATTCCAAAAGAAGAAGAGCTGTTCTGAATCTGATAGAGTTGTGCCTGCTCTGCGTTGTCTGCTCTGTGCTACATTGCATAAAATTAATTTCACATTGCAGGAAGAGGGGAAGGAAGCAAATCAGTCACAGCAAAGACATAAGAAGAGAAAACCCATTGCTTTGTGGTGGAAAGATATGGAGCCTAGCAATTTATTTTCCATAGAAGGAAGATCATCTGCTTCATGCAAAAAAGCTATGCTGACTAAAGTGGAAGAGGATGCTCTGCTCCAGGTCCCAGTATAACACTGCCTTTTCAAGCAGCAGAGTGATAGAGAACTTGTTTACTTTCCAGCTGCTCCTTGGTGACAGGGCTGCAACGCTGGAAGTTTAAAATCATATCTGTTTACACTGGATGAAACAACAGGGTATGACAGCGATGTGACAGTCTTCGCCACTTTTCTTGCAGCTGCTGTCATACAAGTTGGGATGAATTTCAGCTTGCTGAATTTCTGCCTATTAGATCATAAGTCAAAGAAATTACCTGATCAGCCCTTTCAGCTGTTAAGCTCAACTCAAGCACACAATGAATATGCCACAGGTGTGTGTTGCAGATAATTGCTTCAGATATTTCTGACATTTACATTGGTTTTAAAGTTTTAAACAGTATTTTCCAAAGAATGGTCCTAAGTTTTGTTTTCTTATTGACCGGATTCTTGAACTTTCAAATTTCCAACAGATTTTTCCTAAATCCAGAAGATGAGAAAAAATGTTCTCCACTTCCCCTGTTACTGCTTTAACTTCTATTTTCAAATATGCTGGATTTGGCTTTCCTTTCATCTGAGATTTGCAGAGTGGTCACAGTCTTATCAGATAACTAGAGGTCCCTTCCAACCTTAAGCATTCTATGATTCTATGATTCTATGATAACAGAATAGGGTGGTCAGAGCTAAAAAAAAAAAAAAAAAAAAAAAAAAACTTTCAGAGCTTTTCTGGCACAGCTGTCTTATGCACACGGTAAAGCAGGAAGGACAAACAAGTTCATTCAAAGAAAGCAGAAACATTTAAAAAGAGAAAAAGTGAAAATACATATGCCTTTTTTTTTGTCATTTCAAACATTTTTTTCTGTTAAATTTATTTTACCATAGTTTCCAAAAGGCAAGCAGATGTTGTAATCACTCTGAATATGTCTTTTCATGAGCATCCATCAGACATGCCCCATTCAAATGGTAGATGCAGAAACCATGCAGTTTACATTGCCACAAATAAAAGATAATGAACATCTCTGAATACACAGTTAGCTGGTGAATCACACACCAGCATATTAGTAGAAATGATGCATATGGTGACTAGAAGCTAACTATTTATTATAATTGGACAATTTACAATGTCACAAGACTTTTATGAACATACAGGAGTGATTTATATACAGGAGTGATTTATTATATTTAACAGTACCTATACTGTTTACATGTGATTTTTATAATTTTTATAACCCCTTTCCCAGACACAGACCTATTGCTTCCTGTTAATAGTCGATGGGATTATTTGTCTTTGCCTTAGCTCCGGAGCCAGAAAAGTCATTCAGTGAAGCCAGTGGTTTCAACCTAGCAATGAGTAACTGTGATGGCAGCCCAAATTTCTGTAAATGCAAACATTAAAACATCCTGAAAGATTTTTCTCCTCACTAAAATTTGATCATTTCCGCCTACTGCTTGGCTACCTGAAAAAACATCCTAGGAATGTCACATAACAAACCCTGCTAGGTTGTTTTGTCAGCTAGTGAGATTAAGACGGCTTTTCAAAACTATACAGGTATTGGCAGAGAGTGATTTCCAGCAACAAATACAAACAAGTTAGAAGAACAAGAACTAAGCCACCTGGTTATCACTAAGGTCATGGCCGAGCTTTACTAGATGCTATACTGTCTCAGCCGATACACATATAGTTTAAGTAGATGGTCCAGCTAAACTTATGGGTCCAGCTGTGCATCTGGGAATAAGATTGAAGTAGTGCCAGAAGTGCCACTGGGGCAAAGATGCACTGACCACCATCAGTAGAGCTAAAGAAAGACCAGGGAATTAAACATAGAACTATGGTGAAAGCCAGATCCACTCTCAAATCTAATTCTAAGCACACAATTTGGAAGTCAGAACAGGATAAGTCAGCCTGCTGAGAAAGTCTAAATGGAGAAAGTTATTTAGCTGGGTCTAAGTGGAGGTAGAGAGTTCTTGTAAGGAGCTCTGAGGCTGACAGGACTTGGCCTAGATTTCATTTTTTTCCTTCTGAAATAACATCCTCAGAGTGTAACATTCCCAGTATTTTAGAAAGACAGAATGTTTTGAAAACAAAGAGAATGTCCACACATCTAAAGTAGACAGTTTGGATCTTATGAGAAAGAAATTATTATTTTTTTCCTAACATCATCAGACCTGTTTTAAATGTCCAAGATGTGTGTGTGTGTTCAGACCTGTGGCTATTTGTATTTACCAAATCTTGCAAACCTTAGATCAATATAGTATTTTAGTCACATGCCGAAGGGATTTGGGATCAGTATACAGCAACATGAAGAAATAATTAAACTTTATTTAAAGAAATCTGCTGGCATTTTCATAACAAGAAGCATTGGCAGAGGCTTATATCATTTGTATTGCATCTTAAAAATGCTTTGGCATGAGTTTTTAAACTATGAAGGTCAGCAAAAACATATGTATATACCTTTATATATACCTCTAGACATCAGATAAATTATTTCCTTGGGTTTAGAAATGGAAGGCTAGCCAGTCAAACTTGCCTAATTATTGCTGAATAATGGAGTAATATCCTCTCTAACAAAATAAAAATTGTAGCAAAATAAAAAGAAAACAAAAACTTCCTCGGGGCCATTCATAAGTGCCTTTTCACTTGCTAGTCTATATACCAAGCAAACAATCACATTAGACCACAAAATTCTGGTTGTCAGTGTTTTCAATAAAAGACTTAAAAGTTGTGAATATTTTATAATTTGCTCACATTTAAAATGTAACCAGTATATGAATGAATCTTCATATACTGTTATTCTCCTTCTTGGCTTAGAAGATCCTTGTGATGAAAGATCAACTCTTTCACACCAAATATAGAAGAACATGGAGTATCTTCTAAATTAAAAAAAAAAAAGAATTCTAGCAGGAGCCTATTTACCTTTCAAATTCAACAGATTCTTGGCCATCTGTTGCTGATAACATTGATTTTCATTCCTCTTGGCATCATACCTGCTAAAGTCAGTTCATATTAATGTCAGAGATGATGCATAAAGAATAAAAAATGTGGTTGTGTTTCAGCTACTGAGGCTACAGAGGAAGAAATACAATATTAAGCCAGCAGATACCTGAATTTACCTAAACGCGTGCAATTTTGTGTGTGCTTCAGGGGAAGCCTTCTGATTCTACACCTCTAAAGATTAATTGTTGAATCCAGGTTTGAGGGGAGAGCAGGTGTTTATTTTGAGGATAAACACGCTATTATGAATGTATTTATTAGTAGCTTGGAGTCCAGAATCAGTATGCCAGTGCGCAGAGACCAGGGAAGGCTGTGATGTACTGTGACGAACTGCAAAGTGACACATTGATTGATCTGCAAGCCCAGTGGAGAAGCCAGTCAATACTAGTAAAATTCATGAAGTGTTTTTTCCTGCCCATTTCCCAGGCACTCCACTGATGCAAAGCAGAGAGCTAATGCTGCCAGCCAAGCTGTACGGCAGCATCTGCTGCTTCCACAAATCGGTCAGCAGCACCGTAACAAGGAAGAGGCCACTTGGCTTCTGCGGTAGGAGAGAAATTGATCAGTCGTTTCTCAGAGGTCACCACGTTCCTCGTAAAGATGGTGAAATGCATGCTCACCTAATACTAACCTTCATACTTGGAAATAAAACATATATTGGCCCAGATTACTTAGATATGTGAAAGTCACACTTCCAGCCTAAATTCCTCAATCACAGTTTTATACTGTGGAGGTGACAGAGGAGAGGTTCTCTGTGTAATAGCTGTGTTTACCTGCGCTTCTCCCTACTTGTCTCTGTACACCAACCTATCAACACTCTTCCGAAATTCAGTTCTTATTTCTTGTCTCAATATGAGATGAAATCCTATATGTAATACAGTAGGAGTGAAAGTAGCAAAGAAACAAGAGAAGCAAATCCAGCAGTGATAAGAAACAAACCTCCTTTCTTATTTCTTTAACGCCTTCCTTACTTTTTCTTTCATATCAATGTTGGTTATTTTAGGAACTACTTTTGGTTTCAGAAAAACTCTCACTGACTAGGGAAACAGAATACAGCCAGCGATTCTAGAGCAACATGGCCTATTTTCTTTCATACTATGTAAAAACAAATCTAGTCATATATGCCAGCAGAACAACAAACCATGAAATTATACGATTTTCACAGTAGATAAGAACACTCTTTCTCTCCAATAAAAAAAATGTTTTGGAGGAAGAGCATAAAAAACCCTCGCAACAGTCCTTCCAGGATAAAACATCAGGACCTTTCACTACTCTCTTCAGACACCTTCAAGACTTCATCCCAGCTTTTCTGTAAAATAACCCTGAGTCATCAAGCTGAGACCAGAAAACTGACTTTAGGTCTTGAATTTAATATTCGCTGTTTCCAGCTCAGTTTTCTAACCACTGGACCCTTCACATCCTACTAAAGCTTCCAATGGTCCCATTTATGTCAAACACTAATCAATGGAAAGTTGGCTAACACAATCAAGCATGGAGTTTTAACATGTTTTTAAAACCTCTTCTTTACTGTTTTCACATTTGCTTTTACAAATCAATACTATAATTTCCCCCCTAAAGGTCAAATCTCTAAATGAAACGTGTTTGGGCAGAGTCTGAGAAGATAAGAGTGCAGAACTCTGTATCCCAAGTTGTCTGACAGAGATAAAGAGTAATAAAGTTCTTCTTGAACTGTAAACATATTATGGAAGACGACTTGTGAGATAAGTCTCGTATGATGTGAAAAAATGTTGGAACCAAGTGAACATATTTAAGTGATGATTATGGATTTTCAAGGCTCCCAGTGAGGTCACAAAATATTTTTGTAGCAGGATAAAAATTGTCACAAACAGGCTCATTGACTACTTGTTTGCAGTGCGATTCCAATGGGATGAAATTTTCACCCTTTTTAGAATTTGCTTTTGAGGTGCCCTTGGTTACTGGCTTGAGGAAGAAAGGTGTGCCTGTGTATGAACTTGTTTAAGCACGGCTGTCACTAAGTTTACCACATGCTGAAACTCAGGAAATTACCATCACACTGCTGGGCCTCTATTCTCCTTAATCTTAAAAATCTGGCTAGAGCAAGAGACCCATCCATCAGGTGTGATTAGATCCTGAGCAACACCTAAGAAGGGAAATTCCTGCTCAGATGAACTAAAATCTTCTTTTTATTCTTTTCACATTCCATTTCTGTTCTCCATCAAAAAGAAGAAGAGAGCAGAAAATAATATTATCCCTCCACAGCAGCAATGACTTACTCCTCTTTCCTTTGAACAACTCCAGGGCTCTGACAAAAGGAGAGGGGAGCTTAAGAAAATATGGCAGAAAGGACAATTACAATGGGAAAGGGTTTACCAAAACATAGACTCAGGTCTATGTCCATGAGCAGCTCAGCTTATCAGGAGAAAATACACCCACATTGCAGACACAGTATATATTATTTGTTGTAGTAATCTTAGAAAGCTGGCCGTACTTCAGCAGGAACATCTGATCTGATTGTACATACATCCAAAAGCGGCCTGGTTAACTCCAGTCTTTTCCTCCCACTTAGAAAAATAAGCTGGTCAGTAGAGCTTACAGGTGAACTTTCTCCAGTTTTAAGGGATACTACTTCAATCAGTGATTAACTCATTTCACTAACTTTTCTGCTGTGGGCATGACATGACTGTAAATGCTACTTTTTCTGCTTCTATTCACTTGGAACTCCTTCAGGCCCAGTAAATGGGACACTAGTATTACAAGGGATTGTAGAAAGGGTCAGGAAAGTATGAATGAGACTCTTAACACACCCATAGGAAAAAAAAAAAAAAATGGGGATGGGAACATGGGAAAGAAAGAGTAAGGAATAATAGCCAAATTGCCAGCATTTGTGCTCTGAAACTTTATTGTAGAGGGAGGTGGAAGGAACTTAATGAATTAAGGTGTTGGAGTAACACTTTTGCCATGCAGCATTTTTGAGAAAATTGTTACAGAATCCAAATAAACCAACAGCCTTATTTTTAAGCTTCAAAGTAAATCGATCATCTTCTCTAAGTACCATTTAAGGTTAACATATTTAGCCTCCTCAGTCAAAACTAAAAGATCAAATTTCAGGAGTTTGTAAAACTTGCAAAACTAAGAAATATCAGTATTGCCTCTGCTTTAAGTTGTTAAGCTATGAAATTATATCACAGACTAAACTAGAATTTTAGAGCCTACCTTCCTCCGATGAGATGGCACGATAAAAAATGTTTCAATATTATGCTTCTTCAAAAAACTATTCCTTTCATGGCCATATCCTGGTTCTACCTCATAGTCCCCATTTAGGCACTCTAAGGTGGTCTTTGTTATGTGAACTTTCCTGGAGAGAAAAATTGGAGGTTGTCATTTAAAGCAAAGATACATTATGATCTAATTGCTACTGAAATACATTCCAATGAAGAAGATTATCACAAAGTAAAATTACATACAAAAAAAAATATTTTTTTTCTTTTCTTTTTTTTTTTTTATGTTGTAGAGCCAACAAGAAAACAGAAGCATTTTTCTTATACACATTTTCTAAAATTAAACAGATGTTTTGAGCAAAGATCTATAACTTCTGGTTGTCTAAAAACTTGCCAAAACTTTGATTTTTAAACAGTGCAGGTCTGCAGATCATCTTCTGCATTTAGGTGCTTTCTCAAGTGTTTACCCAGCTGTCTGCTTGGGATAGCAGCCTGCTGTTCAAAACTTGTGACTTCTTGCTCTCAATCTCTGCATTCTTTTTCTGATGCATAAAGGTAAAACTTCCTGTTCCCCTCTATTCCCTTCACAGCTTTGACTTATGCTATTTATTCATTTATTCGGCCCTCTAATCCACTGAGTTATGTCAGCACAGTCATCTTTGATATAATTCACGGGTTTCTTTATCCCGAAAACTCTTCACACTTTCTCCCACAAGACACCTTGTACCGGAAATTTCTTCCCAGAAGATATATGAAAAGCTATCACTGCTTTTCTCTATTAAACACGTGCTCTTTTTTTTTTTTTTTTTTTTTTTTTTTTTTTTCCCACTGGGTAGCCTAAGGATGTAAGGAGCATACAAAAATACACTGCCAAAATTGTCTGAGACAAATATGTATATATATATATATATATTTTTTTTTGTCATTCACTAAATGACAAAAATTAAGAGAGCCTATTGTCCTCCTGTTCAGTGGAACATTGTGTCTTCAAAATTGAACAGAGAATGGTAGGTGTCATTCTGAAAGCGAGCTGCTCACAAAAGCACACTATGTACCTCTACAAAAGTACACTGTGTGCATCTAAATGGCGTCCAAAGGGTACTTAAAATCTCAAGACATGTTCCAACATGTCCAACAATGTCTACAAGTTTTTGTGCCAGTGTGTGATTTGCACATGCATTTTGAATAATTGAGTGTGTGTGTATTTGTGCACATGAACACACACATATACGTAGATATATTTGTATATAAAATGCATTAATATGTTTTTTTCTTGTTACAGCTCACTAGTTTTAGAAGTCTCATCTTTTTAAACGAATAAGTCCTACCCTCCACATGTTTAGAGTTGCAAGGGAACAACCTGAGAGTTTTTCTGAGAAAAACTGCCTCATTCCTACCATTTAATTTTGTCAGACTCAAACAAGGTGTTTGTTTGGAGAATGCTTACGTATTAAGAGAACTTTTTTAAAAAAATATATTTTACTTTTAGTCTAATCTATTACTAATAGAAATATCAAGACTTCTATTTGGGGACTTCTACAAGAGATACCACATAACACAGTGAAAGCTCTTACCTGAGACAGCCCTTCTTATCAACGGCAATTAAATTGCAAAACGCTTCACAGAACAAAATAACTTCTTCACCCATATGGGTCTGCAGTTCCTTCTCAGACTTACCCAGGCAATCCTCCAGCTTCCATTACATTGGCTAAAGTCACGTCATTTGACCAGACATCGTATTGCCATTTCCGTAGACCCAGGACCCCACAAAGCACCCTGCCCGTGTGCAATCCAACTCGCATGTTGAGATCAACTTCTGTGGCTTCTGCAACAGATCTGCAATGGAGAACGTCAGGATATTAGTTTTTAGGTAGCAAGATTGCTCTTGATTTTTTTTCTAATTTTTTCTCCAAAAAGTAACACATGAATACAAAACTGAAAAGAAAGGATTTTTCAAAAATCTCAAATAAATGACTTATCCAGGTTTTGCTCTTTTCTTGTGCTGCTAGAGTAGCTTCAAAGTCCCAGTTGTAACCCTAAAGAAATAATTTTTTTAGCTGTATTCTAAGTGGTGTTGAAACAAAATCTCTTTATTCCTTTAATTTCTTGGCCCTATTGTGTTATGATTTTATTTTTAAAATTTCAAGTAAAAGTCAAAGCTAATATGCTTCCCTACATTTCATCCAGGAAAAAAAAAAAAAAAAAAAAAAAAGGTGACAATAAAGCAAGCGTGGTAAATAGCTTTGTCACGAAACCTCACTGAGACTCTAACTCTGCACGTTTTATTTGCCCCTTTTTTTGGTATTTGCCATCATGCTCCTACAGAAACTTATATACCTTGCTGTGAGGCAAAAAAAGAACTTTCTAGTCACAACTCAAATAACTCAGACATCCACATTAACTCCTGCACCTGTTTATCTAATCTCTCACACTAATTTACTTTTTTTTTTCCCTCCTCTGTCATAAAAGTTTCTTCTCTTAACACCTATTTATCTTAGGTAGGATGAGAAGTAACCACAAGGTGACTGCTGGCCTCAAAAGAAGATTTTTTGAAATTATCTTACAGGGTTTAATTTTAACCTGACAGGTAAACAGGAAAACATACTTCAGTTCTCTCATTCATTACTCAAGACTGCTTTCAGATCAACATTAAAGTGAATGACATGAATCTTTTAATGATTTTTAAAAATTAGATTCTCTGTTTCAGTTGTCTTGTAAAGCATTTATTTAAGAATTCATCATATTTTTCACCTGATCTCTATGCTACTGTCTGGGAGCTGTTACAGCTATTAGTAAACATATGGAGTTGTATTGTGCCTTTACCTTTACAGTATGCCTAGAGCTAAGGGCACAGACTTGCACCACTTTTGATGGTTTCTGCAAGAAAACAGGTAGGCATTTAGTTGAGAAGGTAAATAAAAAAGCAGTGACTCCACTTCATCATGCTCTAGGTAGCTCAGTTATCCAGTTACGGGAGGATAGCAGAAATAAAAGGATGAATTCTCTACATCACTTATGATGTATCAGTGAAAGAACAGAAGATAAAAAAATGATTTTTAATACTAATATCCTTCAAAAGCTGCTGCAAGAGTGGCCCAGCAAGCACCTGTAGTTATGGAGCTGCATCTGTAAATTACAGCTAATCATCAGAGATTTTCATTGCATACCTGGGAAAGGAGAAATTCATTTGCCAAGTCACTGTTATAGGCATTTTTAATTTTGATGCCACATGAAGAAATGAATCTTTATTTCTGTGAATAGAGAACAAGCTATGACTCTCACCCTACACTGATCTGTGGACTCTTAAAAGGATTCTTGAAGCAAATACAGTACATGTAAAGATAACACTGAGCAGAGTTATAAGGCTTCGCAGTTTTTTCTCCTACAGAGGCACCTGGCAGCAATTCCACATTCTGCAATGCTAAGCTGTATTACAGAAGAATAAAATGAAGAATGAGAAAACCTAGCTAATCCGTGTAAAATTTAATTTTCTGTAGGGCCTTTAGATTTACTTTCTCTAACATAGTTAAGAGGAAAAGGTCCTGAACTGAGGCTATGACTATAATTTTCCCTTAGCCTTCATTGACTAATATCTTTTAAAAAGTATCAGCTGGATTTGTCAGACAGGTCTTGAAAATAAATCTGAAATGATTCCAGGGATATTTATTGCATTGTCCTATGGAATATTTGTACTTATTTAAACACAATTAATTAAAAGGGCACACATGGCAGGAGTCAAGCTGTGGGGTGTGCTGAATGAGATTCCTGGTCTCTGTTTAAACAGAGAGCTCTGCAGCCATGAAATGAAGAAGCACGTGCTATGACAGCTGTCACTGATTTGAGGAACATGGAAATCTCTTCTGTTCCCACAGGGAATCTGAACCTGCGAGATTTTCTTCTGGCCATAATTTATGCAATAGCAGAGAGGCTTATGCACAGCTTTCTAAAAGATTAAATATTTCCTTGACCTATTTCTACCCACTTCCTTTCTCTCTTTTCAGGTTCTGCTTCAGCTCAAGACTTAGAAAGATCTCTAAAGAATCCTAAAATGCTTTTAGCCATCAGCTGCTGCAAGGGTTACTGTGCACACAGGATGCTTGACAAAGCTTCAGGGGAAAGAAAGGAACTAATAATATCCATCTCTTAACAATAATTTAACCTTTGCATTTTCACATCCTTAGCAGACTTACCTCAGACAAAGACTTGCAGGCTATGAGCAAAACACTTCAGGATTAGGACTCTGTTGGCTCTCTGTATTTTATCACATAATTAAACAGCTGTGTTATCTCCACTGATGTACCTAGAGGCATGGGTATAGGCTTTTCTCTATTCACAAATTAATGTTAAAAAAAGTGAGTAAAAGCTCAGGCTATAGGCATCTGGAAACAGATACCAAATACTGGTAAAGAATCATGAATACTTGAGACTGTTCTTTGTTCCAGGTGGGAGGGAGGTTAATGTGATTTTAGACATATAAACATCACAGCAGAAGTTAAATGAAAAGAAACAAGAAAAGTAAAATGTGACTGATCATATTCCTTGTAAAAAAAAAAAAAAACTGTACTGTCTAATATACCAATAGATGAGGAAGTAGAACATGGAAACATTTTGTTTTGAACAAAGCATTTCCAAAAGTTGTCAGTTAGTAAGAAAAAATAAGCAAACAAACCCTTTTAAACTGATAATACATCTCTGCATTTTTCCCAGAAACTACAAAATGTTTCAGTAATACTTTGACTGTTATTAAATTTTGGTAGAAATAAGCTCACATTGAGTTTGATAAACTTTTGAAAGTACCTTGAATATTTTTTGTGTCCTTTATGCAATTTGTTTCCAAGAATGTACTCCACTGAACAATGCAAAATGAGACATATAAAAAGAAGCTCCCACATATAAAATCAGAATGCTTCTACCTAGTATCGCAACAATAATTCCAATGGAAAGCAAAGAAGCTTTTCAAATAAATTATTCATTGCAAATTATCCACACCTCAGCTCAGATATATATGCTCAAAACTTTTCTAAATGTTAACAAAACCCTAGGCCCAGAAATAAATAGATAGTGCAAAACAGTTTAAAAAGAAACTAGAAGCAGAGTCTATGTAAATGCTTGTAAGAAGATAACAATCTACCCTGAAAACTCAAACCTGCTAACAAGCCTTTAAATTTTAGTTCTCTATTTAGCTACAAATATTTTATGTGCTGCTACAGACTATCAAAGTGATTTAGATAAGCTGTAGAGCAGCCGTATGATGTAAACACACTTCAGCAGACCTGTGCTCAATCTAAAGCAACGGAAGGGAAAAATAAAAGCTCTGTATCCCATTTCTCGTAAGTTATTTAGGGCTCTTTTTAGGTCTAAAAATATCTGCATAGAAGTAGATGTTTCCTGGTAATAGCACAGACAAGCTTTTCAGTTCAGTTAAATACACTTGTTTTTTATGTATGCAAGATAATAATAATAGAGCCCCTTAATCATAAAAAATTTTGCCCATCTTCCTAAATGCGGCTGTGACAGTTCCACTCCAGCATCATCAGGAATTGGTTATTTCTTGGATATTAATGGTAAAGATTATCTTTCTGTGAACTACTTCCCGATTATTTGGAAGCATTTGAATTAACTTGCTAACTATTATAACAACAGTCACTACTGGGAAGAGCTGATGTTAATGTTTTCTTAGAGGATACAAATACAACAACCACCACACAGTTAACAGATGTATACTACCCTCTATACCCATTTTGGGGAGGTAGATACCTTAAAATACAGAAATAAGAATTTCAATAGTAAGAGCAGAGTGTCTGGATCCTATATGGGAGTTTATTACAGCATGGAGCAGACTCAGAACAAATGCCAAGAGGATGGTCAGTGCTGTCCAGTGGAGAGGTAGCAGGAATTTCTGCCCACTTCAGTGGAAAATTCGGACAAAGGACTGGTGCTCCCTCAGAAACTCTTTTTCACCCTTTTCACTCTCACTGCCTGAAACCAACCTCAGGTGGGAGGTAGCTTCAACAAAGGAGATGGAACAAGGGGAACCAAACACCAGACATGGTCATCGATAGGATCCCCTCAGACATAGCACAGGGCTCATGGCATTTCTTGGGTAAGAGAGAGTTTGAGGGTTGGCCTCCACCATGTCACAGGCAAACAAGCAGGAGCAGAACACGCAGGTGCAGAAATAGGCACAATTTCCATTTGCGGAATTTCAAATTCCATTAGATGGATGAAAAGCAAAGGTTCATGGAAGATTTCTTCCAAACCTCTTCAAACCCCAAGTGTGGCAGGGACATCCATGCCACAGGACTAGATTCGGTCTAATCCTAAGTAAGCTTCCCCCCTTTTGCGAACATATGTAGGTTAAATCAAGGTATTCAGCGACAACTGCTGCAATCTACTGATGTGCTCAAGTTGTGTTGATGTCGGCATAGCCAGCGATCTAGCTAATTGTGCAATTTCCTCCGAGTCACTGCTAAATATGCATGTCTCAGTAAGACGTCAAGTTTCATGAAATGTACCATTTTTTAAGATATGAATGACTGCAGCATCCCAATACACTTTCCACAAGCTTATGGATGTTAAACCCAGTATTCTGGCCCAGTCACAGATCTGGTATTTATGTCATGCTCACCCAAGATCCCTCCTTATTTTCAACAGGAAACATTACAGTTCATTTCTTGCTCTGTGGCATTACTGAGTGCTTTCGAACAACTCCCATACTTTGTCTCCTAAAAGGTTACATTGATGGATTGAGCAAAAGGATTCTTCAGATACAATTTATACTGGCTGATGAACAGCTCTGAAAGGAAAGACACACTGTTATTAAAAATGTAAGGAATACTCCCTCTAAAATGGGCCAAAACTAGAACTTCAGCCATTATATAGGCGGATGGGAAGAGCTTGGTACCTTGGCAAAATTTTATTGCATGGCAATTAACTAATAAATATATGCATTCAGAAAGCCAAAGATTGTATCAAATTGACTGGAACCTTCAAATGTGGCAAGTAATTTAAATAAGGTGAAGAGAACACTTGGCCTAACAGTCTGTTCAAAACTGAGGCGAGGACAACATCTGCCACATTAAAGATGCTAATGAACATGAGCATTTTAATTATATTACTAACAAAATCTGACAGTAAAAACTCACCTGACAAAAGCAACACAGGTCACATGCAATGCTTAACTCCAACTTAAGAGCTGCCATGATCATTTAAGTGACTCTGGAGTGGAATAAAGACCTGGCCTGAACGGATGCACTAAGACAGGACTAATTGGCAGCACAAATTCCTTTCCACTCACACTTTCCACTTTATGAAAAAAAAAAAAAATCCCATAATGATTCTGATCTAACTTTAATTTTGCCCTTGAAAAACTACTTTGTGGAAGCCAGGTGAAATTACGAAGACTAAGTTTTTTATAATGTTCTTGGAAAATTACCCTGAACCTCTTAACACAAATGAAATAAGGCAACATTCTGAGAACATACTCATATACAGCACCATATTCAAAGATACTTAAATTATAGCTACCCAGAGCATGAAAAAATATTTTCATGGAAAGTAGAAAGTTCTATGAACTCATCATAACATTCGTCTCAAATCATGTTTGACATTAACAGCTTCCTTCTCTGGACATCTTCAAAACCCGCCTGGATGCGACCCTGTGCTATGTGCTCTAGGTGTTCCTGCTTGAGCAGGGGGGTTGGACTAGATGATTTCTAGAGATCCCTTCCAACCTCAATCATTTTGTGATTCTGTGTGTGAATTCTACCCCTACAATTTTTTGAGTTCCTGGAAACTGGGGAAGTCAGTGATACTTTTCTCTGGGACAAAGATTTTTGGCAGATCCATCAGATAAATTATAACTCAAATCATTTTCTTTCTTTATCCCAGAAAATATGACAAAGTTGTCACTAGGAATGATGACTTCCAAACATATATTTACAATTTTAGAACGCAATTGCTGCATTAGGGTGAGTAAACATTTAGAAGACTACCAGCTGACACACGGACCTGAAATCAGATAAAAGGAGCAAAATTTAAAATCCAAAATGACTCTACATTTCATGGGACTAATAAATAGCAACATCTAATAATCATACTAACAAAAAAATTTAAAGCAAATTGATTTGGAGAATCCATCTGCTAACCTTAGTCTCTGCAAACGAAAGAATGTTTTTCCTACTCTTCAACAGAATTTTCTTAACTGGCTTAGCCATATGCTTCCATCGCCAAGATATCTGCACCTTGAATCCAATAATATCTGAACAGATAACACTTGCAGTGAAAGGAGAAAAAATATTGTCATCAAGTACTTGGAATTTACACTCTTTCTGTTTTCTAACATAGGCAGAATAGACAAATTCATTTAACCAAGAAAAGAAATATACACTGACACAGCATCTTACAATACTTAAACTACTAATTCCTCACTTGTGGGAGTAATTGATTGTGCTTATGCAGTAAGGATGCAGAACCCTAAATAAATCTGGTGCTCTCTAACAACCTTAACTCTTCTCCTTGGCCTCTCCCACTACATTCTATTCTCTAGATGAGGGTGACTTACATACACTGCAATCTTTCGACCTATAAATGCTGTTAAAAGTGCCAAAATTGCCTATTAATTGTCTTCTACCACACCTTCTGATTAAGTGTATCTAGATGACACACTACAGCACATCTCCTTAGAATCACTGAGTAGCTGAGGATAGTAGGGACCTCTGGAAAGAACCTGGTCCGAACACCCCACGGAGAACAGGGTCACCTGCGGCAGTCTGCCCAGGGTGGGTATAGTTGAGTTTAGAGCATTATCAAGGATGGACACTCCACAGCAACTCCACAGGGCAACCTTTTCCAGTGTCTAACAGCCCTCACATATAGGTAAGATTCCCCTCAAGCCTTCTCTTCCCTGGGATAAACAATTCCAGCTCATTTCTCCTATTTTAATTCAACTTCTTTATTGAAGTTCACATTATAATGACAATAGGCAATAAATCATAACATAGAAAGGCAGCATGTTTCGCTTTCAATATTAGTAAAATTGTAAAACTGAAACACTCTAAAGGGGAAAGTTTAAGTTGTTATCACAATACCTTAATTGTATACATGAAAGACAGCACAACTACTGAAATAATGATTAATGCTAGGCTCAAAAGAGGATGAGAACAGCAGCTACAGCTTTCCAGAGATTACAAACAAAACAAACAAACAAACAAATTAAGAAAGAAAAAGACATTGGAAAATGCATTCAAGGCCTGCATAGGCCTATGCTTTTAAAGTGAAAGGCTTCCTTATAAATGCAGCATCTCTCTACCACAGAAGGAATGTGTGCATACATGACTTGCATGTTTGGGATCTCCTTTATAATTTAGGATTTCTTCCTGCATACATCAAGTTGTTAAACACTCAATTTTGTTGTGTTTCTAGGGAGCAAAAGTGGTCAAAAAGGGTTCTTCGATATTATAAAATCTCTAAAGATTCCTTTGTCTCTCATCAGTTTTACAATGCTTGCAAAGACAACAGGAATTCATACTCTGTGAGAGAGAATATAGGCTCATTTAACCAACTCTTAACACTGTAAAATATTTTATAAATGAGCATTTTAATAAAAATATCTGGATAGGCTGAAAATGTGAAACAGCCTTCAATTGTATTATACTTTTTTTTTTTTTCTTTTATTCTCTATGCTTTAAAGTCCTCTGCAAAGAAAGCTCAACAGACCCAGGTAAACATAAAAGTTTAAGGTTGATATGAAAGTACAGAAATGTGTGTTGACGTCCACATTCCCCTCAGGCATTAGCAGAGTTTGAACAACCTAGCCATTTCTTCCATGGAGATAATCCCAGCTCTCAAGAGCAAAACTTAGAGTATATCCTTATTAAGTTTTTCTATAATATCAAACCTTTTCACAAAGGAGGATGGTCTTGATTCTGAAAAACAACTGTTTTGTGAAGGCATCTGCATATGTGTGCATGCACATTCTCAAATAAAAATGGAAGACATGGAATCTATGGTATGGAAAAAAAGCTGAGGGGAAGCAGAACCTTGAGTGACCTCCTGATTCCCAACAGTCCAGCTAACATCAGAGAGAACGGGAAAAATTGGCTGCTGGAAACAGCGTGGCCAAGCACTTCCCTCTACAGATCGGCCAGATGTGACACACTTGCGTACTGCCACTTAGGCAGGATACACCAGAAAAGAAAGTTGAGCCCAAATGTACTAGTGTTTTGCTAACCAGTATTTATTTATACACAAAACTAATATGTGAGTGCACTCCTTCCTATAACATCTCTCCAAAACACACAAGCACAAATCTTGTAGGAAGAAATCTCCCATCCTTATCCCTTCCCTCCTAGGTAACAAAATACGTTTCCAGCTCTCCCTGAAAGCAGGCACCTCATTCACAGTTCTCTCACATTCCCACTTTCCCTTTGCTAAAGGGATGATCAGTGCAGAACTCTTGAGCGTTAAAAAACTCCTCTGATCAGCAAAGTGAATTTCACATTGCATTACTGAAAAGCAAAATGAATGACATACAGAAAGGAGGAATCAGCAAGCTATCCTTTGGGAAATACAAACAACAAGCTGGCTTTGAATTTACATACTGGTGTACATGATGAATAGCCCTTATCCCTGCAAGACAAGAAATTAGACTCCCGTCTTAGTGGCAAAATGGCAATAGGAATATATCGTGATTTCCTCGTTTTATCTCCTAGTCTGTGCTTTCACGTATCCCTACATACTCATGCTTGTACACTTTTGCCTCACAGTGATTAAATGGAGTGGAAAATCTGTGCCTAGAATGACCCTGCACAAAAACAGCATCCTGTGACCTGAATTTAGCAGTGTGAATTGCTAGCTGGGCAGTGCCAGCAGACACTGCCGTTTCTCCAAAAATACACCTCCCAAATGGCACAGAGAGGCCCTCGTGTCCGGGCTTACCACAGAGAATACTTACGTGATGGTGTCGATCATATCCAGTCCCATTTCAACACAGCAATGGGCATGATCTGTTTTGGGTTGGGTCAGTCCTGATACACAGTAATAACAGTCTCCTAGGATTTTTATCCTTCTGCAGTGGTTTTCCTTTAATAAAAACAGAGTGGGAAAAGTTTTATTTTTCATATAAATATTCTAATATTTACAGGAGAACTTCTCCAATCACATGAAATCATTCAGGTAATCCTTTTGTTGTCAAATTAAATAGTCTAGAATTCATGAAATTTGGATTCGCTGTACAGAACAACTGACATAAATAAATATGTATGTATATTTGTGTATGCACATGCATGCCTATATAGAGAGGTAGATTATAGACATACATACATATCGGAGATCAGCCTAGCGCTGTTCAGCACATGGGGTACCATTTATTGACTTATGGTTGTGAATAAAAATGACCAAAATGAAACATGACATATATATATCCTTCCTCTCTTATTAGGTCAGTCTGAATTCAAGATTTTCAGCGAGACGTTAGGTCTCCATAAATCCAAAAGACTGAAGCCAAACACCTACTGAATATTGAGAAAAGTTCAATATTGCCAAGTTGTGGGTTTTTCATTCAAATCCAGTTCCATCTTACAAGGAAAGATGATTGCATTATCTCTAAAGGTACACACAGTTGCGCATTACCGATACACAAATCACAGTTTACAATACAGCATGTTTATTCCCAGTTGAAAAACAACATGCTTGGAGATTATAAGATACAATCATCTTTCATTACCATTTAATTTATATCCTGTTTAGGTACATTGTAAATTCTACACCCACAGAGATCTGGCTAAAGCTCTCAGGTTGGGATGTGATGTTTGTTTTATTGGCCTGAGTAGAAAGTTCATTTCTCAACATAGAGCCTTTAACCTCAGTGTTATATTGGGGGTACTTCTGCAGTCTCTGCGCTATTCTCCAATATATATCCAATGGTTCCTTTCCAACCACACTTGTACACAAATTTACTTTTTATTTAGTCACAATACTCAAGAAACCTGAATATCTGCAAACTCAAAGTAATTTTACTGTATTGCAGAACAGAAAGCTATAGAGAGTAGTAAAATTTTAGAAGACAAGACCAAACAAGGTATCCCTTGAAGCCAGACCTTGCCGCTTTCTTCCCCATTTAGAGTCTGGCACAAGAAAAGTAAATGACCTGGTTAAAGGAATACGCCTTACATAGCTGGGACTGTGCAGATAAGTTCCCTACAAAATTACCTGGGGTGAGTATGGTAAGGAAGGATGAATAAAAATCTATTTTATTTTCCCCTGAAGCAGTGTGCTAGATAGATTTGATTTCAGTGGGAAAGAAAGTGGAAAAAAAAAGGAAAAAAAAATGTCAAAATGTCTGAAAAGAGGGCTTCATCATAGCAGTTCAGTTTCCCTGTGCATATTAATTAAGCAGGAAATCCATATCTTGATCAAAGAAGACAGTCATCTTTGGGGTATGCCTAACTAGCAGAGAAGGCTTCTCTGAGAGTGTCTGGTTAACATTTCTTTTTCTGCACAGTAGGATTTTCTATATACCACTATTTATCATTCCTGATATATATCTTAATGAAGATGAGCATAACTCTTCTGGAAGCACTATCACCGAGGCCTTAGCATATTCCAGCAGCCTATAGATAGGAAGCGCCTCACAGATTTTCCTTGGAGTTTTACTTCATTATTCTGAGATTCTTGGCTAAATTGCATTATAAAAGAAAAAAAAAAAAAAAAAAGATACAAACAAGTAATATTTAGACCTCAAAATCCAACCTGACATAAAACAGGCCCTCCAACTCAAAGGTTTTTGAATAGAAACAATTAGGGTTCTTTAGGTAAAACCACCAAATAACACTACCAAAATAAGTCTTTTTTAAAAAAAAATAATATTTTGTTTCTTATTTCTGAAGTGGTAAAGGGTGCATTAGTAGCTAAGGCAAGAAACTGCTTTCCAAAATAAATCCAGTTTTGACCCCCACATTAGCCTTCCCTAAAGCTCTTCTCTTTTTCAAATTCTGCATGCACAGTCTGTGACTGGGAAATGACTGTTTGACCTGACTGAAAAATGCTCAGAAAAGCCATGTCAGTAATATAGGATGTAGTCTATACATGCATTAATTGATCAATGATCTAGCCTCTTTAGTGCCTACATGCAAAATGGCGTATCTCAATAGATGCAGTTTTCTTCGTGAGCTTGTAAGCACAGAGGATTTGATAAAGAATTACCCCAAAATACTCTAGCACAACACAGACTAGTGGACTGGAGATGTTTCAAGAGAGGGCAACAAGGGGAGAGCTTGATCCAGAACCACTTTCCCAAGTTACTTCACTACTTATGCAAGGAAAGAAGCAAAGGAAAAGGAGGACTAACACATTTTTTGGAGATGTATTAATTTTGATGGAGGACATGTGGCTAACTCATCCGCTGTTTTTGAAATCACCACTCTGTTCCTTATCAGATGTTACCCTCCATGTCTTTATTTTTAGCATCCAATTAATATACTGTAATCTCTAGCAAAATTCTTTTCTTTTTCTCACCATGTGAGGCTGATTTCCAGGAAGGATAAGCTGCAAGAAAAGTCTTTTTAAAGATTGATATGCAAATCACCAAAACAAACCCTTCTCCTCTCTTTGTTTCGTTTGTTCCTCAGTGACTTCCAAAAAAAGCCCATGACTCAACAGTATTCCTCAGATTTGGTGATAGGAGCCGAATTCAAGTGGGAGAGTTATAAATTTCAGTCACAGCTGATATAAGCAATGAGTGTTTAGAAACAGCTGATAATTTGGTTTTGGGCATACGATAAAAAGTGCTAGCATTGCTGCATTCGCCAGGCAGCTTGCCCACCTGCAGTGTCTCACTGAGCTATTACAAAACTGATCTGCAGAATTCCCCTGACTAAGACAGAATTTGCAGAGGATCCTTTATAGTTGTTAAGAGTTTTCTTTACACTTCTGGCCAAATGCTTTATAAACCATTGCACTTCTATCTGTTAGGCAGAATGGGAAGGCTTTCTGTGTCAAAGAACTCTGCTTTTTTTGTTTGTTTGTTTTGTGATAGGATTTACTTGTTAATGTATTTTGTGGGGAAAAGAAAAAAAGAAGCAGAAAAAATCTGCCAATTTAAAACGTAAAACTAGAAATGCAGACCATTAATTTCATATCATTTTACTACATAAGTCAAATTTTGTTTCATACTCTAAGGATAAGGATTATTAAAAGCAAAACAAAGAGAACAGAATTTACAGACTATGGAGGGGAAAAAAAGAGAGAGAGAGAGAGAGAGAGAGAGAGAGAGAGAGAGTCTCCAAGCAAAAATAAAGCTTAAGGAGTTTTCAGACCTCTCTCAGCAGAATACCTAAGTTCACAACTAGAGCAGGGGGAAAAGAAGGAAGGGAGAGGGTAGGTTATCCATTTATGTAGTTGCTTGTTAAAAGAGTAAATCCAAAGGCAAAGATGCTCAGAGCATTTTTTTTTTCTTTTGTCTTTCTTGAAACTCTGTGCAGTGGAAAAACAGCCTCACCTAAGTTCGTGTTATTTTACAGATGGCAGATGCTAATGCAGGAAATAGTCCCTGTCCTCTGCCAATGCAACAATCTCTTCTTGCTCTTTACACCTTTGTGTGCCTTCATGGAATAAAAGCACCCATGAAAGCAACCAAAACAAGATGATCAGGTATATAGCATCTAAAATGAGCAAGATTTTAAAAGCTATCAGAATTTCTCTTTTTCTTAACTCCATTAGCTGCAGCAGAACTACACCAGGGATGGATCTTACTGTGAGACTTAATTACGATATATTTTATGTTTGTTGTACACATCCATCTCCTTTTCTGCAAGCCTCTAGCAACCTGATTTGTGGGCATGCTCTTCTAGCTTTTATTGCCCTGCCCTTCTGGAATCACAGTCTATGAGTAGGAGGAATTTTATTTGTCTATAAATTAGATAAACACATTTCTTTGCTGTTTCTCCTAATAACGACTAAGCTAAGGCACATCAGCTAAGGTTCATAGCTTCTTCGTGATATTCAGCCTCCACTCCATCCATTCCTTGTCTGAAATTGTTTCAACGAGGGAAGGAAAAATATTTTCCTACTCCCTGAAAAGGACACTATTAACTCAATGTTGTTTTCACCTATCAAAGAGAAGTCCTGAGGAGAAGGAAGCCACCAAAATGAATGTCTCGGATGGCTCGGTTCCTTACTAGGAAGGGAACTACCTCTGGGAGTGATAGTGGTGGACTGCAAAGGATGAACAGGACATTTATACCACTCATATGGCTGCAAGGATCATTGACACTGCGACAAGATGGTACCACAGAGGAAGGAAGAGCCTATGGTCACCTTTCTAATGGACACATTTAATGAGCAAAAGGAAGGATCAGTGACCTTAAGAAAGGCATTAAGGTAGAAAAAATCCCTCTAAAACTCACCCAAACACCAATAGCAATAAAATGTGCTCAACATTTCCCTGTTTTTACAAGCCTAGAACCTGATGTTGCTTCCACAGATTTCTGTGAAACATTATGATTACAGTGAGAACAAGATAAAAATTATCAGGTACTATTATCAGAATATCAGTTATCTTATTTCCAGCGTACTTAACATTTTCAGGATATTTAGATCCATGGCATGTTATGCCAGTGTGGTATTAATCTTAATAGAAAATTGGCTTAGAAAGCCTTGAATCACTGTAGAAGTTAGCTACTTTTCTATATCACGCAACTGTATAAACAGTGCAGTTGAACAAAACTGTACCAAGTTATTAAGCACACAGAACTGTGAGAATGAGAAATCCTTTGTAAGAGACCAGTTTATGTTCTTGGTATTTGTACTTCCCCGTTATTTCAAATTTTCTTAGAAAATTTTCTTAGAAAATTAAAAAAAAAATCCATATAAAGGAGAACAGTGAAAATTTTTTATAAGATGAGAGTATTCACAAAGGATGCAGAAAAAAAAATCAGATCAATGAATTCATCAAGAGTATAATGAAGCGTTGTTAGATTCACATGAAAAAAACATTGCTTAGAAAGGACCCTCTTTCTCTAGGGGAAAAAGAAGAAGAAAAAAAAAGAGCCTAGCTACCTAGATAAGCTCATCAGCCAATTTAGTTTATAAAAATCCTCCAGATTTGCCTCATGATACAATCAATTTTCATTAATGACAGTTTCAGTGTTCTCAGTTTACTTTTTTTTTTCCTCCCTCCAGTAAAGCAAAAAGCAAAAAAAAAAAGTCATTTTTACTCTTTGTAGTATCTAAGCCCATTTTAATAACAGTGCTGAATGTAAGACACAAAATCCAACAGATTATTGAATCAGACTCAGCAGAGAAAGTAAGTTTGTGTTCAAATTGTGACTGTAGCGAAGTGATGTGGAAATTAGCAGTAGTTTCCTATACTGCAATCTTCCAAAAGCAATAACACACTTTCAAAAACTCTCCAGAGCACAAGACGATTTAATTCTATCTTGCCAATTACTGTATACATATTTTAATATTTCTTCTGACCCAGTTTTGGGGATGTGAATTTAAAATATGACACAATCTTTTGCTAACTTCACATTCACTAGACCCAGCATAAAGAAACTCCAGTTTGAACTAACTGCAATGCTCCATTGAGTTCAATTTAACAGGGTAATGGAAACATTTCATAGCACTAACAGGGAGAATAGATTTTACAAGAAGAGCTTTTACAGGATTACAGGAATAGTAGAAAACTAGTCTGGTTACAATACAGGAAGGACCTCAGCAAATGACTTGGATGGCTCTGTTTGAGGAAAACTGGCCACATCCAATTGATTGTATGAAGTTTGTAATTTAGTAATACATTGGGAAATCAAGAAACATTATCTACCATCATAGGAGCCATACAGTGCATGATAAAAATGTAGAATTATTTAGGATAGCAATAAAATAGAAGGCATTTTGCTTTACATCCTTTCCCTCAATGTTCTTGGCAATAATATCTATGGGTTCTTGGCCGCTTTCTTCAGTACACTTTCGTTCCCACCATAAAGTACCTCTCTTCTCCAAACAGAGATTAATTTAACAACACTAGGAGGTTAAACATCCTTGAAGCAGATAACCCATTTAATGGTCATATGTGTTAATTTACCTGCTTGAAAATGATACAGCATCTTAGCTAGAATACAATCATCATGTTTGGTATGTGTGCTTGTTTCCCAACCAGTTGTTGGTAAGTGTTATTTAAGATGCTGTCTTTTTATGACAAAAAGCATATCTTAGGAGAAATAATCCTAAAGCAAACACGCTGTAAGAGGTTGAGAAATTAAGCTCTAAAAGTGCAGGAAACGGAAAGAATATTTTTTTCCAAGATGCCTTTAACACAGTGAAGAGGATTTTAAAAACTGTCACTTTTGTGTACAGATGAAAATATGAAAAGCAGTCATGGTTTAAAGGAAAAAAGCAGGGAAAATCTTCAAGTCACGATCACTAGAAACAGCCATTCCCTTCAGCTTTGGAGAATTACTGAAATATGCTGCCATGAGAATAACAGGCAAGATGCTGCCTATAAAGGAAACAGTGTCCATAAACATTTCGAGAGACTTCAAGGAAATAAAAAGGCCCATTTGAGAAGAATAAGGGCAATATGCTGTGTGCACTCAGCACAAGAGACACAGTCCTCCCTGGCCAAGCAGATATCCTGACAATTCCTGATGGAGGGGCTGTGCAGAGGACTCCTCCTTATGCAGGGTAAAAATCACCTCTTCCAACACAGCTAAAATGAGGCATCTGGGGTAATCAACAAAATTGCCTCAAAATTGCCCTGGATGGCACAGGTTGAACCTTGGAAATACCTTTCTCTCTGCTGACTACAGTTGTCTAAACAATTGGTTTCAGGACAAATGCCCACCCAGCAGGTAGGCACCATCAATTAGAAGAATTCAAAATGGCCCTCTATAAAGCTGCAAGCATCTAATTTCCAGAATATGAGCTCAAGAAAAATTTTGCGACAAGAATGCAAACCAAGATCAAAACTATAACACACCACTGACATACCAAACAAAGTATCTTCCGACATAAAGAATACTATAAGGAAATTAGGGGTGGTATCTGTTCACAGGTACATTCTTTACATATTAATATAAAGTGAGTGACACAGCTTTCCCCAAGGAAACTGTGCCACAGATGCTGCAGTGTAACGGCACACATGTTATCAGTCACATACTGTATGCAATTATATAGGTACCATAAAAGTCCACCTTGATTTAGGTCAGCTAGCTTGCCTAGGTTTCTCTAGAAGACCTCCGCAGGAGCAGTTCAGAAGAGGACCCAAGTGCAAATATCTAGTGTGCACTTGCCAACTCCACAAGGAAAAGTTAAGACCGGGCAGTTTATATCTGCCTTCTCCAATTTGAACTTTCCCGTCCAAAGCAGCCTGCAACACTTTGTATACTTGATGTTTTAAAAACATATCAAAATTATCAGCATATAAAGTCAAAGTATTGTATAGGCTCTGTAGAAGGAGCTTCTTAAAATGATTGCTTCTAGGAATAGCTACATCTATAGCACAGCTAAGGACTTGTTGTTCTTAATGCAATCCAAAAAAAAGTAGAAGCTGGTTAAAAATGTAAGCTAAAAATGTAAGCCTTTGTCTAAGACCCTGTGGCAATGTTATGAAGTTCAATATCTTTGAGGGGGAACAAGTACACAAGCCACTGCAGCAACACAGAAATTCCGAATGCAAACATCCTTAAATGTAAAGAAGGTAATCAGGAAAAGATCCTGAATTAAAATGGAAAGAAGTAAAAACAGATTTAGCCTACAAATACTGACAGAGTCTGAAGGCATATTTAACTGCAAATGGAAAAGGACAACAGGAGGTTAAGTGTGTCAGCTTGGCTAGCTGATGAGATCCTCAAAGTGACATGAACAAGATCTTTCATTCAGAATATTGAAATCCTACTCTGGTCGTGTTCTTGTAAAACAGTATAAAAGTATTCATTCTTACCCCTTTGCAAAGGATATTCTTAGAAATCCACTTTACAATAAGACGGACATTGAAAAAGAAATAACTAAATCTGTAAACAAAATAGAGTTTCCATGTAGGTCAGATGCAGGAATTATGTGAGGAAATCTACCAGGGAAAAGATTTGCTTTTAGGCAGGTTCCATGTCACAGAATATAACTATAATTAAAGCTACTACAATTTTTAAAAAAGGAGTAGTTACACCTGCATTTAAAAACAGCAAAGCTAACTACCTTAAAAAAATAAAATAAAAATCAGACAAACGGCATGTAGGAAGAAAAGAAAAATCTAAATGCTCTAAAGCATAAGCCAGCTTCTAAATATCTAAAGGACAAACTTCTTCAAGATTAAATTTTCCCAGCTCTAAGGGGCAATTCCATGTTCTGAGTTCTGGCCAAATTCAGAGATATGCTGCCAAAAAGAAGAGATTAACTATTTTGGTCCTGAATTGCAAGATCAGGAGAATTGAAAAAAAAAAAAAAAAAAAAAAAAAGGAGGTGGAGGAGCAGTGGTACAAACCACACAGAGACAAAACTCTGTGTAAAAATTGATTGCTAAAGGATTTTACTTCTTTTTCATCATTGGAGAGGAAAAGTGCTTCTAAAACAACATCTTTCAATGTGTCCATGCCAAAAAATGTCAAGACTGTTTTCATGAGATTCGCAACAAATATATGCTGTATTTCACTTCCTTGCTCCTGTTACTGTACTCCCCCCGGTGGTGACAGGGATTGTTTTAGGCAGTACAGATGTAAGGGGGCACAATTATTTTAGCAAGGACTGTCACAAATTGCTTGCAGTTAACATTCCTTCTGAAGAACCAACAGCACCTGGTGTGCACAATCACAGATTACAGGGACCAAACCCATCACCATTATGTTATTCTTGAGATTTCTTAGAGTCTCCTTCCTCCCTCATCATTCTGAATACTAATGCACAACACTATTTTTAAACCAAGCCATTTCATAGTTTGAACTAATAGTGAACATCTAGAAGTTGCTTTAATCAGCCGATCAGAATTCTTCTAAGAAATTGCAGATGTCTGCACTTGCCTTCTGACTGCAGGAGACACAACAACTCCTCTCCCATTACTATGGCAGAAGGCGACAAGGAGAAGCTCATATGTTCTGCCCTTGATCACACCCTGATGAACACACAGTATGAACTAGAATGACATGTAAATAGCCATTCTTTTCTCTATTGCTGAAAGAAAGCAGATTTGGAAAGAAAATATATGCAGATTGAACAGAAACCTGGGGCTTTTTTTTTTTTTTTTCAGCTCCTTCACCATCTCTGATCTTCCCTATGAAGAATCAACCCAACGGCAAGAGTTGGCATCTGTCTGGTACCCTAGCATCATGTGCTTAGTAGATGACTTCTTGACACCTGGAGGACGAAATTCAGCAATGAAATGAAAGCGAGATTGGCTTTTTGAACTTTTCAAGACATTTCTTGCCAATGCTCAGCTACAGCACAGTTCAATTCATTTCAAAACAAAACATGCCTGAACTATTCTGGGCTAGGGCCCAGAATGTAGTCTGCATGAGCATGGCCAGGCACTCCAGTCATGAAGGGTTTATGACTAAATCTGTTACAAATCCATACCAAAAATGAATCCATTGCATCTCTACTCAGCACCTCAGTTGACCTTCTGTTTTTCTTAGGGAAAAGGGAGCCATAGATGCAAAGTATCCACAGGATTCAGAGGTCTAGTGCAAAAGGCTATATCAAGGAGAAGCGAACTTAGATGGAGGAAATGTAGATGCTATTTATGTTGGGGACCTGAAGAGATACTGTATGTGGTTGAGGCTACTGTGCAGAGACAGGAGATAGCTGTGTAGCAGAGGGGCATAGCTCATGATACTTTTCCACAATGAAGGCTATGAGGACAAGGCTGGCAAACAAGAAAGATCTATTAAGTTCCCCGTTGTCCTAACAAGGCTCTTCTAGGGGAAAGCACATTGTCAGCATATTGTTAAATGCAATTTGGAATAAGATGTGTGAATTTATTCAGGCACATCCAGTCCCCTCCTTTCTGGTCAATTGCTTGTGCTTATGTACAGTAGGTATTTCTGCAGTACCAGTAGACTGAAAGGAGTCATAGAGAAGGAACATTTCTCTCATTTTCTTTTTCCTTTGGGGAATTTGGCACAGCGTAAGTGAAATGACCAAAACATAAGTATCAAGAATATGGATCCCATTTTGCCTACAATCTCTTCTCAGAAAAACTATGATCATTTATTTGACATGGAATGCTCTCTGTGAAGAGCTAACTTGAGTGTCTACATTTTTATCATCGTGGAAAGTATTTTTATGTTGTCGTACCTCCCATATTCATACTTTCCATTATCTTATTTTTTTCCCTGGAGGACAGAAATGTAAATATTGAAATAGTCTTTCCATTTTGTGTAAACAAGACCAAAGAAGAACACTGACAGGCTCCAAGGAGGAGGAAGAAAAATATATTTTAAAATAGGAACCTTAGGTTCTTTCCTAAACATTTAAAATGTTTTGTTTCCTCTTCAGAATATTAACCAAAAATAGAAGCTTTAGAAATTAATGATACATAGGGCTAAAGCAGTCTATTACAGATTTCTAACATATGCACCATATGCAAAAGGAAATTTGAAGTGAAAAAAAAAAATGCTGTACTTACTGTGGCTAATTCATCAAACTTGCCAAAGAGTTCATTCAGCAGCTTTACCAGTTCTTGGGCAGTGCACTGTGATGCCAGACTAGTGAACCCCACAATGTCTGCAAACAAAATGCTATAAAGAGAAGAAAACACCGATATATCAGTACAGAAGATACTTTGGCATTTTCATTGTCCTCTTTTATAGCCCAAATGCAACTCACATCTCAAACCCAAATAAGTCCTGAAATGCTACCAGTAAATTGATACCTGAAGTGAAATAAAATAATAATAAAAAAAAAAGATTAAAAGCAGAGAACTGAACATGAGTTTAGTGTTGACAACTGTTGGTCTGACATGAAGAGAGGCCTGGAGCTCTACTGTATGCCCCTAGGATCATCTAAATCATACATAAGGTAAAACACCTTATTCAAGAGTTTACCCTCTGCATACTTCAGGAATATAGAATATTTCTCTTTATAGAAAAAAATTAACTGAAATAATGAAAAGATAGACCTTTCATTAAGTAATAAGGCATGTCCAAAGGTGATTCAGATATTATGAGATTTAATGGCAAACAATTGCAAAATAGTTAGAAGAACTAAGTATTGGACCCAAATCAGGAAAGTAGTGCTCAGGTATTTCCTTGCCAGCCACAGCGTGAGCTTGCAGTGTCCTGGGGAAGTGCCCAGGTGGATCCCAGACACAGGACTTATGCTAGCATGGTTGCACAGCCAGACTGACAAACCTGGCTTGACATTTATGAAGCACTGCAAAATATGAGTTAATAACTTGCATATGGTAGCTCTGTGACGTGGCTATACTGCCCCAAGTCAGGAATTGGCATACACAGTGCTGGGTCAGGCTTTTTTCATCATGCTGCATAGTTCAGGTAAGTGTCCAGGTTTGATCAGCATTCAGCAATTTTAATGTACTACAGATTATTCGACTTTAATAATACATCCCTATCCATCTGCGATACAGGAAGATACTTGAAAGAAATACTATAGCCGTAGAGAACACAAAAATACCTGTGTTGACCCTGGAACTAAAGTGCCTATGAAGCTATGATCCCTTAAATTATTTAGATTCCTTCATCCATTGGCACAGGCCCACTGCCAGCTGCAGAAACCTAATACATTTATCTCCAACACCCAGACTACAAACATCAAATAAGTTTATTTATGCAAATGTTAATGAAGAGTCCCATGCCACATGGCCTAGGTATGCTGGGCATAATGTAAAACATGGTTTGAGAACTGTAATTTAAGTTAAACACTACATGCTCCTCTTCCCTGCAACAAGCCTTCATTCTGTAGATAAAATAACTGGTGCTAGAAAAGCAGGACTAACAAGTCTACTATTTCCCAGCCACCATCACCCAGTTTGAGCTCTCACATAAAGCCACAAAAAGCCATTCCATTTAACCCATTAACCCCCAAATCCTTTCTCCACCAGAGCAGGTTAGCTAACATTTCCCAGCACAAAACTAAAACCTTCAAAGTTTAATGGCTTTAATCTACAAGCATAGCATACGTTCTATCATATTAAACCTTGGGGTGCGCCCATCACTCTTTTCTTCCTTGCGCGTGCTTAATGAAAACTCTAATTAAAACTGCCCCACTTCATGAGAAAATCAGTTACTTTATTCTTACGCTATCTAAACATCAAAGAAAGGAGACTTCTAAAAATAAGATATTTAACATTTACTCAATTGTACTATTTTGTGCTTCTGCTATCATGAACGTGAGACACCCTGATGGTAATGGAGGAGGTAAAAGATTTTAACAGAGTACAATAAAAGCAGAAATACCAACCAAGTCCTCCACAAATTTGCCTGTGAGGATCTAGTCATTTAATTAATTCTGGATTGACATTCTGGTTGTTTGAAAGTTCTGGTCTTTCTGAAAATTCATCCGTCAATATCATATCATCCTTGTCAACTCCTTAAAAATTTTCATATGTACTGTAATGTACACCAAGGTCTTCCGTACAGTCATGCAAGCCATTTGCTTTATGATCTGTATTTACATCAGAATTCATAAAGTTACAAAGAAAAAGGCACAGGGAAAAAAAAATATATCATGTAGCATCCAGATTTTAATTAGATATTATTGGCGTGGGAAAGAGTAATTGACCAGCATTTCCCACAGAACCAGTAATTTCCCCTTGAAAAAAAAAAAATTTTTTTTAGATCTTGAATGTAGTAACACTGTTATCTGTTTAGAAAGATGTTTACAAATGAACCACTCTAGTGCCATCACTCATGTATTAACAGCTAACACAAAATGTATTCATGCATCACTATTCATTTAAAAGGAAAGCTATTTTACATAAAACTTAGGAAGTGAGTGCAGTTTCCTTACTAATCCTTTCAAAATTTTAAGAGAGTATTTACTGGCATCTTTATTAATCCTTAGCCATCAGTTTTTCATTCAGGATACTGGTATTTATGTGCCAAACTGAAGTCCAAAATAAGGACACAATAAAACAACACAAACCGAAGATGTAACATAAAAATTTAGGTTAAATACGTAATTTTAGTGTGCTGAGACAAGACCAGGGTTATTCTTGTTGTTATTCTATAGTACTATAGTATACAGTGTAAAACTATTGGAAAAGGTTAGGAAGATCGACCACTGTTATACTTCTCTAACATGAGCTTTTTTTTTTTTTTTTAATATCTGAAGTAGAATTTTTATTTATTTTATATCATATTATAACCATGGAAATACCTGAAGTTCTGGACAAGACACAGTGCAAGGAAAAGGCAATGCTATGAGTATGAGCCCTGCCTTTTTTAGGAGGAAATTCTGCTCGCTTCTACCTCCAAAAAATGTTAAAGTAGCAGTTTCTGGATTTCTTTTGAATGCCAGCTGAGATACACTGGAGCAAAAGCACGATCTCGGCAGAGAAGGCAGAAAGCCTCCAGTGGATGAGCAGAGGCTTCTCAGACCCAAAGTGTGTCCCTGTCTGCATGCCTGCTGTATCATCATGCAGACAGTGGGCAGTGCTGAGGGCTGCGAGTCCATCTGATGCACACTGAGCTTTAATGCCCTAAAAATAGAATTGAAACTCATTAGCCAGTCTGTTTTATTTTAGCCAGCATGCTGACTGATATTATCTTCTGCACTCTTTCACCTGTCTCCGTCCATCTGTTATCTCTTCCTTTAGTACTTGGATTGCAAGTGTTTGGGGCCAGCAACTACACTAGCTCTTTATTTGTACAATGCCTTAAAAAGGGAGGGAAAAAAAAAAGAATGTGAACCTTGGTCTGTGACAAGTGTTTTTGACTCTAGCGGTAAAACACCCACCTGATGCAATACCATTGTTTTTTTTTCTGTTGTTCCCTGCTTGGGTTTTTGGAACATAAAGGGTACGGAAGGTCTTTGTCAGGAGGTGGTAAAATGAACTATATGGGGTGAGAACAGATTGCAATGCTTGGTATGGAATGCATAAGGTTACTAAAGAGAGAGGTGATAAGATATACAACACATTGCATTGATGCAATGCATTGTTGATTGCATTGATGACCCACTCTTGAACTGTTTCCAAGGCCATGCAATATTTGAAAAGTCCAAGTCCCTATCTATTGGTCAAAAGAGATGACCGTTAATGTCACTATTAGGGTTAATTTGTATTAACTTTCCAAAGTATACCAATGTAGAACCAGCCTAGGTTTAAAACATGTTACTTTTGTGTGATAATATATCCAAATTAGAGGAAAGGGAATTTAAATACTAATTTGTGTTCATCTCTCACACACATTGATTTACATTGACATAAATATGGTCATTCAAGAGAAAAATGGCCTTGGTAGACTTAGCTGCTGATCGTGATGAAGGTCTGCATCCTCAAGAAGGATTAGCCTAGAGTGGGCTAGGG
This sequence comes from Nothocercus julius, assembly GCA_013398735.1. Taxonomy (NCBI): domain Eukaryota; kingdom Metazoa; phylum Chordata; class Aves; order Tinamiformes; family Tinamidae; genus Nothocercus; species Nothocercus julius. The sequence goes on along the minus strand of VZSV01000076.1, from coordinate 2,886,041 downwards.
CTACCTTGCTCAGGCATGGAAGAATCCATACAATTACACAGTATATAAAGGGGCACTTCACTTCGATTGCCAAGTATTTGTCCTTTTAAAGGAAAAGAGCATCGAAGTATACAGCAAAAAGTAATGACATGGTATGTACTAGCAACTGGTTCTCTTAATGTCTTCTCAGGGATATGACTCTCCCTTCTTTAATTCCACAAAACTCTTAACCATGCCTTGGGGGACACTCTCATTGAAAACCAATGAGACAATCTCAATTAAACTGTGACTACTAAAGAAAAAAAAGAAAATTAGAAGAAAGTGAAAACAATGAACAAGATTGCTTCTGTTTGCTCAATGATGACACTTACATCCAATTCAAGAGCAGCTCTCCTTGACAAGTGGTATATGATGTGATGGTTAGCCAGGCTAAGTAGTTACTAGGGGAATAAGACTGGTGTTGCTTCATTACCCAGGGACTCCACAATGCTCTCATTGGTCCCACAACTGAACCAAGGGAACTCTGCAGAGCTGCCGTTCTCTCTTGCTTGGGGACTATACCAAAAACACTGCATTCCTTAGGCTTTCTGGGATATGTAATATTTGTCCTGTAGTTTCTCTTCACATGAAGATTTTAGTAAGTTGATAAGGTAAGTTTGGCTGACCTGTAAAAATCTTAAATTACTTTGCCTTTTAGACAGATAATTTCTCAGTGACATACACTGCAATAATGTCTCAATATTCCAGTTAAATCCTAGGGAGGAAAAATAATCAGTTACTGAGCAGTGCTTTGTCAAACTTTTGCTCATCTGATTTTAATACCTGAGCAAATTGTTTGTGTTGTAGCAGCAGCACTATCCTGTGCAGGAGCTTTGCCTACTCCTATTTCTGCTTGCTTCCTTGCAAAAGATTAGAGGGACAGACCCACCATCACAAGCCATACTTTTGTTACTCATTGTCTGTTTTCAAGTAACAACCATGGTTACCCATGCACTGCCCACAAAGTCTCATAACTCGTTCCAGTAACGCCTTCTGCCCATGTATAACAGCAGCTTGTGAGCACAGATACCCTTGGGTTGTTACTGTTGTTGTTCTTGTAGCATTCAGAACAAGGCTAAGGCCCAGTTTTTATACTAAATTTGTGAGGCTCTTCGTGGGAAAATTGCTCGAGAAAGGGGAAATTAGAGAAAAACTAGGGCCTAACAGAAGTTATGGCATTACAGAGGCTTGCTTGAGGTGAGAGACTGTTACCACTTCCAGGATGGTTAGTATGCATGGAATCTACTTCTCCACGATTCCCTCGGCAACACAATCTGCCCTCCGAGCACATACTAGTAAGGGTAAATTAAACATGGAGCAGAATGGAAACACCATGGCCAAACTTTGTTGGCTTCCCTGCAGAGGTGGTAATCTGAAGGTGCCATGCAGCTGCTGAATGAATGGAGGGTGGAGCGGAGTAAAGATACCGTGGCCAAACTCTGTTGTACTCCCTGCAGAGGTGGCAACGTGGTCGTACCATGCAGCTGATAAGCTGCATAGTATAATAAGATGTCTGGGCTGGGCCAACACTGGTGGCAGATCATTGCCTTCCAACAAACTTTTCTCAAACTTTTACAAATACACAACCCCATCCCAAAAGTTACCCGCCTCCAAGGAACAACCACTCCTCACTGAGCAAGCTCTTTAGATTTTCAGTTGACTCAAGAGACTTTAAATCAATCAATAATGAAAGAAAGCACGACTAGAGTCACTCAAGCTCCATCTAAACGTAAAAGAAAATATATAAAAGGTGAACTATGGAGGGAAATAGTAGGAAGGAGGAAGAGGGAAGACTCCATCATAACTTCTGGATCAGTCGATGGGCTGAACCCCTTTCCTCCCCTCAGGTCAAGAGGAGACTCCTCAAGTTTCAGAACCATCCCCTATCTTCTTGGGTGAGTGATTAAACATGTATTTGTACACTAGGTACTAGCTAAGCACCCCACACTATAGTACAGAATTTTCTGTATGCACATCCAAAAACAGCTTTCTAAATGTTCCATTTGAATAAAACATACTGTTTGCCAACTCAGTATGATTTCGCAATCATGATGAATAGCTCTCATCTCTTAATAGAGATACCAAATACTGTGGTAACTATAGGCCTGACGCTGGCACTACTGGATTCACGAACAGTCTCTTGACTGTAGGTCTGATCGCTTTCAAAGCATCAAATCAAGTTCACAAATAGTATGATCAACTATAGGCCTGATTCTGGCAGTATCAGATTCATGAATAGTTCATTGTCTGATTGACTTCAAAACTGAATCAAGAGATGAGAGCAGCCACCTCCAGTCCCTCTAACCTTTGAGGATCAGCTGGAATGCAAGGGGATTCCTCTCTTACCAAATTTGCTCACTCCTTCAAACCGCAACACTCTTTTCTGAAACATCCTACCAGTTTTACTTGGCAAAATCATCCTAAAATAACTTCTTATTTTGTATAGCAATATTTTAGCTTTTATTTTATTATTATTTTCAAAGCACTTTTTTAACATTTTTATTTCTAGACACTAGCTTAAATACTCCTCAGTGAAAACACTGCTTTTTAAAAACAATTTTGCAGTAGTTGCCTTTCTACATTTGATGGAAAAATAGCTTGTTTCTGACAGAAAGCTATCCAGATTTTTGATTAATAGTATTTTATACTTAAATGGCTTTCATTGCCAATATCACTAAATAATCTTACAATAAATTATTCTAAAACATCTTCAAACATTCATAATGATCTTAAGAAGCTACTTCTTGCAAATAAATTTCAACCTTGTGTCATTTCAAAACACTTAAAAGTTTGCTACAAAACACTTCCTAGAAGAAGACTTCCTTCTTTCTCTCTGATCCTGGAGTATTTCCTCCTTCTTACTGAATCTCTAGCTCTAATCTCTAATGAATAATCTAGCTTTCTGAAGAGATAACTTTTTCAATAAAGGCTTGAAAAAAAAACAGTGCCTACAATTAAAATATATAGCAACTTCCTCTACAATGACTGATGCTCCTACTACACACTCTTTACACAGAGAGGATGCATAACCTCAGATATTCACACCAATTTAGCACAACCTAGTAAGCCAAGTACAATATCACAATTAAGTGGAGAAGGTAAATAACTATATGTCTTTGCGTGTAAAAGCAGATTTGTAAGTGCTGAAGAAGAATGCTTTTCTTTTGACTATTAGTTTACCTCTTAAATTTAAAGAAATTTTCCCAAAGATTTTTTTAAAGTTACCTGGAGATTTGGCATGCAGCCCCTCCCCTCCACCAACTCTTAATAGCTATTATTTTCCATCTCTTTCTGACAGAAAACTTCTGAATACAAACAGGACAACATCCTAATATGCAATTCCATGGGGGGGAAAAAAAAAAAAAAAAGGCTGCTTTATCAATAGCTACTCCTTGCATCTCTAACACAGAAAAGGATTTGAGTTGGTTCAGCAGAGGCACACAAGTTTCACAGCATTAGCTAAAATTCCTTGACTCTCTGGAGAATTTCTGCACCAGCAAGCCCTGAGTCACCCCTACATCCCTGTTTTTCTCCCACTTCCCTGCAATCCCTGCAGTCACAAACAAGCAGCACCTGCCCTGATGACTCAGCAGCCCTTCTGCAGTCCTGCAGAAAACCACTCCACTGACTAAAACCAAGTGTGGAAACCTTGGTGTGTAGTTTTGGAGGCTTGAACTAATTTCCAGTGGTGCACATCAGTTGAGTAGCTCTTTTCTGCAGCACTCGATGGAGTGTTCTGGATAGGATATCCTGTCATATTTCTCAGGAGAGCTTGGAGCATGTGTGTGGTAACTGTTCACTTTCAGCAGCAGTCATTTGTGTGTTTTACTCACCACAATAGTCCTGATGGATTGCCTGGAGCAAGTTCTATAAACAGATGCTCAACAAAATACAGAAGTGTTGCACCCCACTTTTTATTTCTGCTTAGGTCATTTATTTAATTATAGTGCAACTTATAAGAAGAGTGATATTTTAATGAAACATGCTGTTTCAAAAAGGTAAGAGTAGCTTAGAAGTACTTCCTCAAAGATCTATCATTAGGGAAAATCATTGGTAATTTTATAATTTTATCTGTAACTTACTACACCGATGAAGCAAAAAGTGCTCTCAAAAATTAAAGAGTTTTTTTTTTTTTTTTAAAAAGGAATTTTGTTTTAGGCAAGCAAATTTTGAAGAACACTAGTTCACTGTGAAACCATGAGCTTAAATGCCTTATAAGCTTAAAAAGACAAAAAGCCTGGAAGAAAACAAACAAACAAGCAAACAAACAAAGGCCTGCTCCCCTGCTCATAAGCTTTATGATCAAAGGCTTTTAAAAAAATGGAATGGACAAGCTAAATTCAAAGTCATTTTTAACAGCAGTGTAAAAAACTGTAGACTCTATTCTGGCCTCAGACTGGGTCACAGTAACCTGTAAATGGCCACAAGTAATCATTTTTATTGGTGACTTTGCTTTGCCTGAAATTAGCATCTCTTGTTACATGGCAGTCTGCTCTACTACTCACTTGTAAAAATTAGGTTAAATCAAATTCCTGTAATGGAGGCTCAAGAAATTGGCATCAATTCAATATTTAATTTCCATCTATGTCTCGTCTGCAATTTGATTTACAGAGTAGTGTGTGAGAAGTTGTCTCTTTAAATACCAAATCAGCCCTATCCTTGTCCATGCATAGGTTCAAACAGTTATGTTAGTATCTGATGGAGTGAGAAAAATCTACTTCAAAACAGACATACAATGAAATATGTTGACAGCTTCATACAGAGCATATGTCTGAAGCTGAATTATTTAGTTCAGTTACAGCTTCATGGAAAGAGTCAGAACTTGTATATTTTTATGGTTGCCACTGTATATATATATAAGTATATGTATATTTATATATGCATGTATTCATGCATGTATAGGTATGTAATCTGAAAAATTCTCAGCTCTACAAGTCAGACAAGAGATAAGAAAATGAAATAAAAATCCTACTTTGGTTACCCTAACCTTAGGAAAGAACTTTCCCTACTATATTACAACCCACAGAAAATAACTGAACACATCATGGAAGAGATGTTGGGGATTCTCCTCATAAAAGTTGATGAATGGTCCCCAGGCTTCATCGTGAGCTTGGCTGGGATCAACACCAATAAAGATAAGTGTCTGTGCTGTTCTGAAATGGCCCCTGAACTGCACATGGGCTATTTATTTCTCATGCAGCACAGAAATTAACTTAGTCCACAGATATTTTTCTTTCCTGATGCTTGAATCCTGCTTCCTTTATTAGTTTATTCTATAACAATTTTGAATGCATAACTGCTGATTTTGTTTTGCATATTGCATTTGCTTTACATTACTTGTTTCTATTTAACACACACAAACTTATTTCCTGCTGTTTGGCAATCCTTTCAAAAACTTTACAAGGCAACACAGGAAAAAGTCTCTCTTCTTCCTCTGAATGACACAAAACTCACATCTTTGAGATCAAGATTTACCCACTTGGCAATATTCAGCTATTTTATACAAAATGTAGAAAAAGCAGCAAGCTATAGAGAAAAGTGAAGGGTTTTTGGCAAAGGACTGACTTTCATCAGATTATGAAAATTCTATTAGACCTCTTTTTTTGAACATGGTCCATATTTTTGTTTTTAGTCATTATCCTTTATGCATAACAGTCTACACTGGAGATAATTAGACTTACTTGAGAAAGGCAAGTTTCTTGCTTCCTCTTGCACATGCACAAATACACCCACAGGGTTGGCATGAGTAGAAACCTTTTCTTGCATCATTATTTGCTACAAAATGTAAGATAAATTTGGGCCTACTTATCTTTTTCTTTTGATATGAAACTGATGGTGAACACAGAGCTTCCATGCTCTCAAATTTTACAGTAATCGATTAAGGCAAAGGGAGGTGGGGCAGGAAGGCAGTTCTCTATATTTCATTTATTCTGTAAATACTGCAAAATCCATGATCTAATCACCTCTCCATGACTTAGGCCAGAATTTCATGCTAAATCAAAGAAATTTGCAGTTCTCCTACAAAATGCAATTTATTTTATTTTTCATCGGCTAGATATGATCATTCTGGGAAAAGGGTTTTACCTCACAATGTGCTGTACTTAACAGGGGCCGTGCTTCTGTGATGACACTGTGGTTCTATGAACTACAGAGCTACACATACACATACAGAACCATTCAGAGGTACTCAGTGATCGATTATGGGTCATAGTCATTGATCAAATCAGCCTTAAATGAAAATATAAAGCAAGTTCTAAGCAGCTCCCTATTCCACCCAGAATTCTCCAACTGATGTTTGAGAGGTTTATTGTTTTGTACTGCAGAATGAAAACTAAAGCCGTAGGAACTAAGCTGGAAGTCTGAGTTGATTTGTACCTAAAGAGTTATATGCGAACAGTAGAAATGCCTCTCTTTGGTGGAGATGTGGAAGAGCTCGCCACAGTATGGCACAAGTCTGAGGACAGATTCCTGGTTCCCTGCTGGACACTTGCTCTCTTCAAGTGCAGGCAGTCATTTACATAGACTGTTTGACAGCTGGTAAAATATTTATCAAATAATAGCTATCACAGAGCTGTTGCCATACGTCTGAAATATAGTGAGAGGACACTGAAATAGAGTGTCCTATCAAAGCCTGCTATGGAGCGAGGTTATTAATAACTTTACTTCCGTGGCCTAGCATGACACTGCAACCATCCTGCTTGGAGATCCATGCCTAGTTCTTTTCAAAGAAAGAAAATACGCTTGAGCAAGGGACAGAGGAACACTTTTTTTTTTCCCCTCAGTATTTGAAAAAGATGTACAGTACAGCAAGGCCAAGGCAGCTGCAGGAGAGCAGAAAGGCTTTCTGGCAAGTCTTGAATAGAGGAATGGTCTCTTAGCTCTGGCTAGCGGCACCGAATTGCCATTACAGAGGATGTGAAGTTGTTTCCAATTCCCTCAATAGGTAGGGAACATATCTTACTTATTAAGAGTTACCAAAGACTGTCGTTATCACTGCTAACTATGCAGCATGAGCTCCATGGTGATGTATGCTTACAGCTCATTCAGTGTTGAAGATGAGAAAAATACATTCTACTCTAACCATTACCAGTGTGCATGAGGCCACTTGCTGAATGGTCTGCCACTGAGCAAGAAGCAGACTCCAGTCAACAACCTCTGAGGAGGAATGCTGATATGATGGGCCCTGATGTGTTTATTCCCAAGTTTACACCACACTTTCTTCCTTCCCATCCATGCTATTACACTGCAAAACAAAGTACTAAAAATATCTCTCTTATTTTCAGGAAAGTGTAAATGTTTTGTTAGCATGCAACATAAATATTCCTATTCACCAAGAATATAACATAGTACATGGAATGACTACTTATTTGAAAAAGCTTTCCTGCTCTCAGCATTACTATTCTAAGCTATTTATTGATTCAGCATTATCTTCTGAGAAGATTATTCAGTCTCTTTAGTGGGCCCATTCTCTGCCAGAGCCCAAACAAGAAATCTGTACTGTACTTCTTGCTTTTTATACTCAAAATTCTGATTGCATCTGCATGTCACCATATTTGTATTAAACATTCTCTTTTTATAATTATTTCATGGGCTACATCAATCCTACCTAACATTGTCATGTCTCTGAATGTAAATCTTGTGGAAAATCCTTTCAGGAGGCTTCAGGAAATCTTCCTTCATTTCCATTGCAACATTCCTGGGCAAAAGACTCATCAAGAGACGTTCCTAAAAGAAAATGTAAATAACATTAGTTTTGTGGCATAGTGTATTCCCCACTATTCAACAGTTTTGAGCTAATAAACCAGACAAACTTTTCCTAATCTAACCTGCTTTCTGAGAACTTAAACTTATGGAACTTAAAAAGCTCCATAAACAATACAAACAGCTTCCCTCAAATCTCTGCAGCCTGTGTGGATGTCTTCTTTAATTCTTCTGAGAAAGAAAGAACGACAGAAGACAGACCGAGGTCAGACAGATCTATGGAGAAAGGGAAGAGCCAGCTTCAAGAGCAGGTAATGGTCCATAATTATCATTATCATCACAGTGCTAATAATAATGACTTATTTTATCATTAGTACCATTTATCTATCTGTGAAAGAATTTCCAGGTTCTTTTGCTATCCTTTTGTGTACTACTTGGGAATCTAATGAAAGTGTTACATTACAGGGACTATGACAGGTGGTTATTAAGCTGAGAATAGATGATAGATTTATCCACACAGTCTGAATCAGAAGAACAGTAATAAAGGTACAGTTTTAATGGTGTGTTACCCAACACAGAAATGCCTGTTCAAGGAAGCTCAGTAATATAATATATCAGCATAAACCCCTGGTTAAAATCATCTCTGCTCACTATGTCCACATAAAAGTTTTAGCAGGTGTCATGGACTCTCTTAGAATAAAAGGTCTCTAGCATTTTGAATCTGGTCAGTACTAACTGTAAAGGCTCATGTAGTTATTCCACATATTCTGGACCGTCCACAGGTACCTGGAGAGCTTGTAGCAGGCGCTGTACTCACATACCTACTAATGCTCTGTTCTCACACAGAAAACACTTGTCATTTAAAAAGCCCTAAGCCTATTTTTGTTCCTGTGTACAATTCCAAGTATATCATTCAGGTTTGCTAGCCTCAGCCACTGCAGCACACTGGAGGAGTTCACATTACAGTGTCTGATCTGGTGCCAAAGCAATGGCAGGGAGGAGATATCAGAGGAATGCAGATCTTGGCCAGACTGCATCCTCCTTTTATTTGAATGACAATAAATAAATAAAGAGCAACGATTAATAGAAGGGAGGTATTGCATGGACAAACTCTCTGTATTGCTCACATGCACATGCTCACTGGCCACAAATGCCAAATCACGCTAGACCACTCAAGCAGTTTCTCATTTTACAGTTCTGGTTTACACCGTTGATACATTGAATAATTACCTCACAGATGAGTAAGTTAAATTTTGCAGAAATGTACTTATTTCACATTAAAGTGTCTTAATATGCCAGGGCAAATCACTTAGACTTGAGGTTGAAGGTCATTCACATTCATTAAATCTCTTTCCTACTATTCTCACATTCTAAGAACATGGCAAAGAAAGCGAAGGAATTAAATATTTGTGGACAGCTTATGTATAAGTCCATTTCAAGTTAACCAAATAGTCTCAGATCTCAGAGGGAAATGGTAAATTGCTACAGTTGTTATATTAATTTAATTAAGTATAAGCATACCTATCTTTTCAACAGAAGTATATGATGTTGATTAAAACCCAAAAGGAATAATTTTTTCAAGAGCGGAACTTATGAAGGCTTTCTTCCCATATACTTGTAATCTTGCAGTAGATTAACAGTTTTAACTCAGTTATACTGAATCTGTAGCATGAGATGACCCCTTATTAGGCAACAGAGACTCCACATAAGAGAGAGAAGTCTTGCCTGAGTACTAAATTCTCTGGTGCTTAAGGTGGTATAAAGTCCAGATGATATTGGAATTTCAGAAGAATTATCCTGGATGTCAATTCTCTGATGTCTGATAAGGACTAAATGCTTGCTGTAGCTTCTTTCAGTGAGGATATTAAAAAAGATCTTTGCCTTTCTGCTGTGACAGGCATGTAAATTCCAAAGCTGTTACAGGGAGGGACTGCTGTTTCAGCTTCTTTTTCCTAGAAAAACAGGCTAAAACATACAGACAGCAATCAAACAAATATTACATGGACGGGCTCAGACAGACTCCTAGAGACCAGCGCTGACTGATGAACACTTCTTTGGCCTATACACACACACACAGTAAAGGAGGTGAATAAAACTCACAGTTAAGGTCAGCAGAGAGGCCAGGGAAATTAAGCCAACCGTAGTTTTGGAAGCAGCATCAGAGAGCTGTTTTTTCTTACAGCTCCAAAACTTGCAGCATGATGCTGTTAAGGCTACAGAACTGGTATTTCACATACATGTTATCATGACTACTACAAGATGTGAAGGGAGCTTATAAAAATCCTATTTCAAATTATGGTGGTTTCCTTTTTCATATTATATGGCGGTTTACAATAAACTAGGGATGAAAAAGAAAGTGATGGATTAGTGAGGAAAGACTGGTCAGTCTTTACCAAGAGGGTTGGCTCTCTAAACTCATCGCGTGAATGGACTTGGTTAGGACTCTATCAAAGGGCCATCATGACTGACCTCTCAGGCCAAGCAGGGAAGCAGCAGTACGGTTGTAAAGATTTATTGCTGGAAGAGAGTCTGGCAAATATGGGAAACCATCCTGCAGTGGAAATTATTGAAGTAGTGAAAAAAAAGAATGAAAGAGTATCAGCATGTAACTCTTAAAAACATATATATATATATAGAGAGAGAGAGAAAGAATATATATAAAAAAGAAAAAATTATTTTATTTTAGCAAAATCTCATCTGTCAAGCAAAGTGGTGTTGTCTTCCAGGTCACCCTATGGAATGATTAAGGACTTAGAGATTTGGAGCTGTAAAAATGAAATCATATACGCCAAAGACAGTCAGGAGGTTTGGAACTCCGTTTGGATCTCTGTTCAACAAGTCCTATCACCGTTGTCTGATTTTTCTTCTCATTTGCTTCTGCGAGGCTGATCCACTCAAAAAAGTACTGTGAAAAACAGAGCAAAAGGATGGGCACAGCTGCATAGAGCACTGAGTGGAACAAGAGAGCACAGCAGCAAGGCCAGTCACATTTGTGGTGACATTCATGCCTGAGTGGCCACTGCCTCTGACAAGCGATGGCTGATGATAGAAAAAAATGAAAAAGGGAGACAGATAGGGAGCAGTAATCAATTAGCCACAACTTTGACTAGAATAAAACAATGCTCATGCTGCATGCTGCCTTTTTAGTGATAAATGAACTTGTCTTGGCAGTGCCTCAACATCTGACATATTCCTGTTTTGAATCAAAAACGCAGGAGCTAGTAGAAAGATACAAATGGCTCCATGTTTTCACCTATCTCTTTGATCTATGATGTTGTTGAAACTTATTAAAGCTTTCTTGTTAAAGAGTGAAATCTTGGCCCCATGATCAGGTTCTGCTGCTCCAGGAATATGTACTCCCTTGTTCTGCATTAAATTTCCACTCAGCATTAACATGATGTGAAGTGAAATCACATCCTGAAAGAACGATTCTTTTCAGAGATCATTACTGCCTGCAGAAGATCTTGCTTTCTCTGCACAAATCTCATTTAGAAAAAGGAAATGACAGATGAGGACCTATATAGCCTTCATTCAAAATGTCTTCTTTTTTTTCTTCTTTTTTTTCTTTTTTGTCCCAAACTTGTATTTTAAATTGCCATCTGGAATGCCAGACTGGACTGTCTCTGCCAACTGTCTTATCCCCATTAATGAAGATTTCTGCACCATTAATGAAGACCAATCTAATTCTTATGAGAGCACTCAATTTAGAAAAACATCCATATTTCATTCTCCCACATCAATGAAGCATCGTTAGAGATAAGAAAAGGAACAAAGACATACATTTGACTCTGCAGCATGTCCAAATGTGCATATTAAGCCAATAAGAAATTCCCTAGTGCTGCACTGACAGTTTTCAACAGCTAGTACTATTATTTCTTTTTCTTCCCATAGTTAATGATCAAAAAGACCCTAAATTACTATTTTTTTAAAAATATTCTCAACCCTAATTGCAATTACAAACTTCTGTACTGCACTTCTCACTTCTTACTTTGAGATGGACTTAAGGAAAAGAGTCTTCAACAACTAGTTCTGCAGTTATTCATTCCAGACTTAACTAGATACAGCCACGGTTGACCAGATCTAGTGTTGCAAGCAGTCCAGCTATGAGAGAGAGGTTGGACTCGATCACCTCCAGAGGGACCTTCCAACCCTGTTTCCATCAGCCTGAAATGTACGGCAAAGGGAGGCACAGTACCAGTGTGAGGAGAAGAGGGTATCCATGGCTTCTGGAAAGGTACTGAATCCATCTTACCACCTTACAAATCTCAAATGGGGCTCAACACTGAAGCAAAGCTCTGAGCTCAGCCAGGTAGAAGCTCCTCTGTACACCACCCTATCCCATCTCTGCCCCTTTCCCAACCACAGCCATACTCTGCTCTTACATGTTTCTAGTACATTTCTTTCTTCTCTCGTCAAAAGAGGAACACCATCATTTTGAACACTGTTGCCATGAAAGTTCTCATTTTACTGCTTTCTCCAACCACTCATAATTTTCCTAAAGTCCTTTTAAAATTTCTGCCTTGATTTATAATCATTTTATGCAGCTCCCCAAACAACCTAGTATCACACTCTATTGCTGTTGTACGAAGTGATTTATTTCAACATATGTATGGATTATAACTGTGGCAAATTTTGAAATCCCTTTAAACAAGCTGTAAATCATATCCCCTCATCAGAAGAAGTCTTGAACGCAGTAAAACGTCTTAATGCTCCTAGACAACCTTCTTTCCTCTCTTCCCCATTCTGACTCAGCAGACACCTTGTCCTCATGAAATATGCTCAAGTGGGACATAAAGACACCCAAGCTTATGCTGGTGAAGGAAGTATAGTCTGAATGGCACTACAGATATCAACCTCTCCTTACCTTCCTTGGCTCTAAGCCAACAGATTTAGGAATGCATGTCCATGGTCTTCTGCCTTCTGCATTTTCTGGGGCTTAAAAACAAACAAACACATACCTAGCCAAAAGCAGGCTGGGCATCTTTGTTTTCTGGGTGATAAAATACAAATATTGTTTATTGCAGTTACACTCCATTTATGGTGACTGTTAGTAAGAGGAGACAACAGACATGAAAGGGCCATTTTGACCATCTATTCTGTTGGGACTTTTACAATACAAACGATCAAGTCCTACCCACCAATTGTGTAGTCAACAATAGAACTTTTCATGATTGTTACACTTCAGTGCAAAAGGCCACCATGCTAAGATATACCTTCCCCCCCCCCCCGAGAAGACAAACATCAGACATGCATACAAAACTAATAAAAGTGTTTCAAAGTCAACTTTTCTATAAATACAAGATTTCCTTTCTATTTCATCAGCAAAGACTTCAAAGTACATTCTAAGTATTATCATTACTGTCTTATTATACCTTAATAAGTTCAGTCTTCCACATTTTTAGTGATTTTAGCAGTAGCTGTCATGCCTATATACCACTGCAAAGATATTTTACTTCCATGGAAGGAAAATAAAAAATAAAAATAAAAAAAAAAAGAAATAAATAAAAAAAAAAAAACAGAGAGAGAGAGAAGGAGAGTAAAGAAGACTACTGAAAATATTACTGTGATTCATCTCTACCTCCTGTAGGTTGGCAGACAAAGACAGTAGATTTTATTCATGCATTATTTTAAATTAAACCAAGCTACAAAAAATGGAATACTGCCCTGTCTTCCAAATAAGAAATATAAAAAGAGTACACGATTAAAGATGGGGATACTTTTCTCAGGCAGCCACAAGATGGCAGTATTTCAGAACATTCTTGGGATTTCTTGAAAAGTTGTATTTATGGGTGAATCCTGATTGCAATCATAAGCATAAAAGACCATCCATTAAGTTTCATTCTAACAGAACAGGTTTTGAATACTGAGATAGTGGCTAACTACATACTATTATACTAGGCAATCAATATTTTGTGGATAAAATAAAAAATACTCATAAATTACTCTGAAATTAGCAGTTTGAAATATGGTTAACTTTTTTTTTTTTTTTTTAATATTAAGCATGCTATTTGATAACATACTAACATGGTTCCACATGGAAAATTAATGTAACTGAGAAGGTAGGGGTTAGGGAAGGCCTAAAGTCTTGGTTACATCTTGTTCAGAGAGAACAATGGGCAGCATTAAGGGCAGAAATACTGAGCTGGAGAGTGGGTATAAAGAGACCGTAAAGTTTTTTGAAGGTAAAAAGTACAAGGAGAACATACAAGATATGGAATAAGAGAAAACCAACAGCAGCTGCATTTTAGATGTCATCTACAAAAAGCAGCTCAGAGAGAGGGGTTAGAAACCTCTGAAGGCAAAAGAGCCCCACAAACCAACGGAGCACTGAATGACTATGGAATATTTATGGGTTATTACCCTAAAAGGGCAAATGTGATTCTAGGATGTACTGAGGGAAAGATCGCTAGCAGGATAATACATACGCTTTTGAGATCAGCTCCACTAATCATGCTTGAAGAGGAACTAGAGTGGAGAAAGACTAGGAGGGCAAACATGGAAACCAGAAGGCTAAAAAGCATAGCTAGCTTATCTGATTGCCTTCATGCACAGTAAATCAGAAGCCTCTAGAAATACATCCGTATGGATTAATCCCCAGGAAGGCTAGGCAACAGAGTTAACACAAGGTATAAATTCACAGTGAATAAATGACTGCAGTGTCAGCCTATCACTTATCTTTCACCCTACACCCTTTGAGTTCTCCCTCTCTGAAACCTAACTGGCAAGTTTCAATGTACCCATAAAAGGATCACGGAGAACTTGACAGGAAAGGGATGAATTTCCTTTCAGTTCCTGCTGGAAGCAAAGGGAAGGGAGGAGATGGTAAATTCACATGGCAAAATGGAGATTTTATCCTTAAGGCATCTTTACTGGCTTCACTATAGGACATGCAAGTGCACATGTTCTCTAAAGCGGATAACTTGCAGTGAAAGCCTGCTTGGCTGGAAAGAAAGACTCTCTCATTGCTAGAGACAGCGGAAGTAGCTATTTCTCAAGTCCAAGTTCCTCTCCTATAGTGATATTTTTTTCTAAAGCGACACCTTGAAACTAGGTGTGGGATGCTGCCTTTCACATTGTTTTTTTCTCTTCTGCTCCATAAAGGCAGAAGCAGATGGAGGAAAAGAAGATAAGACAGAGGGTCGGGGCCTGGGAAGCACTGGCAAAACTCTGCATTTCTGCAGGGAACGTGGTGAAGGAAAAGAGAGGAAATGGAGGAGGATCTGGCAGCCTTTATGCAGGCTGTGAGAGAGGTTCTTTACTGGCTCGACTCCTGCGCCAGCTTTGCATTTCACAGAAAGAGAGACCCACCGTGACCAAAGAGCATTTTCCCTCTCCCTCACAGAAAGGAATTCTGCTTAAACAGATGACGTTTTCATAGAATGAGAAAATCAAAACACTCCACAATCCACTGTGAGAACCTTCCCACAGATCTGATCCTTGCCAGCTTGTACCTTGCCTGTAACTTGGCCAAAGCTCAATTTGTTTTGGGAAGCACACTGCAGGTGCACTCTAAATGTCTACGTGTTGGAGATCTGGCAACTTCCATGAGTGCAAAAACTGGTGCTGGAACAATCAGGAATTATGGAATCATGTTGCTTGAAACACAAATTCTGAACATAGTCCAGCTCAGGGCTCTTCTTTTGAGGATACAGTGATATAAGTTATGAGGTAAAATAATGAAGTCTCAACAGAAACTGTTTCTGTAAGTCTACATCACTTCATGCAAGTGATGTACAGTTCTGTAAAGACACCCTAACCAGCATGCAATCCATTGTTCAGAGAAGTTCAGTGGGTATGTGAAGAATACCAATATGTTGCATCTCTAAAAGTTTACTAGTAAAGCCATAAGTAAAGCGACATTTCAAATGGAGATCTTGAAATTTACCTTATTTTTTAAATGCTAGTTTAATAAACTTGTTTTGATCTGTTAAGCTTCAGTGGGTGTTTCAAGAGCAGGTTCTTGAGTGTACATCAGTGAAGATGAAACATTTTTGGCACAGAACAGCTGCCAAGTATGCAGTTCTAAATTTCCCTCTGTGCTCTGCAGAAAGGTAAATATTTTGCCTCCTCTTTTGCAGAGTCTGGCAGAGTAAGTTTCAGTTCAATGATCCCCTTATATTAGCTTTGGCAGTATGTATATACATTGAGAAGAAATGTTAAAAAACGAAAAAGAAACCAAACTTAAAACATAACTTAAAAAAAAAAATCATTTTGAGGATTTTTTGTTTCAAATGAATGGACACTTTAATAATGAACAGAAAGAATACCACTGATGTGCCAAAGTCATGATCAGAGAGAACACGGAAGTGCTGTTGTAATACTAGGCAGCTATTCAATCAAGATACACATGAGTTCAAGTGTGCTATGGACTGAACCACTGCACAGAACAAGGATTGCATCACGAACAGGATGCATACAATAATCTTATCGCTATACCTGTTTCTGCCTTTCTCTTGAAGTTGCTGAGAAGACAGCGTTACCAGCAGCAATTTAATTGATGCTACTCACTTCCAGGATAAATGGAGGAGCAGACAACATTTATCTAGCTAACCCTTACTATGCTAAGCTTGCTGTCCAGTTAAAGGATCTCTCTTTTTACAGTCCATAGCTATGTCTTGATCTCTTCTACCAACGTAACACTGAACACTTGAAGTGGGCACTTCCATATTCCTCAGCAAGCAAAAGTCACTGAGTTCAATCCCCAGCAAGGTAGACACCTTCTCCTCTTCTGCCCTCTGTAAACCTGCAGTTTTCAGCTATGACTTTTTTTCCCCTGGAAGAACCTTGTAGATGTTAATACTCAGGATGGTGCTGGGACTGCAGCATCCTCTGCTTTTGCTCTGTCCTATAATTATGATAATGCCACCCTACATCCCACACTTCTGTACCAGAATCCAAGGATGTTCAACAAGTACAACAAGTACATTCATGGTGAACCTGCTGTGCTCTGGGACCTTGCTGAGAAGTGAGGACAGCGGGAAAGAACTGGGAGAAAGGACTCAGCTATCTATAGACCTTCTGTTAACGCTGGAGCATAAAGGCTGTACCATGAAGGAAGCGGAATGGATGAAGAGCTAGAGGAACGCTGAGGACATACCACTGTGGTAGGAGTGGTGATGAGCGACCTTGATACAGCACACATTCAGGACTGCAGTAGCCACCTACCATGGGTACATACCCTTTCCTATAACAGATTTTTTTTGCTTTTTAACAATAGTGGAACCTGCAAGAACTCTTCAGTGAAGCAAAACTTTGATTGCTAGTGAAAGAAACCCATCTCAGCAGCATGTGTAAGCAGACTAATTTTTTTTTTTTTTTTAATGTAATCCGAAGTCTAGAGAATAAGTAAGGCATATTAGGGTGCAAACACTTAGCATTTTCTTTTTCATCAACCACAGATAGCTTTAGCATACCCATGTAAAAGCAAACCACAGCAATCTAACAATATTTGTCCTCTTCTATTTGCCCACATTTTGTCTTCGGCAGAGCAGGGAATTGCCCTTAAACCATTGGCAGAAAACCTGCTTGCTTTCCAAAGAGAAAAGCCACTAATGTGGTAAGGAAGCAATGAGTGTATTCACCCTATTAACATACCAGGTTTCATGGAGACTTTATTCATGCTTACCTTATCAGACCGGGAAATTCCTAATCAGATGCGTCTGTTGAAAGTGAAGCCAAACTCAGCATATGTGCTGGTTTTCAGCACATATCAAAGAGGTAAGAGGGATGAAAAACCCTGAAAGAATTTAAATTACCTGATAGAAATTCTCCACTCCAGAACAGTAAAAATAAACCAAAACCTGACCTTAAAATGCATTCCTTCCATAAATAAAGAGATTGTTGCTTAGTACATCTCTCTTTCTTTCTTTCTCTTTCCCTTTCTCTTTCTCTCTCTCTTTTTTCTTTCTCTCTTTTTCTTTCTTTCTTTCTTTCTTTCTTTCTTTCTTTCTTTCTTTCTTTCTTTCTTTCTTTCTTTCTTTCTTTCTTTCTTTCTTTCTTTCTTTCTCTCTTTCTTTCTCTCTTTCTTTCTCTCTTTCTTTCTCTCTTTCTCTCTTTCTCTCTTTCTCTCTTTCTCTCTTTCTTTCTTTCTCTCTTTCTTTCT
>VZSV01000076.1:2842501-2868168 GCA_013398735.1 Nothocercus julius | reverse complement strand
TCTCTCTTTCTCTCTTTCTCTCTTTCTCTCTTTCTCTCTTTCTCTCTTTCTCTCTTTCTCTCTCTCTTTCTCTCTCTCTTTCTCTCTCTCTTTCTCTCTCTCTTTCTCTCTCTCTTTCTCTTTCTCTTTCTCTTTCTCTTTCTCTTTCTCTTTCTCTTTCTCTTTCTCTTTTTTCTTTCTTTTTCTCTTTCTTTTTCTTCCTCTCTCTCTCTCTTTCTCTCTCTCTCTCTTTCTCTCTCTCTCTTTCTCTCTCTCTTCCCCCACAACAGGTTGACCAAAAGAAATAGGCAAAATATTTGGGAATGTATGTGGGCTAGATCAGGGAAGAAGTATTACCAAGCAGTGTGTATGCTCACACATTAGGATGAAGGCAAAGTACCTTGCTCAATATCCCCTTTGTGGAAAAAATCTGTTACAAAGCAGAGATATAGCAATTCATGGGCCTTTTGGGAAACTGCACATTGGGCCAGACTTATAATTTGAAAGTGCTCCACAGCAGAGCTGTCTGTGAGCTTGAGGAATGGCATGGGACAAGATGTGCTAAACTTGTATTAAAGCATCAGCTAGCTTTCTAACATGATTTAGAAGTGAACACTATTCTAGGAGCAACAAGAAAGACTCTACGTAAGACAATTTTTCTAGTAACATTTTAAAGCTTCTCATGGTTTCCTGTTGCTGAGGGAAGAACCACAACAGACCTCACTCCTGAAGTTGCATTATTTTATATTGTAGCATCCTACCGAATCTCATTGATTTGAAAATGTCTGCACTGTGCTCTCCACTTGTGGCACACACGCAGACTTGCTCTGGACACAGGGAAAACTCAGGCTGGACCTGACCGCTCAGCTCTGCAGGGATCTTCATTTCAGTTTGGCATCTCACCCCTGTCCTTCCTCTCCTCACCACAGAAGCAGCAGCAGCAGCTGGAGAAAAATTAAGTCTCGCCCATATTTTGAAAAGACATAAGCTGTCTCTATATGCATCTTTGCATGAGAGGCCACACAACACTGCTGTCAGGAATCTAAATTTAGGAATTAAACATAAGAAAGTACATTTCAAGTTTCTAGCATCAAAATCTAAAGCACTATCTGATGTTCTAACATATGATTATTTCCTTAAGCAACTGTTATTCAAGATGCTATCTATTGAAAACTATATGGGAGTATATTTTTAATCATCTAATGACAGGGTTGTGTGCTCTTTTTTATCTCTCCTCCTCCACTCTCTCAAAAGGAAAATAAAAGAGCAAGTAGGAAAAACAAAACTGAAAAATTCACAAAAAGGCAAAACAACTCCAGCATATTTAATTTATAGTTGTTTGGAACAGAGCATATTTGAAGTTTCCCAATATTTTTTTTTCAAAATCCTAATAGCCAAAGTATCAACAGTTTTTAGCATAATACAACTAGCGTTTTTGATATATCTTTTTATGTTCATCTATTCAACATAAGCCAGCTCAGAATTCACTACCATAAATAAGAGCTTAACGTATCCGCGTAAAGATGTATCTTATATCTATTAGGATAGACACACTGTGAGGGAAAACAAACTACAGCAAACGCCAATCCATGTCCATGCGATACTGAGTATCAATGATTACATAGATTTATCACAAAGCAAGAGTTGATAAGTCAAATTTTAAGACTTACAGAAAAAAAAAAAGAAGAAAAAAAGAGTTCAGTTTGCACAGCTCAGATCTTGTGTCAAAAAATGAAATGGCTGGTAACTTACTTCATTACATATTTGCTTACATCAGAAAGCTTTCAGGGGACAAATTAAAAGTCAAATCCAATTGTTTTAGTAGTAATTTGACTTGCTTTTATAAGTTTTTTTTTAAGGTTTTTATACTTTTCATATAATACCATATGTTGCATTTTGCAAATTAAAGGAATGTGCATACAGAAACAAAATAATAATACAATTAAAATGTATGTATTTTACATGATTTACAACTAAAGTTTATTTATGGTGCAGTACTGAGTCCCTTTGCACTTTGAAGTTTCAATTCCAGTTGCAAGGAATTTCTCTATCTTACCATACTGCTTTTTATCCTATATCTCTCTGTATAACTATATTCTATAGTTGTAGTTTATAACCTAAATATAATCTCCTTCTACAGCTACACCTAAAAAAACAAACAAGCAAACAAAAAAAACCATACTCATCTTGAGTAAAGTTTTCCGGATAGGAAGGTGGAATTGCGCTTGGATGTTCCTATCACTGCCAAGAAGCCTGGGGATTACAAGGTTAATTTGGATGCCCCAGTTTTAGATGGCCAAATTAGGTGAGATGAAACCCGTTGATAAGGCACATAACGCAGCTCTGTCTGCCAAAAAGTAACAAGTGACGCTAAGACCAGGACAAGTTCCCATTTCTGCTGCTGCTACTACTGCTATTTGGCCAAGGAGCATTGGTGGCCACTGCACAAGTGGCCCTGATGCCCAGCAGTTTATACTGAGTGCTTGCAATGGTAACACTGGTTATTTTCTCTTCTCCTTGATCCTAGGGACAGGTGAATGGATTTCTGAAGGTAGATTTCATTGCTCAGGACTATAGTTTAGTGGTACAATAAATTCAATTTTAGATCTTCTTGTAGCATGGCACACAGTGCAAATGTAGTACAGACTCAACCT
The DNA here is from genome assembly GCA_013398735.1 of Nothocercus julius. Classification (NCBI taxonomy): domain Eukaryota; kingdom Metazoa; phylum Chordata; class Aves; order Tinamiformes; family Tinamidae; genus Nothocercus; species Nothocercus julius. The sequence continues at coordinate 2,865,535 of VZSV01000076.1, read as the reverse complement.
GCCAGCTAAAATTAGTTAATCCACCCACATTTTTCAAAGATTGTACTGGCTGGCTTTTACAGAGGATCAGATATCATCTCTTGTCCTGCAATTTGCGTAAAACCAGGATCATTTCCCTGTTGCACACTCCAAATAATTTGCCAAGAACATGTTCCTGTGCCCACACACGATCCAGGTTAAATTTTTGCTCCAGGGTGATTTGCTGATGCACAGAGCCAGGGTAAATGGCTATGGAATCAGGACCTGTGTTTTAATGAAAATTTTGTATTTTGTTTTGCCCTGCTATGAAAAAAATGATGCAAGAGTCTGAGAATAAAGAAGTATGAGAAACACGAGGAGAACCTGATTAGGCACTGATAAGCATGCTGTCAAGCATCCTGGAAATTACTTCTGCCTGAAGCTCTGCAAATCACTAATTTTTCAGTTAGATTGCTGAACTGGGAAAAAATACAAATTAAAACAGAACCAAAAAACAAAAAAACACCAATGGCCTATTATCCATTATCGCAATAAAAATCCAACATATATTGTTTAATTCAAACAGTAGGTTCTATTCCTTTTCCTTTTTTCCACAAATGCTTAAAATGAAATATAATGAAAAAAACTACTGAAGGGCTGTTACTAGTATCACCCTTTTACCCAAAGGTACAGGAAGCAGTACATACATCCATAATGTGGAAAAATCTAGATTAGGTTGTTTTGAAGGAGGATCTGAACCTAGCTGGGAATTTGGACCCCTAACTTCCTAGGCAGAAGTTCAAAGCATTCTGTGCTGAGCCTCATAGTATTTTTTGTTGACACTGCCTCATTCCCCAGGAGTAGTTACTCATCAACTCTCTGACTCAGTGATGTCCCATTTACTATATAGCATGTTTAGGACATTACCCTGAAATACAGTAGACATGGATACCTATACACACCGCCAAATGTATTTCTTCAATCCTGACTATTTGAGAGATTAAATGAAAATTCACAAAAAAGGATTTTAAGATGATGAGAGCACCATTTTTGCCAATTTACTGTTTACCAAGTGCTTTCCCACCACCATGCTCTAATCGGTGTAAGTACATATGTAAGATTCAGAGGGAAGGAAAGATCTAAACAGCTTGATAGAAAGATGGCTCTGTTTTTCAGACAAGATTTACTTGTACTTATGCAATGAAAACAAAACAAAACAAACAAAACTGGAAAAAAAAAAAAAAACCCTGAAGATATCAAAGCTGCTTTCTGGGTTTTGGAGGTTTGTACAAAGTCAAATATTTTTCCAGCCTTTCTCATATGAAAACAACAGGCACTTTTCACATCAGCTTGTGCTGCAGGCAAGTGCATTTCACTGATGGAAATTATTTCCTTTATCCCCAAATTAAATGCATGAATATGCATAAAAATACTCAGTAAAAAAATCCCAGTGAGCATATTTGTCACAAAGTCAGCAGGATTAGAGGGAAGAAATAGCCTGCACGCATGCAGAAACTAAATATACTACAATCCTTCACTTACGAAAGAAAGATGGGCAGGGAAATGTGGAAAGTCTACAGTGTCATGACTGGCATGAAAGAAAAAAAAGAAAAAAAAAAAAAGGTTACTCAGGTTATCCCCAGGTTACTGAGGATGATTACTCGTAATTTAATCACAAAACAAGAGCTGGGGACTACCCAAGAAGTCACCAGAAAATAAGTCTATAACAAATAAAAAGGAAGCTCTTTTTCACACAGTGCATAATTAGAGTGACATTCACTGTCACAGAATTACGTGGAGGACAAATATATATATACATTCAGAAGGAGAAATTAGAAAAATAGAACAATTCAAACTATGGTCCAGTTGTGCTTCTGACTTAGGAAGATATAGAATTATAATTTTACCATCTTCTGTCAATAACACACTGCCTCAGGAGCAGCCAGAATATGAATCACAGAATCACGGAAGGGCTGAGGTTGGAAGGGACCTCTGCAGATCGTCTAGTCCAACTCCCCTGCTCAAGCGGGATCACCTAGAGCACACTGCGCTGACAGGTTTTGAGTATCTCCAGAGAAAGAGAGTCCACAACCTCTCTGGCAGCCTGTTCCTGTGCTCCATCACCCTCACAGTAAATAAGCTTTTCCTCACATTCAAGTGGAACTGCCTGTGTTTCAGTTTGTGCCCACTGCCTCTTGTCCTGTCACTGAGAACCACTGAAAATTGCTATATCATCACAACCTCCAGGTTCCCCCTCTGAGTCAGGTGGAAAAACTGTCTAGATCAGTAGCAGATCACTCCTCTTTCTCTGCTGAGAAGGATGTCACCCATTCCCCATCTCAGCTCGTCCCCTTCCTACCCATTTGGAAAAGGCTGAAGATGAATGTCATGACTGGTAGGGACCTCTAATGCAAGAAGTCCTCCTAGTGCACAGGGAGGCAATGTCATGCTTGCCATAAAGGCAAGGAGTAATCTTAGTTTAGTAAGGTGACCGCAGAGAGAGGATATGGTGAGAATAAAGGGGAAGAACTCAGGTGCTTCGAATGAAAGCACAATAGAGCACAGTCACAGTTACAAAAGGAAGAGAGACCCATCTCACAGTATTTTTTATTCTTGCTCTGAAAAGGGTTGTGTTGCTCCTAAGACTTATAGACAATGAGAGCAACAAGATTTTTCCGAAAGAATGATGATAATTATGTTTTCACGTTCTAAAACTCATTTGGTCTGTGGCCTTGGCTGCTGTTGTTGCTCTCAAATCACAGTCTAACATTTAGCAAGATAACAAATGCATTACACCACAGTGGAGGTCACTTATCTTGACACAGAGAACAAGAAAAATGGTGAACATTAAAGTTAATTTAAAAAAAAAATAATAAAACTCTGTCTCACAGTCAGTCTGCTCTCCTCCTTACCAATGCTCCTTCTTCCAAAGCCTATTTGCAAACTTTGACATAAGGGCTCTGAAAAGACTGCAATATAAGGTCTTTGTTCTTGCTCCTAAAAATAGACTTCTTATCATGTGTGACTATTACTACAAATGTATCCCACAAGAGGAGAATTGCTGTAAGTAGGACACAGAGGAAGCAGTCTCACTTACAGATACTGCTGGGGTATCTGTCACACTGAGGCAACACTTTAGATCCAGAAGGCTGTATATATGCTCAAAAGTCAACAGGGTCTTTTTTTCCTGTTCCAGCAGAGATTTGCACAGAAAGGCTTTAGCATTTTGGTTTACAATTCTTAATGTAAAAGGGCTGCAGTATTTAGGTCAGAGCATTTGAATAAGACAAGAAACAAGAAAGTCTGATGAAAAATTTCAGCTTTTGTAACATGTAGCATTTGTACTTCGGAAAATGGAAATACAGGAATGAATGTAGCTATAGGACCAGGTCAGCATGGTCCCTTTCTCCTCTGAAAGTGTTACCAAGTGTTACCATCTGGAAATTTGCACTACATTATTCCACAGTCTGTGCAGAAGAATTTTGTAGCTTGTAATAAGAACTTAATTCCTATCTGGGTTTTAAAAGTATGGTTGACAGTACTCTTGACAGCTAATTAACATGTGTCACTACTGCACCGAGTTTTATGCAGTAATGCATAAACTTAATCTCACTTTTCACAAGTGTAGGGGAAAGGCATATTCTCTTCCTTGACCTGTGTACTGCATCAGAAAAATATTTAAGCCACTTTTTAGGCAAATTATAAACAGTAATGTTTTATGTGTAATATCTTTGCTTTCTTGTGGTTCTAAAAACACGAATATTAAATAAGATAAATTGCAATTTATATAATTAGAGAAATAAAAAAGAACAAGCATAATTTCATGTCAGAACCCATGGGCAAATTTTCAAAATGGCAAATAGCTACCTAAACCCTATGGAAATTCACTCATTTCACATTTATGCCTTTGAAAATTCCATAGTTTTGGGTTACAAAAATCTCAGAATCAAACCTAAGGATTTGATCTTAATACTATGGTACCCAGCCATCCAATGCAGTTGGTCAAAGAGGAGTCTTTTCTATTATGTCAACGTTATGTTAGCGTAAAAAATACATTCACCCAATCCATAGCAAAACAATATTTAAGCACATGCATTATTTCAAGCATAGAAACAGACCTATTACAGAAACTGGAAGTAAAGGGGCAAAGTACATAAGCCTCAAGGACCCCAAAATCTTGTACAGCAAAGTTTGAATGCCACTTAACTCCTTTATTTGCAGAAATTACCATAACTCCACTGAGTCGGAGTTGTAGCTATTTACTCCAGGTGAGAGAATAGTCCTCTGTTATCACCTATAGGGAATGAAAGGTCTGATCCAAAGCCCCCTAAATCACCAGATATTAATGGGTTTAAGATGTAGACTTATAAAGCAACATATGAATGTTACGAAGCTCTGATATGTAGTAGTGACTTTTCTCCTTGTTTCTAAATCTGCTTGGAAGGTTGATTCTCTGAGTGAAATCAAACCTCATACTAGTAATGTTGCTTTTGAGAAAAGGAGCAATTATCACATCAATTCAGGTATAGCTGTTCAGGCCATTCCCTGCAAAATCTAAGTTTTGTTCACAGATGTCATGATTGATAGCGCAAACAAGCAGGAGACATTTTTACAGTGTACTAACACCAACCAGTTAACATATATGCAGAAAAATAAATAAATAAATGAAACAGGAACTTAGATTGCAATGATAACTTTCCCACGACTTTCAAATGCATCCACTGTAGTGCTGGGACTGACGGTGGTGGTGGGGTGGGACATGCACGTGCTGTGCTTGCTCCAGATCCAGCGAGAAGCGTGCGCGTACACTGGGGAGGAAGAGCTGAAGCGGGCAGGAGGGGAGGGAACGTTCCTCTTTTGCAGGGCAAATGCAAGCACTTCCTTATCAAGCAGTCACCTGACCTTCAGTTCTTACAACTGCAGTGATCTCAAAGGAAACAGAGAAAAGTAAGCAAGCTTTAAAACTGACCTGCTTTTCATTTTCATCCTCCAGCCTCAGCCGGTCCTCGATGCAGTTCCTGGCTTGGAGGAACGCCTTCCTCTGAGCCCTCTCTGTCAAAATCCTCACAAAGACCCCATACAAATTTACACTGACAAAAAGGATTGCATTGGCCACAAGCTGCAAGAAAGAAAGAGAAATAAGTGTTTTAAAATGCAGATTCTTGTTTCATGTTTCTACTCAGCAAAATACAAAATTCACTGTCTCAGCTTTCTTAGACAATATTGCCAAAACCTAGTCCCACAGCACACCTACACAGAAACAGCAATGGTAGCGGCTACCACAAGTCCAGACAGAAAATATTCAGTATTATACAATTTCTCATTTGCTGAAGTTAATTTCTCTTCGGCTAGCTTAGCATTTTCATTCATCTTCATGTCTTTCATCAACCCACTGTCAGACCTATCCATCTACTAGGAGTAGTATCTTCAGCATTCATTTAATTACGAGACTCCCAGAAGGCAGAAATTATTTTGTAAGGCAGGGAAATTATTGTCCCTGTCTTACAGCTGGGAAGCAGGACACTGCCAAAACCTGTGACTGCATCAAAATGCAACCCGGGATTCTCTAAGCTTTCATATTATGCTGGTGCTACTTGGAAAATCTGGTTCTCTTCCCACATCACTACTGATAGGGCCATATTGAATTTTTACACAGTTCCCACAAAATATTATTGACTCAATATTTAAACGTGGCTCTGAGAAGATCCTGAGCACTTTCAAACAACTGCCCGTGGCACAATCCAAGGCCTGCAGGAATGTTACAAGCAGAAACAGGGAATTACTTTGCAATTACTTGTATGAACAGTGCCCCAGTGAACAATACGTACATGGCCCAATTGCACGTCTGATTTATGACTTTTTTTTTTGTTTATATGTGAATATACATTAATTAACTAAGCTAAATAACTCAGCACTGGCTTGGACCCAGCTGAAGACAATCCTGACCAAGTTTCTCATCATGTCCCTGATAACTGAAATGATGCAGTTATAGCATTATGTTGTTAATGAAAATTTGTATTATCTAGCTGTCTGTGGATGGCAAATTCTGATTATTTGGAAAGGAGGAAATGAGGTCTGTTTACCTAATATCTTTTTGGTCTAATGTCCCTTATTTACCATTGTTACTACCACTGCATGAAAAGGAAGAAGGAGAGAGAAAGGTTATATGATATAGTATAAGCTCTGTAAATTCCAAAATTTTAGATCTTAGGTGGAGCATAAAACTAGTCAAGACAGTACATAATAGGAGTAAAGAAAGATATTGTAACAAAAAACAAAAATTATGTAAAATTCCTGTTACAAAATCCATATAACTAACATTTATTTCTCATTTTAAGGTAAACACACTACAGCTGAGCTAATACCTCTCTACTGTCACATGCTCTGCTAATGTAAACTGAAGCGTAGTCCACTGCCCCATGTTTGCATTGCATAGCAAGACCAGCTGTACCCACAATAAAATTAAATTAAAAGAAAAAAGTCCCACTAAGATTGCTGTAGAGAATGAAGAAAAAAAACACTATGGGGTGAAAATTGAAGACTGATATGATAAACAATTTATTCAATATGCTGAGTAAAGATTCAAAACAATGATACTCAGGAACTTCCTATTGATTTTGGACAACATTTTGGAAGACTTGCATTCCATAAAAATAGGGAAGTTTCTCATGTGTTTAACTAATGACAGTACACATCCCTATCTCCCAATGTTTTCAATATAATGGAGAGATCTGAAAGAGTCACTCTGGGCAGGTGTGAGATCACCATGGATTCTCAAGGCCTCTGTTTTTTACTTTCTTGGACAAGAACCAAACTGTACTTAGTGTTAATGTTTTCTTTCTCCTCATATGTCCATACAGAAAGAGAACTATCCTACTAGAACTAACCCCAAGAGAGAGATGAGGCTTAGATCCACAGAAGGAGCAATAAGCTAGTGATTATTTCTTCCTCCTGAGAAATGTGGGTTCAAATGTCATCAGTCAGATGAATTTCAACCTAAGAATCTTATATGCTGGTTATTACATAATCACTTCTCAGAGATGGTAGTAGGGAGGAATTACTATTTATAAAAAAACTTTGAAATGAAAAGCAGTACATGAGCCTATTATTCCATGAGACAGACTGAACATAAACAGTCTGCAATCCTATCCTGCTTTATCTTGTTACATCACAGGGAGCTCTTTGAGGTATATCAAGTTTCAGCACAAGTTAAAACCCCACTAAAATGAAATTACTACAGAAATTCCCATAGAATCTCATTTTTAGAGACGTGAATACTGCCACGCTTACCTCATCCCTGCATTTCATCGTGCTGAAGCACAGCAACAACAGTATATTGCAAAACTAATTCTTAGAAGTGCAATGGGAGAAAAACAGAAGGGATTTGCAGAGGGCAGAGGGAGTGAGCAGTGACCATAGCATAAACAACCAAGACATCTATGGACAATGCTTTGCTTGGCCCCATCCCTATAGACAGCAGCTATTTATAGTACAGAGTGAAAAACTAATGTGTATGTATTCATATCAGAGTGACCCAAGAAACAGATGTTTTACTCTTAGAGAGAACACCAAAAAAAAAAAAAAACCACTCATTTTCTGGTCTTCAACCAGAAGCAGTAAAAGACCATATATTTTAACAATCTGCAGCTGCTCTGGGACCATCATTACAATTTCACTCAAACAATGGTGATTACCTAGACCCTAAGTAAGCAGTGGGTGGGTTCCTGCAATCAGGCAACCACTTTCAAATGCAGCAGGGTAAGTCATTTTCTAACAAACTTTAAACAGTTTAAGATAAAACAGAAGCTTAGCTGTCAGTCCTGGCCTGCAGGGAATCAGGAAAAGTGATAAAGCAAGTAAAAGATTCATAGATTTCAAAAAGCGAGAAAAGAAAGTAGGGCAGATTGTCTCCTGAGGTAAGAATTCCTCCCTTCCACAACCCATCTTCTACTTAGTTACTATTTTTTCCCCATACATATATTCTCTCTCTACAGGTTTCTCAAATGCATACCATTTTGTCCCTTTCAGTTTAATATGTAAATAGTATCTCTTGTGCTCTATATACACACATACATATATAACCACACATATTATCTGACATAACTCCAGGAAACACTGAGACATGCGTTTAAAACTAAGGATCTTTTTAAAAGTATTGAGACATCCAAAACTACCGAAAGATCAAGGAGTTTAATTCGAAGTCCTTCCTACACTATTCACTACACTACTACACAGTATCAAAAAGAATGTTATTCTTTAGGTTTCACCCTCATCCAACCAAACAACTGAAGAAGAAATAAATTCTATTTACTTAACACACCACCAAATGGCTCAAGACATTTCTTATTCTGCAACTTCTTTAAAACTCTGATACCTGTACCTACCCATCAGCAGGAATAACGAAAGGGTACCAGGATCAGGAAAGCTACTTTGTGGTTTAGATTTTTGTCACCAAATCTTGTCCTGCACATGAAGTCTGCTGCACTTAGGTACCGACATCCTGATCATTAAGGTTCATAGTAGGACACAGTCTCCATCTCTGGATGGACTCTGTGGCACAGTTTCTTGTGGCACAGACTCTGGAGGGTGTTGAAAAAGGCAGGCTTTGTGCACACAGAGCTAGTCTTGTCTGCTATCTAGTCAGAGACAGCTACATTTTTGTCCCTTATTTTTTCACCACTGGCTTTCACATGACTGTGACATTTCCCCACCCTTGTGGAATGTTCTCCATCTCTCAGTGGAAAAGGGATCAGAAAAGCAGTCAGGTACCCTACAGCTTTTGACTCTACTAAGACTCCCCAATAAGTCGACATACTTTACAATTCAACCTCTGTACTCAAGCAACCGCCTTCAGGCTTGTCCAATTTTTCTGAAGAATTTAATTCTCAAGCTTGACAGTGATGATTTTGGTCTGTGGTGCTCCTAAATGTATATATGCTGTGGAAAGCAAGGTGAATATCACTGCTCCTGAATACACCCTATGTTTCTATAGTGCTAAAGGGCGATTTACCTTGTTGCTCAGCCTAGTCTGAGAGTGTACTCGGGAATGGAGGTTGCCAGTGCAGCAATGCCCATGTTGCTTATCCCTAAGTTTCACATAAATGCCTCATAGAAGAGCATCGCTATTCCATGAAGGCCTATATCGCTTCTAGATTACTCAGGAACTTCTTTACAGAGTGGTCTTCGTGTGGGTGGATATCAAAATAGTCAACAAAAGTAGACTAAATGAGAATTACAAATTCTTAGAGATTAAATTTAAGGAGTCACTCTCCCAAACCTCACTCCTCTTTCTAGAAGTTGGATTTATGGTGGGAATAGGACTGAGGATTTGTTTCAATAATTAGCTCTCTCAGGACTGTAATTCAGTGTCTAATATCAGATATTTGATATATTCTCAGCAGTATAAGCTGTCATGGCATCCTAAGAAAAAAAGGAGAACAGTTAGGAAACACTGTTAGGAGTTAGGAGTTAACGGTTAGGAGAACAGCTAGGAAAAGCAGGGGTTCTAGACAAGGGCTTAAATCTGCAGTAAAAGCAAGATCTTGAATAAGTAAGTAAAAGCAGTTCTTGAATGTCTTAACCTTCAGCGGGCTGATAAACCTGGAGGTAGAGAGCATCTGGATTCTATTTCCAGTTTTGTCTAGTAACTGAATTTTGCTACAAGTAATTTCCGTGCTGCTGTTTCTGTTATGCAGACAAAGTAACAGTTACTCATTCTGGCAAAATACTTTGAGACATGGCAATGAAGTGCATTATCATGAAATAGGAGTGTCTATTGGGAGAGCATATGGGGAGTGCCTATTAGAGGCATATTCCTTATGCCTCTAAGGAAAGAGTCATGAACTTCTTTCCAAAATGAGTGAATGCTTCCACCATTAAAACTGCTCAAGAGCAAGGCAACACTGCACAGTGTATGAAAATGAGTGCTATCATGAACAAGGCCTCTTGAAAGTTTAAACAAAAATCGTTTCTCTTTTTCCTGTTGAAGGAAATGCTATCATTAGAGCAGTGCTTTATTTGCAGCTCAAGACTACATAAAAGAGAACTTCAAGATGAGATCAATTCTAATATTTTCAGATGCACAACTGCCTCTTGATCCCGACACAGCTTTGTTAACTCAGGCAATTCGCTTAATCAACTCACTTTGCAACCTTTTGAGAACGCTTAATTACTACATCTGCTCCCTCCTTGTACTGAAGTATCATAACACAGGAGCAGAGTGGTGTTCCTATCGGTCCTGACTGCTTCCCAAAAAGCAATCCCCAGGACAAAAAAAGTCAGACAAATAAATTATTTCCAGATTATACAAAATTTTTTATTTTCAATAAACAATCTTCTTTTATGTCTATTATTTTTTTTTTTTTTCTAATTGGCTTAAGCCACTTGTTAATCTGCTGTGCTATTCTTCCTGATTTCCCACTTCCTTCACTTGGTCCCTTAACATATACTAAGAAGGGACCAATGACTAGTTATTTCAGTGATCCCACAGGTGAGCCTGGGCAAGCCTCAGCATCCCTGACCATCAGTTTTCTCATTTCTGTGGTCATAATCCTATTTTACCATGCATAGATGAGCATGCAGGGGAAAAAAAATAATAATAATAAAGTGGAGGAGAGGGAGAGGCAAACTGAAAATTTCTTGCAAAGGTATTCACAGCTAGAAAGCCAAACTTCTTGCAGACTGGCTTACATGGCATTTCTCATAGACTATCCTCCAGCAATGAGAAAAAAAAAAAAAAAATCTCTACATCATGAATATCCAAGTTATGTGTGGCGGGGGCAAGTGTTTAAGAATCAACACAGCTTGTGTTGGATGAGAGCTAACGTCATTCTGAGGACAAGACGGTATCGTCACGGTCACTGCAACCACACAAGAGAAGAGAGGCCTTTAAGAGACCCAGGAGGCAAAATTAACTAGTTGCAGTAATTTTTTTAAAAAAATATACATGCAAAATGTATAATAGTGGAATGTATTTCTCCCTCCATGTACCTGTTTGACTAAGGCATAAAATACATCTTAAAATCACTTTTGAAAATGCACACTCATTCTGAAAAACATTCTGTAAAACATTCTGAAAAAAAAATACTACAAAACTAGTGTCATCAAAAGCCATCAGGCTCCACAGTGCTTAATAGTAACAGTTTTTTCTGTTTTATCTTTTGATTTCTTTTACCTTCCTCAGAAGTACTTTCCAATTTAAAACGTTCACTGACAGAATAGCTGGCACACATTCCTTGATGAGGTTACACCGTTGGTTGTATATCTGATAACAGCAGCAATCACCTCCAAGATGAAGCAGCAGAGAAGTATGATAGAATATCATGGTTTGGATTGATTGAATCATAAATTTAAGTTCCTAAAAGCTTGTATAATTCTGCAGCTCAAAATCTTTTTGAAAAAGATATTTTGAGTACTTCAGTTACCAAATATTTGTTTTTCCTTGATAAAATCCTACATTGCTATCTGCCTGCTTGTCTGAACTCTCACTCAAATGTGTGAAATAGGGATTTATGAAATGCAATTTGAATTCCTACTTTTGAGGTACTGAGCTATTTTGCCTTTCTTAGTGAATTTCTGAAAGGAATTCGTGATTCCATCTTTTTTTTATATACCACATTAACAACAAATAAAAATTTTCATTTGTGTATGAAGAATTCTGATTTTTTTTTAAAAAAAAAGAGAAAAAGATGTGCTTTTTAATTTTATTTTAAAGAGAAAGTGACAGCTGATTATTAATTTTTAGCCATCACATTGGGAAATTGAAAAAATACACAACAAAAGATTTACTCTTAATACACAACAAAGCACTGAAATACAGAATTTTATACATAAGAAGTAAAGGACTAGATGGAAAAAAAACCACAAGCAGCGTAAAGGCTGAAACACCTACAGACACAATTTTTCTATTACTTCAAACCTTTCCAAATAAAGAATGAATTCATAAAAGCTGTATTTTCAGGAAAGAAACTAAACATCTAGCAGTACTCCATTAGGAATGGTTGGCCCAACCACAACTGTGGTGTTTGAAGCACTAGGCTGTCACACTACAGAAATTCAGAAAAGCAACAAGAAAATGGCGATTTGCCTCCACATGAAGCCTATTTTTATACACGTGTGTACTGATACACATTTATTAGCAGTCATCTGGTTGCATTTGAAATTTTTTCATTTCTTTTGACATCCATCAAGCCCAGGTTAATATTAACCATATCTCCATTTATCAAACCAGATCTTACCTAGGGCTAATTACAGGCTGTTTCTACACAAATCAACAACTGTGTCCAAAGCCCAGAGAAGTACAGGGACTACTGGGAACAGAAAAGAATATTTGAAGAATACCACATAGGAAGCAAAAGCAATTTTGCACTCATTCACACAAATGTAGGTGATTAGTCTAGTGTAGGTATACAAAAAAACAGGCTGATCTCCATGTTCTTCACTACAAGAGAGGCTGTGAGTACCTCTCAGATGTGATATAAAAGATATGATACTCTCTCAGTTAGCATCTCAGATATGATGCTATCAGGTACTTCTTTTTCAGTTGTACTATGGTCTTGCACTCTAGAGTGTAACAGGTTCACAAGAGAACAAAAACCTTAACTGTAATGGTAAGGTCTCAATCATATCTGTGGAAAAATGTGGCAATGCGCTGCAGAAAAAAAAAAGTAAAAGTATTCTCACAAACTGTCTTACATTGCATTTCTAACAAATTTCTTTATGTTGAGAGAAGAGAGGAAAATGTTACTTGTGCCTCTTTCCTGATTTACCTATTACTCTCCGTTTTTTAGTATTTTGTGAGTCATAATAGAACAAGCAAGTCCTCAAGATCAGCTGTGCTTTGGGGTGAGTTGTTATGGGTATGGGCTTTTTTGGACACAGCTGTTCTTCATGAAAGAGGAAAGTGCATCTTTGTCCCATTTTCTCAATAGTTTGCATAATGCCATTTTGTACAATAAGAGTAGAAAAATGTTTGTCTCCAACTCACAAAGGAGACTAGTTCTAGTGTGACAACTTTGTAGGAGAAGAGCAGTCATTCTGCACGACAGTGACAGAGCTGATTACAACGCACTGGCTTCCAGGACTCATTACTCTTTTTCAGTAGTTAAGTAGTTAAAGCAGTTCTGTTCAAATCTAGGAACTGAACCTCTGAGGACAAAATACTGTCATGGCACCATATTACAAATGATGTAGTGACACTGAAATATCTATTTCTATTTGATACTGGAATGCTGTTACTCTTTTCTATACATAACCTAGTCCCAGTCCCAAGTTTAAAATTTTGTTCCTGGAAGGTCAAGTGCCTAAAATCTAGGAATTACAACCCCCGGCATATTTTTTTTTTTTTTTTTAATTTAGCTTCAAGGAACTTTTTCAACATCTATCTGAGTACAGACAGATTTCCAAGTCAATGTATGTCAGTAGGATTATAGGCATATCACAGATGAGAAAAACAACACAGGGAAGTTCAAACAGCTGCCCAAATGTTATGCTGTAAAGAATTCATCATTAGGAAATGATGTTGAAATTCGTTACTGAAGGTTAATGAACCTACATAACAAATCCCAGTAATTTCTGGTGACCTACTGTCAGGCATTCATTTTTTTATATCCAGAATAGTACTTCAAACTTTTTATATCCCACTTAAAAATAAATAAATAAATAAATAAATAAATAAATGCTAAAAAAACTGTCAAAAAATACACAGATATCTTCCAAGAACTCACCTGCAAATTAAATTGATTGATCAAACCGTGAGGCTTTGGTTCTCACTCACTGCAAAAACACCTGGTCCTTTTCCAGATGAATGAAAGCAGCCAGAGATAGAGAGAGGGAAAAAATGCCCACACAGCTCTGGCTGCCTGCATATTGCTAAGTGAAAACATGACTGGATTAGGACTAAACTGATCTCAATCAGCTTCCTTTTCCACCAAAAAGATTGCCTCCTAGATCTGACAAACGTCTTCTTGTGTCTCTTTTCTCTTTTTTTCCCCTCTCTGTACAGATTTTTGAAGCTATGGGTGAATGATGTCACTTTTGGTTGAATGTCCCGAAAAGATGAAAGCGTTTGCCTTAAGGAAACCGTGTTCTATTACACTGAACCCGTTCACTTTCCTTCTACTGTGCTTTATAACTTGCAAGACCTGTCTCTGCAGATAATAAGATTTTCACTCTGCAAGGTCATTTAAGCTATGACATCTTCTGTTAGTGTTGGCACTTGGGAGTTCTAATACTGAGAAAGTTGCAAAGCAGTCATTTAAGCAAAAAAGAAGCAGAGAAGGCTAGTCATTTTCACGTTCAACTTTGAAAATTATTTTTCTTAAGAGAACCATTCTATGTAGAATACCAGTACCCAACAGATCAAGCAGTAAGTTGATGGGAAATTTTAAAAACACGTATTTTCTGTCCGATTTTTATTTGACATATCTAATAGGAAAACTGAAGGATAAACTTCTGTTTAACCATTCTATTCAAGTTCAAATTCAAGTCATCAGTCAATGATTTCAAGAAAAGTCAATAAATTCTAAAGATGAAACAATAGGAAACCAACCCAACTCTGCTGATTTTATAGAAGCTGTTATTAAAATAGTTGAACTGTGCTAAGAATTGGAGGCATGATTCTATGGTTGGAATTTTGGGAAGACCAAACTGATGCATGCAAAACTCACTGCTGGATCAGAAGCCTAGAGAAAAAAGATTCTGATTTTGAGAGTAACAGGATACTTTTAAAGAAATATCATAAGAGCACACAATTAATAACTTATTGAGTTGGTATGATCTTCTCATCCTCTGTAGATTTTCTGTCTCTGTTTTAATGCATTATTACTTGTATCCAAAAAAAAAATTGGGGGAAAAAAAGTACAATATTGTGGATGCCATTCAAAGCCACAGAGATAACTGCATAAATAAATAAAAATATATAATCATAAAACTGGAGGAAAATAACAGGAACAAAAGTAAGTATGACAAATTATACTCAAATAAATGGGTGTAAAGGGGAAAAAAAGGAGAAGGATGAAGAGAAATGAAATAATAAAAAGTAGAAGTGAAATATGCCTACTCAGAGCAGGAAAAAAGAGCTGAAGAATAGTAAGAGGATTAGAATTACAGATATGATGCTGTATTTAGAGCTATAGTACCATCTTAAAGACAGAATGCTCTTTGACTTTTTTGTTCTTTTCATTTTTTTGCCAAAGCTTTATTACAGGGTTTACTTTGAATAAAAAGGAGAGACAGGTAAAATGTTCTCCTGGTTTTTGTTTGTTTGTTTGCCTTCTTTTTGCTCTTATAGTTCGCATATATCCTAAAATTCTTCCCAGCTCTCATTTAAAAAATGAAAGTCCTCCTTCCTGCAGACTGTCTGGGGGATCTCTTTTCTGTTTTGAATGTCTTGCCAATTCTGATGGGTCTAATGCTGTCCATCAAATTAGGAATGCACGCTCTTAAGGGAAATGGTCGTATTTCTATACACACATTATAAGAGATTGCTAACAGTAGAATTTCATGCCCTGGAAAAGCATAGGATTTAACTGAATTATTGAGACTGCTGAAAAGTAAAGGAAAAAACAAAATGCATCTGTAACTTCTTATTCTGCTTCATAAGATATTGTCTCCATTGTTTCATTTGTTAAGCCCCAAAGCAAACTGTTCAGTGCTAAGGAAGAGAAAAAAAGTATATTGCAACTACTCTAATATGTCCTATCATGTCATATTACTTCTTCCTTAACTGTACACAAATCCCCTCTTAAGGCTTTTCTGACTGCACTCTCTTGTGCGCAAAGAAACTAAAAAACAGAAAGTATGGAACAGTGCATGATCTCCTCAGCGCTGCTTTAGTTTTGTTTTCCTCTAGTGTCGACTCCATGTGTTCTTGGTCTGAACCTGAAGATGCAAGGGAAATGCAGGACTGGGCTCCACTATTTCTAAATTGACCTGTAAAGTCCCCAATAGCTACAGACTTGTAGAGGGAAAGAGGTGGTGTTGAGGACTTGATGCGCACACTACGCAGAGGTTAGTCTGGACTAGCTCAAATCTGATCCTAAGGACTGAGTACTACTTAGCCCACTTCCCACCAAATTCCATGTTCTAGAAGACACCAAGTGCGTTACCAGAAATAAAAAAGAAAAATAAAGAGATTCATATTTTTGTTTTTCTTCCATATGACACAAATAATAATTAGGTTTTTTGAAAGGATGTACTCGTTTGCAAGCCTCAAAGATCTTGTGTAATAAAGAATGCACAGAGATATAGGAAAAGACGGAGCTTACAGCATGTGCAGAAATCTATTAACTGGAAATCTATTTTGAAAAGATAATAAAATGGGCTCATAATAAAAGTAGACATAACTATTCATTACGCTGGAGTTGTATGAGCAAGCTAAAATATGCATAGATTTCTGGTAGATCCTTATAACTCTATGGGAAACTTTTACCTACAGAAAGATTGAAGTATTAATTGCCAATGCATTCAATAACTTGCTGATAATTTAAGTATTTTCTACATCTCCTGAATGGTCTAGAAAAGCACCTAAGTAGTTCCTCAATCATTTTAGGATGATGTCAGAAACAATCCTGGAAATTACAAGTCTATATCCTCATAAGAGGGGATTTAGCAATAAGATATGTAGCATTGAATTAATGCTTCGTAATAACTATGTGGATATTTAGGACTTAACACAACTAGACCACAAATATAAGTAGCAAAATATAATGTCACAGCAGTCTACAACTGCTCTATTTTTCTGCTTTCTTTTCCACTGTCTATGCCTGAGAATAAAAATAGATGTGAAACACATATTCCTGCAACAAAAGCATAAGTGAAGAATTGTATATCCTTGGTTATGTTAGGAATATTTTGCTTTACCATATATTATTAATGCTCCTTACTGGATTTGTTTCTGATATGAAGATAACAATAAATATATATTTTAAAATCTTTTAGATCAAATACCTGATTTTTTTTTTCCAGGTTCTGAGGCATTGAACATCTCCTGGCTGACTTCCCCAAAACCCATATTAGCCTTTCATAAACGCTTACCTTAGAAATTTTCATTTGAACATACAACTTCATTAGAAATAGTTCTAAAACCTGAGAACCAAATGCTTTTGATGAGTTTCACAATGTTTCAGTGAAATCATTTAAAGTACTAACTTCAAAGAACATGGCATTGAACACTGGGGCATGATTATTTGTAGATTCAACCACGAGTAGAAGTTCAATAGGTGTTGTATCAATAGCAACTAAAGAGATTTTTGGAGCAGGATGGGCCCATTATAGCAGGATGATCTTCATATTAAAATATATATATATATATATATGTGTCAAGGCAAAACTACAAACTGGGGCGATTTTGGCAAGGTGGATGATCACACGTTTTGACAGATTTTGTCCTTTACAGGTGAAGTAATGAAAACCCTCTAAGTAATGAAGAGTAGTTTGAGCCAAAAAAGTGCCATCTATTTAGAACACAGAAAGTAGGTAGCCAGACCAAGTGTGCATGTGCTTCTGTACAAGTATAAAATAGGAGAATCTGAAAGAATTAGAACTGAATATGGAATTAGAAATGCCCTACCAGAAACATGCTGGAAAGAAAATAATCATTGGGATGCTGTATTTTCAAACTATAAAGTACATGGGGATTAGAAAAGAAAGAAAGAAAGAAAGAAAAAAAAACACAAGAGGGATGGCTAGAGACGTGCTGCTATGAATTAACATTCCAATCAGATAAATAAACTAACTATATTAACAAGTAACAGCAACTGTATGGATTAAAATTTGATGATCAAATAGGAAAAGCATATTAATAGGGCAATACTATCACAACCTGAGAACAATAAAGAGAGGGAGTGTGCTTCACTTAGGAGTTCCCCAAGAGGCTCTCACTTTGGAATACCCTTCCACAGAAAATCTACAACAGTGTTTAATTTCAGAAAGAACTACATAAAAATGAAGATGCTTGAAGAAACAGTATCAATTAAAAGAAACTGTCAGAAAGGTATTAGCCAGGGACATGGGGTTGATTTATAGGCATCTTGTCACCCTCCCCTTGTATAGGCTACTTGTCACCCTCCACTGCAAATTTATCACAGCTATTTAACAGCAGAGTAAACAACATTATAGAAAACAAAGCCATTCCTCGAGAAGCTGACACACACACACAAAAACAGAAAGCACACAAAAAGCATATAACTTTGATATGGTGAATGCAGAAACAAATAAGATTCCTCTGTTCCCCCATCCCCACCCAAAACCTTACCTATGGCACAAAAAAAAACTAATAAATCCTCTTGTCAAAAACATCCAGAGCAGAATGCCTGTATGCAAAAAACAAATGGATTTTTCATGATGCATGGAGGAGGTCTTGGAAGTTCCCACTGCTCAAATTCTTCTTCGTAACGGCCACATTAGGGAAATCTGTTGTAGGTTGAACTAGCAGTAGAAGTTCTCACAACCCCCAAACCATGATGTCAAGACCCAGCTAAGCATTCCTGCAAAGCCCAAGGATGACATTCCTGATCTGCTGACATTATGCTGAACAAGCTTGTAAAAACTATGAACAAGAGAATCTGAATAAAAACAAACAAATCAGATAAAAGTGAAGGCAGGGCTTTTAGTACAAGGGCACCTCTAGAAGTCAAAATGTAATTTTTATGTTACATTATTTTAAGCACCTCTAGAAGTCAAGATGCAATGTAAAGTCTATAATCAGAGGACTAAATTCTTCTGCTAGTCACTTCCCACAATTTCACTTACTTACATGTCTACATGCAAGTCAAAGTGATAGTGAGGTTTCAGACTTAATGGCTTAGGGCTTCTACACGTTAATCTAAAATTTGAGTTACTGCAGCTATGCAGCTACTGCTACCCTGTTACATCATTTTAATAGTTTGAATTTATTTCATCCTTTCTATTGCTTCCTGTTGCATTTGCTATAGTCCCTTGTTTTGTCACCTTGAAAGCCAGTTCTTTAAAATAGTCATATTTTTTTACTGAATAACAACTAAAGCATCTATTTTTATGGTCAGAATAAGCTAAGCACAAGATCTGAGACAAAGATTGAGACTAAAGCATTAGAAAGAAGTCTAAATAATTTTATAAATGCAAATAAATGTTTTTAATTGTGTTAAGATTACATAAACTTTATACAATTCTATCCTATGCTGATAACAATGGTAAGTGAGGCATTTTTCCAGCCTAAGGCATTGCAAAGTTAGTTCAGTATGTGATCTGTACCAAGTAATCACATTTTTGCCTACCTAAATTACCCAGGTAGATTCAGGTGATTGCAAGCTCTTCCAGCTGCTAAGCGGCTGCTGTGTTTCACATCAGAAGCAGCAGATTTTCACCTCTAACTATGCTTTCAAAAGGACCAACATACCTAAAATGTAACCTGCATGTATAACTGCACAATTAGCTAAACCTGTCTTTTGCTCTGTTCAGTAACATAATAAGGTAGTAACATCTTATTACCTTAGAGCTCACTTCTGTGTGTGCTTGTAGGGGATACTCTCAGTTCTGGGTTTTTAATAATTCATATACAAACCATAGGGAGTGCTATTTTGACTAATCGACACATGACTGATGATAGAGGAGGAATACAAGAATAAGTGGATCAGTAATCCGATCTAGCAATGCGAATTTTTGGTGAAAAGCATTACATAATTTAATGAAGCAGTTTATTTAGGAGTAGGATTTCTTCACACAGCCCAGAACAGAAAGCGAATCACCTAACATGGTTCAAAGGCACTAGTGCTAAGGTTGATCAGTGCTTTTGCATGACCTGTGCATGGCACGTGCTGCAAAGGCAACTCCAGTTGAGGTCTGAAAATAGTTCAGTCACGTTAGCACAGTTCTGCATGAAAGACTTGAAAATATCTCTTAAGAGCATTTACCCTCTGGATGCAAAGCTGTGCTGCTCTGGGTGCTGCCTTCCCCTCTGGCTCCTCTCCTGTGCCAGCCAGAGAGCGGGTAACGGGTTCTAGTAACTCACTTGGCCAAAACTAACCGAGTGAAAAAGAGGGGGGGGGCGGGTAGGATCAGTTCTGGGTCGGTTTTGAGGATCAGTTCTCTGAATCACTGAGTATGCAAGGGAGCAAGAAAGGAGTGGTAGGTACAAAAGGTTGGACCAGAAAGCAGGCACCCACTTCAACAGGCTTCAGCTAAGGTGGAACTGCATCTTTAAGATGCTAAGTAGCTTAGGTGGTTTGGAAAATTTTCCCTACTCTACAAATAATCTTGCTTTTCAGAACTTTGTGCCTTGTACATGCTTTTCAGCAGTAAGAAATGTGAGATGTGCTGCTGCATGGAAACCTGCTCCAGCTGGCTAAATTAATAAGGCTGGATGCCACAAATACTCCTATTAAGTCATAAAATGTTGGCCCTGTTTATTTCCAGGGAAAGGTTAGTGACAACTATAAAGGTGCTCACTTGGAAGCTGTATAGAACATTTAAGTTACAATGGTAGAAGACCCAGAAAAGAACTTCAAACATCAAGGTTATTTAACACTACAGGTTCAAAATAGAAAGATGAAAATGGTATTCCATGCTAAGCCTCAGCTCTGACAAGAATATCCACTTAAAAAGTGCAGTCCAGCCTCTTTTGTGAACTGATAATAAACCTGGTGTTCTGAACCCCACAGCACTTTAATCACAGATTGGGTCCCCTGGTCACAGTGCCCACAACCACTGTGGGAAGGGGCAGAAGGGAATTACCTCCAAACACCAAAGTGACACCAACTACGAAGCAAGTGCTGCATTTGCTCACTACCATTCTTGTTACCTATGGACCAAGAAAGTTGGGATCCACATCAGTGGAAACACAGTCCTCTAGAAGACACTTTTGAAAGGTTCTAAACATGCAATGGAACAGTTCACTATAAACGGGAAGAACAGTTTGTATCATGGTCGAGGGCTAGTTTGGCAATCAGAGGGGCAGCTCAAGGATACGAAGCAGAACCCTTTAGGAAGTCTCACATATTCAGAGTGCAAGGAAGAAAAAAAACAGAAGAATATTTAAAAAAAAAAAAAAACAGTTGATGCTGCAGGGAAGAAAGTTTAAGGGTGTTAGCTCTTTTTTGTTTTGTTTTGTTTCATTTTTACCCATCTGAGAGCAGTAGAAGTTTCATTCTGGGATGGGAGACACAACAGACAGAATTGTGGGCACACACTTGTGGTCCACAATTCAGTGAACAGAATTGGGCAGAACTGGGTCCACAATAGAAAGAAATCTACCAGGTAATATTTTATTTATTCAGAAGGACTAAGTATTTCATACCATTAGTATAAAACATATATTTAAAGTGCTGTTCTGATAAAGTTGGGCAAACTGATTTTTTCAGGTTCAGCAAAACAAAATGCGGAATGTAAACAGATTGCAGACACAAGTGCTTGAGAGTTTCAAGTAGGCAGTCATGAAGCCACAAGTGAAGAAGTAGAAGAAATGGTTACAAATAAACAAACGTTCGTATCAGTTCTCTAAGCTTATAGGTAGGCCAAGAAGCACTAGAGACCCAGCCTGCTTCTAAGTACCAAAGACAGAAAAACAGACAGAAGAGAGGAATACTGCCTGACACCTAGTTTTCATCTGAAAAACAATCCAGCTGGGAAAACAAAATCCAAGAACTTCAAATAAACCGTCCAGTATGCATGATAAAAGCAGTGTTGGTAACAGTCAGCTAGAAAACAAGTTGAGGCCACTGTCACATTTTCTAGGTCCACCAGACCTAAACAGAAGATTAGGTGATGAGCCAGCTCCTGGAGAGCCTGGGCAGATGACCACCCACGGCAGAGTTCCCTGGAAGTGTTACAAAGTAAAACCATCAGACCTACAGTTGCTAGCCTAAATAATTACAAAATAACAAAGCAACCAAGCTCAAAATCAGCGTTTGCAGGGGTTGCTGAACATAGCCAGTATCACGCAGTATTTTGAGAAAATTTGATAAAATTTTGATAAAATGTATATAAGAACACTAGAAGAGGAGTACAAATATCTAACTTCTCTGGCAAATATGTATATGTCATATATTCAGCAACAGTTAGTTCAGCTGTCAAAGTATACAAATATCTTCATGGAAGTTTTAAAGAAGATGAGGCCAGACTATATTTAGTGGTGGTCAAAGATGGGATGAGAAAGGCAATGGTCACAAAATGAAACACAGGAAGTTCCATCTGAAAATGAGGAAAATTTTCCTTACTGTGGGGGTGAACAGAGAGAGAACAGGAGACTCCACAATCTCTCTGCCCAGAGAGGTTGTGGAGTCTCCTTCTCTGGAGATATTCAAAACCCGACAGGACACAATCCTGTACAACATGATCTAGGTGACCTTACTTGAGCAGGGGAAATGGGCTATGGGATCTCCAGAATCCCTTCCAACCGCAAACCTTCTGTGATTCTGTGCATTTTATATCGCATTATGATGGTACTTGCAAGGAAATATAACCATGGATAATTACACGAATTTCGCATTTTCAGCTTGATACAAAAAAATGAGTTATACATTTGGCTTTTCTAATAAGATGAAATAGCTTCTACATCCTGATATTCAAGAGAGTTGACAGCTCTGACACCGACAACGCAGACCAAATGGATGTAGCAGCTCAAAAAATTCTTTGGAAGTTTTGGGTTTTTCCGTCATGTGACCCCTGATTACAAATTCTGACAAATGAGAAAAAAACAAATCAAACCAACCCCTCAGATGGACAGACTGGGCCAGGCACAGGCGCAGGACTCAGGCACAAGACACTCTATAGACATTCTCAATCCCGAGAACAGCAGCACAGCTTGCTCAGCACAATGGCTTTCATTAAGCTGGAAGAATAATTTGTAGGAAAAAAATACATGGGGCATACTCTGTTTTTACAACCCAAAAAAGATTTTGGTGGAGAAGGACGCAAGCTACAAGTTCAATGCCCCTGGATTCAGCTGCGTTCCTAACAAAATGCGCTGCCTCACGAGGGGGACACAGTTCTGCCTTTATGGCTCTGCCTGGAGGTACCAACCCAGGCAGCCAGGACTAGCTCCAGCTGGGGGAAATAAGCCTTGCTCTCAGGTTGCGTGCTGCAGGGACCTTCTCACCTAGC
>VZSV01000076.1:2820267-2830676 GCA_013398735.1 Nothocercus julius | reverse complement strand
ATATATATATATATGTATATATATAATTAGGTCCTCAGGTAACAATCCAGAAATGTTATGGAAATAAAAAGTAGGAATGCTAGAGTAATACATAGCTTTGCAAGTGGTCATTGCCCATTTCAGTACTTTTATTCACTCGCACTGAATAACAAATATAAAATATCTCTGCACATACTTTCCTAAGTCCCAAGAGTCAGAGAAGTGTGTTCTTCACACGCCTTGCCTCTTAGCAAGCTAGGAAAATCCTATGGTTTACTCTTGAAACTGTCCACCACAATAGAATCTTAACTACACATAAGGTTTGCACTAAAGAGTCAGGGGGTATTCAGAGACTCTTGTGCTTGAGTTGCTTAATTTTTCCATTAGACATCAAGCAGGATTTAGAAATAATGCTGCTGAGATAAAAAAGCTATGCCAAATGATTTTATCAATCACCCTCTTCTAAATTTTGAGATTAGCAGCAGCAATAGAGCTTATGCAAAAATCCCAGCAAATGAAGCTCCCTCTCCTCTTACGCACAATTGTCCTTTTCAGTGAAGGATATTCTAGGAGCTGTCATAACAAAGAAGGTGTTTTCCGTTAGTAAAACACATTACCTTCCCATCAAAACTTTTTCAGCCTTTGCGTTAATATTAACATATATTGTGGAGTTGAATTTAGAATAGGAATCCCCTCTTTAGATGTGGCCGGTTGAAAGAGTAAATCAGGCTCTTTTTTTTTCAACCATGTAAGTAAGAATAAATAGACTATTGATAAAGCAACTTATTTTAGCTACCAGATGAAGCAAATTAATTTGTCTGTGAACTTTTCAAGCTACTACTGCCTAAAATAGAGAGGAGGCTGTCAGTTAAAGGAAGTCAGAAAAGCTCATGTCAATTTTCACGAGCAGCGCTTCTTCACCGCTTTCACTGATATAACTGTTTGGGAGGAGAGAACTCTCTTACTGAACAGGAAGATAAGGCACGTTTTGTTGGCTTCTTTTGTAGAGCATCCTTAGAGTTCCTTTGAGTTCAAAGCACAGCTGGATGACAGACAGAGCAGTTGCATCACCTCTAATCCAACCACGGTGTAGAAGCCAGGTTTCTTCTGACTCCCATAGCCCCACCACAACCAGTTTACATTAAAACAGCATGGATCAGCACAGTCACAATTATTGCACAGTGAGGTGTCAGGTATCATATAGGATACCCGTGACGGGTGATCTTCCATCCTCAGAGCACAGCGCCAAAGCCCTGGTCTCAGGAGCCCATTCATGGCATGAACAGCATCCAAATCCCAACAGCAGTGACACTGATAACTCCAGAGAGTCAACAGTGGGAATCTGATACTAAATTACCATATTTGATACCTTTCTTGCTGGCCAGTTTGCTCATAAGGAGAGATTCCTTTCAGTGTATTGCTATTGTAGTTAAACATACCTTGATTTCCTACATAATTCACATTAAATGGTATGTCACTTTATCTAAGTGCATTTTGGGATGAAATCCTTATGGGAAAGAATAATTTCTGGCACATCACATAAATCCTTCAAAGCCCTGTGTGATGGCTTTCTGGTTTTGGAAGTGGTATGAGGCTGAGGCCCCTATCCTTTGCTTTGGATGAACATTAATCAATCTATCACAAAGCTCCATTGTGCCACACTATATTTTACACAGACTAACTCCAACTTGTATAAAGGATGTTATTTTATTAGAAGACATAGGCCTATTCTCAACTCCCTACAAGAAAATGGCATAGGTTCTGATCAAGTATAGTACTTTTTTTTCTGTTTGTTAGTACTTCAAATCAAGGGTATATTTTAAGTAAATCTCCTTTATATTTGTATCTATTATTATTATTCCTTTTCCTAATTTTGTGTGGGCGTATAATTACTTTCATCTTCTTAGCAAGAATCATAAGCAAATTTATGGAAATTGAAAAACATTTCTCTGCCATTGTTGTGTATGAATCAACAACCCCCTCCCCCAAAAAAAGAAAAACTTGATTGACTACAAGTGCCCTTCCTATGTGCTAACTACTGTAAAGTATAATTAATTGTTTACTTCTATAGCATTATCACATTTAAGGTGGATACATAAGCATTTGTTATTGAATTCAATAATGAACAGAGCTGAAATGTGGCATTATACTGGAATATTGTTCTATGACATTTTTATATTAGCCATACTTAGATGAGTTCTTACAGTATGCATGCCTGGATCTCAGAGGATTTCTGTAGTTCTTGAACCATAACTAAAGAAATAACTGCACTTCTTACAGCTTTGCCTCACATTATTGCCTGCCTTAGAGCCACATGGGATCCAAATTTGGAGGATTTTCTACTCTTTGAAGTTCTGCTGAAGAAAACAGTTTTTCCCTCTGCATGTTGTATTATTTGGCGGATTCATGTTTTTTAGGAACATTTCATGTGGAAATTTTACATAAGTATTTTTGCATTATATTTAATGTGCATTTATGTGAATAAAAATGCAAATATATTTTAAATGCAATATATTAAAATGAGTATTGTATCAATCTGCCTTGAAGGGAAGTATGTGGCCCAGATGACACTGGAGTAAATCAAAAGTAATGAGACTGTCATTACTCCCTTTTTCAGATAGAAAGACTATTGGCTATGTTGTTTCCTCATATATCTCCAGCCGTGTGTCTTAAAAATTTGGAGCATAGGCAACCTTTCCCAGGAAAAGTGGTCCAGAGGAAGAAAGTAAAAAAGAAGGAAAATGCCTATCTCAGAAGTTTAAAAAGAGAAGACTTGAGTTACTTTCTGTTCTTTGATGGTCTCACAGAATTACCTAACATATAAGGCAAAGAGAGCCATCAACCCTAAAACCTGAATTGAGGTCTTCTACCTGTGTTTTCCTCCCTTCTTCCCAATAGTAAGGGTCTTCCAGGAGTTAAAATACCTGCCATGTTCCTGCCAGCAATGTCCAAGATCCTTAAACCATTAACTTCTTAACTCTTTGGTGAATTTTTCTTATAAAATAGTATGATTTAACCAAGATATGAAATCTGCACAGACGACAAACATACTACCCTTTGCTAATCTTCTCCACCCTCAAAAGGAGCTTCCTACCTCTGTCCTTCAGCACATATGTTCACACTTGTTTATGATTTGTGGCACTTTATTGCTGTCGAGGAGGCAGGAGCGTATGGCCTTTGGGATCTAAGGCGGCACAAGACGATATCTAACAGTAATAGGCAGAAGACATTTCACTGATGTTTTCTGAAATGGCAGCAGCAACATTTAGCACTGGGAATGCAACACATCTAAACTGACAGATTGGGCTAAGAAAAAGCCTAGAAAGAAAACATTTGCTCTAGTGAAAGAGAACCATCCAACAAGGATACACAGACATTCAGGGCTGTGTTTAAAGCAGATGGAAAACTGAAGCCCACCCTTGCAAGGTGCCAGATCACACTTCTCTGTGCAGCAAGGCAGCATACTAACATAACACCCAGGGAAAACAAGTTGGAAAAAAGAAGTCTGCCTTCAGAAGACACAATAGATCACAAAGACAGCCATTGCTGAAGCTTAATATCCTCTTATATGAAGTTAGCACTGATTACATGCAAAGTTGCATCTGGAGAAGCTGTTATTAAGTAGGAAGGTTAATGAAAACAGTGAATCTTCTACTGTGCAAAGGTCTTGGCGCAATCCAAAGACTGTGTCCTCACTGCTGCTGAATTGCACAGATCTTGCCAAAACAAGAGTACATAGGTAAAGGAAGGAACAATTTCAATAAACACAATAAATTTTTGTCCAAGACAAAAATAAAAACCCTCAGTAACTTTTACAAGAGGAGCCTTAAAGCCTCTTTAAAGTCCAGCTGGAAGCCCTTGAGTTAGGAGCTGCACAAACACACATGAAACACATAGGAAATATGGAAACTAACTACCACCCTTAATTCCTAAGTTAACGTGCAAATTTTCTCTCTTTACCAGGCACTAGGCCATGAAATTGCACCATTTTGAAATGCGACCACCATTTGGCCTACTTAGTTAAAGACAGCTTTAATAACATCAATACAAACTCCCTTACGTTTTTTTTTTCCAGAGAAAATGTACAAAATGGTAGGGGAAGAGGTGAAGGCAAGGATAAAGAAGGAATGAGCAAGCAAGACAGAGAATGAAGAGAATCACAGATTTACAAATGTAAAGGATAACTCTTTCAAAACCACTTAAAGTTTTATTCTGCCTGAATAAGAACATACTGACATGCTAAGAAACTATGTGATTTGCTGAGCACTATGCATTTACAAGACCGTAAAAAATATTACTTGTGCCTTGGAAGTGCAGGAAAGTCAAATCCCAGTGAAATACATATACAAAATCCAGAATCTTATTGCTAGAAGACCACCTTCTCCTATAACTGATTCAGCTATTAATTCTTAACACCAATGAACAGAGGAGCAGAGGAGTTTGGTTTTAATTTTTTTTTTTTTTTTTTAAGAGAGGCAGATGTGAATATGAAAGAAACAAACATGAAAGAAATACCTTGTTATCTTAGGGAAGGATCCAGAAACTCCAGGAATAAAAAGAACATAGAGTCATGCAAAGTGTCTGTGAAGCCAAACACCACCGATAAAATGCTTTCTGTTGTTCATATGTTAATAATGCTGTTGGGATCAGCTCTTCCTTAATGCATTATGCCATAAAATTACACACAAACACATTATGTGTGCTTTCAGAATTCATTTGCTAAACTGGGCAATAAATTGCACTTAGTATTAACTTTTAGCCATTCTACCTTTCTATATGCTGTTCATCAGTCTCCCTCCAGAAGCTGCAACAGAGCTACAAACTGGTGCCTAACACTATTAGATAGATGGGAACCTCCAATCCAACACAGACAGACATGTGCCATCTTGTTATAACAAAAGATATGATGAATTTACTTACAGAAAAGTGTGTGAATTTTCGGAGTTTCTCACCTTAGTTCAGTATTTCTTGTCCTCTGAGGTCTGTGGAGTTGGACACATAATATTAAAGGAGTTGTTTTTTCTTACAACCATTGTGTTCAGTGTTTTGCAACAAAATGATGAGTGCCTGGGAGAGGGTCTGCCCTCCTAGTATGTATTTGTTCACTGGACCAGTTAACTGGCATCTGGTCTGCAATGAGGACCCACAGATTTTACTGCAGTGCAGACTATATACTAAATATACTAGCCAGAGGTGCCATGCAAAAGCTATGCAACAAATCATTGCAAAGAATTGCTAAAAAAAAAAAATTGAATTTGTGAATACATTGGAGGGAAGCAGTATTTTCTTTAGCCTGTCAAGTAGGAGAAAAACAACTAAACTTATCTGATAAATCGTTACTACTTCACCAAGTCTGATTCTTGCATTTCCCAAAGAATCTCCATCTCTCAAGCATGCAAGATCATTAGCATGCTGATATTGGTTAGAAAGCCATGGACAACAGCAGAGTCAGCTGTCTGCAGGCTCAGGAAGCCAAAAGCACATTAACCTCTACATGGAAAAATAGAGAACTCTACATTACATCAAAACTCCTGTCTTTTGACAGCTAAGGAAAAGACCATGGTCTGTCCCTGGCAACCATAAATTAAGACTAAAATCCCTTTTTTTTTTTTGCTATCTACACATTAAAAAAGGAAGTTTAATGTGGCCAAATGTCAATGTGAAGCTACAATTAACATATGGATACTGAGAATCTTCAACAGTGATGGCCCCAATGCCACTAAGACATGCAAACAGTAAATTTAACTGGATTATTAGTATGTAGATATATTTGCAAGACTAACAGATACTCTTAATATTGAGATTTGAAGAGTACCACATAGAATCAGCTTATACTGCCGGTCAGCAGTATTTCATACATGTGAAGCAGAAAAACTAAGCTTTGCACCAAACTCTAACTGACACTGGAAGAGAGAGCTGAGCTGTCTTTGATTTGCAACCCTTTTATTAGGCTGCTAGACTCTGCCTTCTGTGTGAGATACAGAGGTGCAGAAATTAACAGTTCTTCCAGTGATGTGTTCATTAATTACATTTTAAGCACCAGCTGAAGAAATATAACTATGCAACAGGGTAACAATAACTCTGTGTTACACCAGCTTCCTGACCCGCAAAGAATTAAGCTAACAAACAGAAGGGAAGTATTAAATACCTTATTTTAACCAACTTTTAAGCCATCAGCTTTCTTCAAGTTACATATTTCAGAGTTTACCAGTTCCCCACATTTCACACTTGCTGAAATCAATAAAAGCACTAATCATACAAATAATAGGTACAGAAACCTTGTTTTAAATACCACCAAAATGCAACAGTATTGTTTTCTCTACACAACTGAAAACAAAATATCTTTGCACTAGTTTAACATAGCACCTTTCCTTCTGCTCAAGTTTCATTTTCCAAAAGAACTGAATGAACAGGGTCCTCAGGAATCTCTGCTCTTTCACAACAATTTATATGACGTTCATCAATACTTCATAGACATAAGATTTGCTTCTGATTTTTTGTAGAAAGCATTTTTTCTTTAAAAAAAGGACAAAGATATTCAAAAGGATGAAAAAAAAAAATTTAACAGTAACTCACCAAAATGTGTGCATGCCATAACTGAGTAATTTCTGTGAGCAGCTTTCACTTTCCTCACCTCATCTGCCCTTAATGTCTCTTACCACCCACACACTGCAACACAACCTAAATTAGATAAAGCTCCTTGGGGCAGGGGTTTGTGTTTCTGTAACTGCTCCGAAGCACCTAGTAGTGGTTGGACACCACAAGGAAAGAAAGACTAGAGTATCTTCCTCTGTAACTTTGGCCTTCTATGGATGCTTCCTCACACTTTCGCCCAAGACTACATTTGGCAAGTGCATTTTATTCCATGACTCCACAAGGAAGTGAAGGGGAGTCTGTCTAGTGTGACTAATACGCATTTGATCACAAACATTATTTACATCTTTATCACAGTGTCAACCAAGACATGCAAAAACTGACTTGGAATCAACACACCTTCTGCCATGAGCTTGCTACAAATGGAGACAAGTCTGCCAGACATTATTTTCTATGTTATTAATACTCCAGGTTTTACATATATAAGTTGTATTTTATTACATTTCAATTTATGTTATATTTTATTACATTTCAGTTAAGAAGTCAGCAGGAAAGATATGGAGATGGGACTCTTCTTCTAATCCAAAAACCAGCTACTGCCTGGAGAGATAAAGCTCGAGTTCTACCATGCTATTCCCTGCTCTCCTGTCTTCCCCATGCACTTGCATTCCTCCTCTCCTTTTTCCCACATTCCTGTGTTTTAGTTCTGATAGGAGAAACTCTCTCTCTTGGTGGAGAGAGCCTGTGATCTCCACAGACAGCGCTGTGCTGCCAGAAATCTATCACAAATTAAGTGTGCTTTACAACATAAACCTCATAACAAACTTTTCCTACAATGACCTGATCTACTGATTTTAATTCACTGAAGTGTTTGTGCATTCATATAAATGCAAATTTTAAGCACACCACGGGGCCCACTAAGGGCCTGATTCAGCACTATCAAAGTCAATGAGACCTCTGGCTTTCAAGGAGCTGGGTACACTGGTTCTTCATATGACATGGAAAGGAAGATGCGCACAAAAACCCACTTCAGAATAAGCCCCTTAGCCTGGCTATGTCTGCTTTTAATGAGATGAACTTGAAACACCATGAAATACTGAATCTTGCTGACTGCTTGTAGGGCTCATTCAACTTCAATAGTATTTACTATTCCACATTTTTTTAAAGCTAAGGCCACAGAAAACCCAAACTGGGTCCCAATTTGCATCACCTCCAAATCGGAGCCTTCTTTAGCAGAACTAAGGTCTCTGTGGTGCTTGTGTTTCCGCATTTCTGGAGACTGCAAACCTGTGTTTGAAGACTGAGACTCATCCTTGTGGGAAGGGCAGGGGGCTGGGGAGAAGGGCCCAGCAAGGGACGACTGGGCTGCTTAGCACAGAGCTGTCTCCCTGATAGCCTGGGTCATGATGAAATCCAGTGGCTGGAAAGCACATGCTAGCTGAGCGAGAGCGTCTATTGTAGCCTTTACAAAAAAAAAAAAAAAAAATTGGGCAAATAAAATTCAGATGGTGTGGCCTTTACAGAGCTTAAAAACTTCCAGACATTGTGAAATCACTGTTTGGAAAAAAAGAAAAAAAATTCTGTATAAAGAACAGGTCCCTTCTATAATCAGGGTCAGTCTTCAAATCTGAAATGTGCGACAAATCGATGTTCATTTTTGTGCAAGCGCAAGTTCACAGATCAGTTATTTGTCTAGACTCGGAGCTGTTTTCTGCCTCCTGTTATCAGCCAAGTCTACTGCTTGGGGGACTGCATACAAATTACTGGAATTACTTTGGGTGGGAGAGGAGGGTACTGAAAAAGAAACCTACATGTGCTACATCGGCCTCTAGTCAAATATTTTTATGCATTTTTAAGCTGGCTCCTTGCCTGTTGAATAGTCAAGTTAAAGTAGTAGTGTGAAGAAAAAAAAAAAAAGAAAAAAGTTCTCATCTCCCCCCTCTTCAAAATAATTCCCATTCAAGCTCCCGGCTAGATAATTTAAGGAGCAGACATTATTGTCAGCTTCTATATGTTGTTTGCCGAGGGCAGCAGGTACCACCCTGAGCTGCAATTCTCCATCAGGGAAAAGCTGCCTCTGTGTCAGGGCAGCAGGACAGCCCAGACTTCCCTCCCTCCAGACTAAGCCACGGAAAAGGGCTCTCCACAACCCCACTCAAGGGGAAACGTGCTCATGTTTCTAGCATCCTTCTGGATGCTCTTGCCGGTGCTCCTGCATTTCATCAGCTCTCCCTCATGGAAACTCTAAATCGCGCATTTAAAAATAGACCATCAGATTATCTGGGTAAATCATAAAGCTCAGCTTATCTCCCTCTTCCCATTTGAAATATACAATTTATTTGGTCCACCGGCTCAGCAGCATCAAGCCAAGAATAATCCCGTATGTCTCAGTAACCCCACCGCCTTGGTGGCCCCTGCATACCTCTGGTGTGGACATATACACTGTGTGTGTATGTCTGCGTGTGCACGTAGGGAGAGCGAAGGAATGTACACATGTGGGCAGGGAGGTGCACAAATGCACGTCTGCTTACGGCAATGTTTATGCCCACGCCGACTGCGCGCGTCCCAGCATCACAGCGCAGCCCCCGTGCAGCCGGGGAGACGATAGGAGGACATGGTAGAAGTGACACGCCAAGTACCTCATTATTTAATGCTTTCCCAGGCCTTCACACCAATTTACCATCCCGCTTTCCTGGCGCTTCGGAGGCAGCACGCCATGCAGCCGGGTGCAGCCAGCCCCGGCGCTGCACACGCACAGTATGCCCATACATACGCATCCATACGCGCACACACAGTGTCCCCATCCTCCCGCTGAGGCGCCGGGAGCCGGAGGAAGCCCTGCAGGGCTATAAATAGCCGCGGGGCTGGGGCCGGGGGGGCAGTGCAGCAGCCCGTTTCCGAAGAGCTTTGCTGCAGAGGGAGGTGTCGCGGCGGGGATCGGGGAGCGCAAGTGCGCGGAAGTTCCCCCAAGTGCGGCGCGCCCCGCGCCGCCCCCCTGCGCGGAGCCGTCGCGCGGCCCCCGGCCCGGGGCAACTTTTCCGCGCCCTGTCGCGCCCCCTGCCCGGCCCAGCCGCTCTCACCGTCCTCCAGAGCCGCTGCCGCTTGGCACTGACGGACGTGGCGGTGACAATGAGGTGGGAGACGGAGATGACGAGGCCGAAGACGATGGCGAGCAGGGTCCGCACGGGCAGCAGCGAGTAGGAGACGAAGGTGACCAGCATGAGCTGCCACATGCCCTGCTCGGGGGCGCTGGGCGGCTCCATGCCGTAGGCGCCCAGGGAGAAGGGGCAGCAGAGGAAGGAGAAGGTGAAGCTGAAGAGCAAGGTGAGCTTGACGATCTGCTGCAGCTGTGTGACCTGAAGGTACTTGACATTGGTGACGATGAAGAGGGAGAGGAAGATGATGCAGTGCACCGGGTGCGAGCCCTTGGAGATGCTCAGGCTGGGGCCGGAGAGCAGCTCGAGCAAGGCCAGGCTGGCGGTGAGCACGATGAGCACGGCGAGCGCCTTCAGAGTGGACGTCTGCTCCAGCTTGAGGTTGTAGCTCTGGAAAAGCGCCTCGAGCTCCTTGCAGTCGAACTCGTCCTCGCAGGCGATGGCATCGAGCAGCAGCAGCGGAGCGGGCTCGCCGAGCCCGCCGCCCGCCGCCGCCGCAGCCGGCGGGGAGCAGCAGCAGTGGCAGCACTTCTTCCTCTTGGTCTTGACTTTCTGAAACGGAATTTCCTCCATGTCAGGGCCATTCATAAACCCCGGGCGAGAAGAGATGCTCCTCGTGGCGTGGCGTGCCCCGCCGCCGCTCTGCCGCGCCGCTCATAGACGAGACGGGGGCTGCGCGCT
>VZSV01000076.1:2802608-2819390 GCA_013398735.1 Nothocercus julius | reverse complement strand
TTAGATATCTATTTTGAGAGAGAGGTGAATCCCAAATGCTTGGAGACTTCACGTCTTGATGCCTGGTTAGATGCACTGATTTTTTACCACTTTCACCTCCTGAATGGGCAGAGCAGTTAGTTAGGAAAAGTACGGAGAAAGAGAATTTAATTTAATTTATTTATTTAATTTAACCCATGTTTCTATTGGTGCTTCTGCCAGGGGCCGCAGATGACCACCCTCATGACAGGAGTTAATCATCATCCCACCCACAACTGTGCTCGGTGCTGCATCAAGAACAGGAGGTGTGAGTCTGCTGGCTGTTCAGAAGAGAAAACTTTCAGTGCTGCCTGTAGTGACCTGTTCTTGCCATGTTGCCACTCAAGAATAGGGTGGAGTATGATTAACTTTGACACCATGAGGCTGATCCCAAACTCATCAATACTAACAGAAGGGCTCCTTTATTCCTGCTGGTTTCAGAGCAAGCATTTGGAAGGAACTCAGGAAAGCGCAGAGGCACAATACTTTTAAAGTAGAGAGAGAGCGATAATACCTGTCTTTTCAAAAGTACTGGAGCAATACTTCCCCACATCCAAGGAGAATCCTACTACCATGAATATGCTAGTTGCTGTTTTCTGTGTTACTGAAAACAGAAGATGCTGGTTCTTAATTTGAGCCAAAGAGCCTTAAGACCCTCAGCTGCCCCAGCTTCTTTAAAAGCTGTTACAGCTACACAAGACAGTCTTAGTCTTCTTTGTTAGGTAGTAAAGTAGTATTAACTGAAAATGCTGATACTCTATCAGAAGCAACATAGATTTTCTCATTAATATTTGGACATTAATTTTAGCCCTGCAGATTTGATATATAGTTGTTCTTTTGAATTTGTAGGGACCTTTTTAGGAAACATGAACAAATTAATATTGCTAGAGTTGATGCATTACAGACTCAAAACATTTCACATTTGAGGCAATAATTGTCACTTACTCTCTGTTCACACGATGCTGCTCACAGTGGGTTCCTAGTCTGTGAACAATTTCCTCAGCAGTGCAGAACTGGAAAAATAAAGAGTTAAAATTTAGTTTTATGTAAACAAACTCCCTGAGGAAGAAAGTAAAAGATTTGGATTTCCTAACCAATAAGCTAAAGACAGGAAGAGATGCTTAATTGAAATGTAATGAAATGTAACAAAAAGGGCTTCCTCTACTTTGCAATATTTCCACTGTGTTTGGAAAGCTCTGAAAATACATCTTAGTGTTCATTTTAGTGCATAAATTCCTCTCAGTCACACATATATTAGGCAGATACATACTGTTGTATTTTCACCTATGCTTGTCTTTCTTCTGAGCTCATGCATCCTGAAGGGCGAATTAATATTTTGCATCTCACACCGTATCAGAGGTGGCACCTTGTTGCCCAGCCCCAGGAACAATATTCTGAAAGAGCTATCATGTTAATAGTTATCATTTCTTTCTTCTGTCTCTCCACTTGCTGCTGGGAAAATGGAAGGGGAGCAACTAACTACAAGATACCATGCAATTTGGAATATTGTCCTGCTTCGTACACTCTGAAGTTCGATGCAGCAGAGAAGGTCCATGTGTATGAGGTGTATACATCTCCATTTTCATCAGGTCAAGGGAAAGCAGCGAACTGCTGAAGCTTCATCTTCCTTAGGCACTGTAGGGATATGGAAACGTCACAATGTGATTAATTGAACTCTTCCATCCTTTATACACTGTTTCACATCACAGGGCGAACACCTGGCCTTAGCTTGTACATCGAAGAACACAATTGATACTACTGGATAGCACAAAAATAAAGGAGGAACCTGAAAAACAGAAATGTTCTTAGAGCAAATAACCAGCTGCAAAACTGTGGAAATGCGCTTGACAGTGTGTGACATTTTCTGACCAAGCTCATCTGATACAGATAGCTGCAGTCCGTTTGGGGTTATGTGAACTCTTTGTGGTCTGTATTGCCCATCCAGTCCATTTCTAAGAAAAATATATGGTTGGGTTTGATATAGAATGCCCTCAAAGTTTTGGAAGTTGGCCAGATCCAAACCAGCTCTTCCTGTTGAGTGGCCTTGCATTTGTAAGCAGAGACTACTCTGGGAATAAGTGTAGTGCTGACAGGAAGGCGCAATTAGAGTCCAGCTTTATCACCTTTTGTTCTGCAAAATCTGTATTTTCAGCCTTTTCCTAAAAGGTGTGCTGACATGGTTCTTTGAGTCACTGGAAGTATAAAACATTTCTTTACGGAGACTTGGGCAGCATATGGATTTAAGTTACACTGAACATGATACAAAACTTCCTACATTTTATTGGACCTCCGTAGAGTCCAGAAATACAGCGTCACAACTCAGAGTTCAAGAATCTATGTTTAGATACCTTTTGCATATAGATTATCCATTTGATAATGATTTAGTTTTTACTGTCTAATCTATCTTATTTACCTAACCTGTTCTTCTTACTGTCCAATCTATCTAATTTACCTAACCTGTTCTTTGTATCTCCCCCACCTCCAACAGTCTCAAACACTCCCTGCCTAATGCATTTGCTAGAGATCATCTTTGGAAGGAATGTTTTCTGCAGAATTAGAGCTTTGTGGATTCACTCAAGTATTTTTAAAGTTTGGCAGCTATAGAATTTTTGTCTTGGGTTAACTTTTCTTTGGGTAAGTTTCTCAGATATCTTCACCTTTTATTTGCAGTTAGATTGCCTGCTTGAGAAAGAATGCTATGGTCTGGCTCCCAAGACAGGGATACAAATCTCTCTCCTCCTCATCCTCTCTGACAGCAAGAGTAAAGACTCTGCATAAAGTACTGAGAAATTTCTGCAGACTCATTCTAGCAGGCGCCGCTTGTTAATGCCACCACAGAAATAGAGAGTTGCGTGTGACCCTCTGGTAAGAGGAAAGCAGTAACATGGGCGGTAAAAACATGTCCTCCTGAAAACAGTAGGAATGGTCTGGCTTACATTTAAAGACTCAGTTTTTTTGCACCTCTCCTGGCTCTTTGGAATACATTCATTACCATTTTAGGTTTTAAGGAAAACAAAAGTTTGGAAAAAGAGGAAGTTTGTCCTTTTCCGCACACATTTTGTTTGGATCAGAATGGGAACTTTATTCATTCACATTCATATTTCAAGAAATATAGATTGGATTCCGGTAAGGCTACTGAAATATTGTTTGAATAGATCTCAAAAGCATCATATTAATCATTCTGTAAATCAAACTTTACTATTAATTTTACATTGCATGTATTCTGATGAAGCATAAATGAAACATTTATCTCTTACATACCACCTCCACAGTTACACAACTTTTCCTTGCAAGTTTGAATTTATCTAACTAATTACCTAAATAGAGAGGTTGTTACCTAACTAGAGAGGTCAGAGCTCAAACAATTTTTCACCATCAAGAAGTGAAAATATTGCAGCATCTCTAAGTTCAGCCGTTAGGAAACATTATGGCAAGAAACACTTGGCAAGGAAGGTGTGCCTTAGCTTGTGCCTAGGTCTAATGACGGCGTGTTTGCTCACCCACTCTCCTTCGGACCACGTAGTGTTTCTTCACTCGGACTATTCTAACCACAATAGGAGCTTATTTAATTGTATCAGAGTATCAGTACTGATACAGTCAGAATTGTATCCGTATCCTTGTGTCAGAGACAAAAAAAATAATAATTTCACATTAGAACAGAATTACTTGAAGGGCTTGACCTCAAGTCGCCAGTCAGTCAAAACTGTTGCTGAAGCAAATGGCAGATTTGACTGAAAATTAGTATGGTTAAAGAGGTTAATTTGCCAGCAGAAAATGGGGATGGGTTTTCTCCAGTTCTCTGCTGAAGAGAGACTACAGACAGTAAGAACATTTGAGTTGTTTTCCTCTGTCTTCTATTCACAGCCTTTCAGGAGAGTGTGAGATTTCTGTGACCTACTGAACTTCTATATTAATACTAATGAATCTCTCCAGTGAGCAAGCAACATGCTTTTCAGCCAGCATGGATTTACGGCAGGTCAGCTCGATCCTTCCAGCCTTTGGCAACTCATTCATCTCCTCCATCAGTACAGCATCAACTCTGATTTATCTATTCTTCATCTAAAATTAGAGCTGTCCAAAGACTATCAAATGGGCAAAATTTCAGGGGGTGAGGAGGTCAGTCCTTTTTTTTTGTGAGGAATTCACCAACCATTTCTTTTATAGTTGCTTGTAAATCATGTCTGTCTGCTGCTTCCCCAAATACCACTCACTCACCTGGCTATACTTCTGTTTCACCACCCCTCACTGCCTCCTCCCTGATGCTTTAGAATAAAATGGGGGGCTTTTCTCTTCATAAGTCTGTGGATACAACACAGAAATGACACAAAGAGGTTTCAAAGTAGAACAGTACTATATATTGATTTAAAAAAAGCTAACAGCAGGAAAGACACAACAGAGAAACCACCAACCACATGTAAAAGTTGGCAACACCGAGACTATCTACCTTCAGCATTTCATTTTAGATGCATAAGTTAGAGACTACTCTTTTTTTCCCTTTTTTTCTTTTTTTTTTTTTTCAGTGGAGAAGAGTAATAGAGCAATAGTAAGAGGGTGAGATGCAGCAATTCTCAGGTCACAGAATGGCAGAATCTCTGCGGTTTGCTCTATTCTCGCACATCTTCATGGTGCAGTGGAGGCCCAGTTCAATTACTAAGAATCCTAAAGCTTCACTTAATACGGCCTTGTACCCATGTAACAAGTTACTAGCTTGTAGCTTCATGCCCTGCTAGCCTGGCTGTGCAGTTAGCAAGTCTGGAGACAGCTCTCGCAGTGCTGCCCTGGGGATCTTTGCATGCAGCCTGCAGACTGGAAATAACACGAGCTGGCTGGCAGCAGCTATCAACCTTTTCCCTCCTTTCCTTTTGGTCAGGAAGATCTTTCAGCACATTGGTATCTTTGGAATCACATTCTCACCCAATGCAGTCCAAGCATTTGTGTTTAAATGTTTGTTTTTAATAAATCTATTATTTTACCTTTCCTGGAGAGTTTGCTTAAACTCTTTCTCAGCCAGTTCCACAGAGGAAGCAAGAAACACCATTATAAAAGCTGGAACTGTTCTCACACAAATACAAATATTTTTGAGTTTCCAGCAGTTTTCTTCTTACTTTTGCAAAAACAAAGGAAGGAAAACCATCCCACACCTTCTCCCCAAAACCTCAATACTCACCCATGCCATTGATGTGATGACGATGATTTCCCAAACTAATTAGCAGATTTGGTACCTATTTCCATTATGCAGGATATCTGATTGACAAAGGCTCCTTCAGAGAGCCTAAAAGAATCCTTAAAAATTCCTTAGGAGTAAAATTATACTCGTTAGAAGTAAGACCACAGAGAAGAAAATATATTTCATCTTCTCGCTTCCAATTCAAGCATTCAATTCTTATTTTAAGAGTTCAGCAGAATGCCGAGTATCAGAGTGCTAGAGATGTCTGACATCTTTATAAGGCTCTGATCCTCTGGCTCATGAAATCAAGGAAAGTTTCGATTCTGAGTGAAGATAAATTAGCTCTGGTGCTATAATCATGCTTGACAGAAGCTATCTGCTCAACTTCATATGCATATTGACATTTTCTAAAGTGAGAGGATGGTCCTGTACTGATCCTATAGCATTGTCTTTTGCCTAATGAGATGTTTTGGATATAGTTGAAAAAGGACAAGCATCTCACTCAGTATAATTCTTTGAACATTTAAAAGGAAAAGTCAAGAGGCAAGTAAAAACACAGGTAGGAAGAACAGCTGAGTTTCAGAGTTCACAGCCATATTTCAGATCCATCCATATTTATTTATAGACATTAAATAGTAATGCATACACTGGCCAGATCTTGTCTACTCGTATTTTTTCATTTCAAATTTGTTCTACACACATATTCTTGAATCACTTGTCCTGAACTTTGGTATTGTTATTTATGAACTGAATGTTTTATAAACAGCTTGTCAACTTTATTTTCTCTTCTTCTTTTTTTTTTTTTTTTTTTTTTTTTTTTTTTTTTTTTTTATTCAGGCTATCTTTTCCTTAACTTTTTCTTCTCCCGTGTATATTTTTCTTCTGTCAAGGTTTTACTCTTGGTATTATTCAGGACATGATCTGATATTGCTTTCCATCAGGGTGCATTCACTAGCAATTCTGTCAAATAGCTTCTTCAAGTGTCAGACCTGGGACTCCCTTCTGGACTTCTGATTCGGGCAGTACTCAACACTGATTTCATCTTGGAGTTTTTCCTGAGTAAGGGACTCTGAAGACATGCATATTTTCACTCGCTGATCATCCTGTCGAAGAGCGCAAAGTGGCAATGGGAGCTTAACAACAACAACAACAAGTAGAATAATTACAGACAGATTTCACTGGAGGAGAAGTTTGCTCTTTTTATAATAATTCTAGTGTTTCCTGATAACTATGAAGCTAATAATAACTGCAACACACAGCATCCTACAGACAACAAGCAGTGTGTTCTCTGCCAATTGCTACTTACATTCTATCAGCAGGGAATAAACAGTTAGATATTTTGCCTTTTTTGTGCCTTTTCTTTTTTTGTAAACCTAAGCAAACAGCTGCAAAATGTCGAGATTTTTAAATAAAAACCTAAATGATGCCTTTCAATTAAAAAGATAAGCTTGTTTGAGAAGGTTAAGCTGTGGAAGTCACTTACTAGTGATTCACCTCCTCCCATGCCCCCTTGCAAGTACCAAGTAGACAGTGCCCAGAAACCGGGTATGTCAGCTATTAAATCGCTATTGCACTGGATGTTTACCAAGGGCTAAGTTTCCATCTATTTTATATATAATTTATGTAATGAGATTCTTCACGTAAATCCTGCAACTACTAACAACTAATTAGGTCAAATTAACAGCACATATGTTACTGATTCTATTTTGAGTTTAAACCCTCAAGATGAAGCTTTACGGTAACAACTACTGGACTGCTCATATTAAAAGACAACTTAAGGTTGTCTGTGTTTACTATCTCTCTAGTCAGACCGGTACTTAATAGTAAAACAGATTTCCACTGGCTTTCAATGCTCTATTTATTCTCCTGTCATTTGTACTCCCCTTTCATCCTAAACAATTTGCGTAAATCCACATAATGCTATTTAGCTTATGTGCCCATTGTTACTATAAATAAGTGGACTGGAAAGTCAGCTTAGTGGAGCAACTTAATTCTTTTCTTGTCTCATTCCTTCTTTCTGCTTACACTCTGCACGTGTGTGTGTATGTGTGTGAAGGCGTGAAAGAGAGGCCGTACACTGAAAATAAATACTAAGCAGTAAGTGTTACTGATCTTATTAATGATTAGTGGAAGCACAGAATCTTTTAAGCTCGCACAAAAGTAGTAGGCCTAAGAATAACCCTTAATATCATCCGCGTGCATGATAAGGAGGTAAAATTTAGAGAAATGGATTTTTTTATTTCTAAGCCAGAAAAGGAACATTTTTTTTTCTCTTAAATAAGAGAAGCTGGGGGTAGTGATCTAATATTACACCTAATAGCCTCATATACAACTTTCCTTTGCTTTGGGGGATTACATTTGTTTGCTCAACAGCATGTTTGCTTATCAGACAAGTTTCCATTTGAAAATCAGGCTGCTTCTTTAAAACTCCACAGGCAAAATTGAAAATTTCAACTGCTTGGAACAAAATAAAAAAATGACACTGATATTTGATGTTAAGCATAAACGTTTTTTTTTCCTTACCTCTTTTTGTTTGCAAAAATCACAAAAATGCTGTAGTATAGGTGTAGCTTTTCATGCCAAAAAATATAATTGCATATGTGTAAGGGCTACGCAACCTACTAAGCAGAGCT
This sequence comes from Nothocercus julius, assembly GCA_013398735.1. Taxonomy (NCBI): domain Eukaryota; kingdom Metazoa; phylum Chordata; class Aves; order Tinamiformes; family Tinamidae; genus Nothocercus; species Nothocercus julius. The sequence continues at coordinate 2,811,572 of VZSV01000076.1, read as the reverse complement.
TATCATTGTGTTTTTGCTCCAGACTGCATGTGTGCATCTGCTATAGATTTGTGTTTTATCTCTTCACCTGAAATACAACTCCTTTCCACAAACAAGGTGAAGGGCTCTCCTGCCTGCTGTAATCCTGATTAGCAGCACAGCCCCATCTGAGGGAGGGGGGCAGGGCAGGGTATGTGTTAAATATCCCCAGGAAGAGGGAGAGAGGTCGGCAGCAGATTAGCCCTGGGGTGCTGGGTGGCACCAAGGGGACAGGGTTGCCTAAGGCCAGCGTGTCCCTATGGCAGCACTTAGACTCACCAGCAGACGCTGAGGGCAGCTGCCCTGTTGGCGAAGCACCCCAAATCCCCCCTTGAAGGTAATTCACCTTCCTCCCTGCTGCCAAGAGGCATAGGGGACTTTCTCTCTTAGTGGAAACGGGGAGCCAGGATAATTCCCAGAGGTGTGAGAGCTCTTTCTCATAGGACATCCTTGGTACTGGGCATCATAAAACACCCAGCTCCATGTTCCAATACACGTGAGGGGACTGCAGATCCCTCTGGGGCTACCCCACACCACAGTACAGGCCATTTTATGTGCGGCAACCATCCCCCCTGCCCTCTCTGATTGTAAAAAGAAAATTCCACATTCTCTGAGCTGAAGCAGAAACAGTTGGGGCAATAAGAGACTTGCCCCAATGCACATTTATACGCAGTTTCTCATGCTTGCAAAATGCAAAATCGCCACTGCATTTTCTAGTAAACACGGTCTTGCTGGGGTTAGTTGTATTACAACTTTTCCGTTAGTTAAATAGTTAGTTTTGAGATGCTAGTTGGGCATAGCCATGACCCTGTGACCAAAATAAATAAATAAATAAGTAAAATAAATAATTAAACAATCTCCTCTGCCCCAATTCTGTCAAAACAAGGGTAGTTCTGAGAAAACAGGGGAAAACTTGTAGAAAATATTATACAAAAAAAAAAAAAAAAGCTCTGCAAATGTTGGCATTGCAGGATTATGCCACTGAACAGGGGATTTGAGGATTGAAATTCATATTTAGGTTCTTAAGTTGCTTAACCACACCATTTGTGCTATCTGGACTAGCGTGTGAAAATTTGAGTGCATAAACACAGAAGTAAGAAAAATAACTATGTGCACTATCAGAGTTGACCTTGTACACAGACTTTGCAAAAATCTGTCTGGAAATGATTTCATAGCATACTTTTCAAAAGTTTTCATGTGTAATGACTTGATTTAATATTCCTTGAATCTTGCACAGAAGCAAGTTTTAACCCCTCTTCTGAATATATTATGATTTATGCAACTTGCTGATGGACGCTATTATTTTTTTCCCCATTTTTAATGATTCTTATGACTAAACTAACAGCACAATTGAAGAAAGGAAATGTTAACAACATGAGACACTAGTCAGCCAGCAGACCTGAAGAGTATTTGTTTTGGTTCAGCATCATCCTTGTGTGCCCCATAGCTCTGTGTACCCACGACTTCAGCAAATCTTTTCACAGACCCCTTTACACAGAAGATTTCTTTTCACTTCCCCTGGTGAATTAACCACAGGAGTTGAAACACCTTTCTAAAATTTCAGTATTTGAAATGCATCAGCTTGGGCATTTAAATAGATTCTCAAAATGAATTTATAATCAAGTTTTTTTTTTTTAACATAGGAATTTTTATGCATACATTTATGGCAATGCATATGGCTATTATGCCTGTCACAATATGAAACAATTCAGCTGGTATAATTTTCATAAATATTTAAAAGTTGGCACACCTACAGTGTAGGCTTGGGTTATTCTAGTACAGTCATTAAAAAGAAAAACTAAACTTATGTGCTCTTCACCTAGACCAAGTTGGTTAAAAAGTAATGAAAACAAGGCACTTCAGCTTTATTTTGAGTTCACAACAGGTTACATTTATTTAAAGACAACCAGAATGAAAACCTAAGAAACCTTTTTGTCATTTCGTTTTTCATATAATTTGAGTAGATCGGCTTAGTCACTTCTGGTTTGGAACAAGTTTCCCTCCCACAGCGTAAACACAGTTTGTGTGAAAATACGTACCACATCTCCCAGGAGACAGCAACCAAGACCCAAATGATGACTTCAATTAGCAAAGGCAAAACTGTATCACATTTGGTATCCTATAAATTCAAGTATGAGAACAAAAATGGACATACCTGGGATATGTAATGTCTCATCATGGACAAACCTGTGGATTGAAATGTAAAATATCTGTGGGAAGGACTGGTTCAAGTAGATGGCTCCTAAAGGACTATCTTTCCTAAGGTGTAAATCAGTCCAGAAGCAGTGTTCAATATTAGATCTTGCTTGACTTGCAAGATTTATCTGGCTAGATTTGTCGTAAGACACTTTTTTTTTTTTTTCCTGGGACAATACTAAAGGATACAGGTTTTGGAGTTTTTCAATTACTTTTCTGGGTGTCACCCTTAATAGGCCATATAACTTGCAGTGGCTTTGGACAAGAGCTGAAAAAAACTTCTAATCACAAAAGCATACCATGCCAATGAATGAAGTTCTTTGCTCTGTTCTTCCAATTGTTCTGGTGTCACTGCCATCTCCTGCAGGGAACTGGAATAGTAGGTCAGGCGCTTTTGCCATGGGAACAACCTTATGTATATTTGATTGAGTTGCAAACTGGTATTATGCTTATTATGTGTGAATTGAAGCTTGCATCTGTTTCTTGTAGCTGGGTTTTGGGCCTGAAGGCTTATTTTAATGGCCCATTAAACTCCCACCTGGCTATTTTGCTGCTTACACTAATTTCTATTTGTGTGTTTCATATGTAGGTTTTTTTAAGGTAGGCAGAAGTTCACGGTCCTTTCCATAATGCACTCTAAGACATTGCAACTGTTTTGAATTAAAAATAAACAAAGTGCCCCTGGCAATAAGTAGCTAGTTTAAGGTAGCAAAAGGATGATATTCTTCTATTTCCTTTGCTTCTGCATCTACAACTCGTGAGATAAAAGGGTGACAAAAATGTAGCTTCTTAAGAATGATGTGAAGTACCAAACACAGCAATAATGAACTTTATATATATTTTTAATCTTGGAAAATGTCTGATAATTTTGTTTACTTACTGTACAAAAATCTTAGCATTCAGCTATGGCTTTATGGCAGTTATTATTATCAGGAGGAACTATTTATATTCTCATAATACCAAAAATAATCCCACAAGTAGGTTTAAAATTTAGTTGTGCAAAGTTCTGTACAAGTATGTTGTATAATAGTTCTCTTCCTGAAGAGTCCTAGGTTAAATTAAAAAGACAGATGGAATCTATTTAAGATAAAGGAAATGCCAAATACAAGAAAATGTTTAAGGAAAAAATGCTTTATAAACTGCAAGGAAATTTTGAGAGTATGTTTCATCTGCAAGCAAACTTATTTTCCTGATTTTGTTTTTCTAACAAAAATAATTTCAGTTCAGAGCAATTGCTTATCAGATACAACTTACCAAATGAACTGTTAGCCTTGTCAAAATTGTATGAAGCTATTGAAGAAGTAAAGACAGGGCACTGTTGAGTTGCAGGCTATGAACTTAATTAACTGGATTTCTCGTTAGATTTTAATTCAAAGGAATTCATCCTGCTTACACATAGAGGACACTTATCATGCACTGAAGGACACAATAAACTCATGGGAGGTAACTGAGAGAGATGACTCCGAGGACAGGAAAGTCCCTCAGTTGGTGTAAGAGTAGCATTACTGGGCGATTGCTGTGCTCTAGTTGCCTAGAAAATGGTCCTTGAGGAAATAGAGAGAAAAAGATCTGTATTGCAACAAATACCCAAACACATTGTTTACATTTCCTGCAAGAATGTAAATGAAGATTTGGTTAAATAAATGTAAATCCACACACGATCACCATCCAGCAAAAATAGAATTTTCTTTGTTGTCATAGCAAAAATATCTTAGCCTTTGTCTTCAAAACCTCATGAAAAGAATCTTAGCTTTAAAATTCTGTATTGCTTTCATATTCAGAACTGATTGCATTTCTGATGCTTGGGTAGTAAACAACTTGGCCAAAGTCAAGGAACTGCTTTGTCCCTGATGACTGAATTTCCTTTCCTGTTGAAACAGCATCTGTATCTCCTTGCAGGGTTTTCTTCCTCTCTAAACTTTCTTTTAAGTGGAATCTTCCAATACACTTTTCTCACTGGCTCAAGAGAAAGACAGACATACACCTCAGAACCTTCTGGGCTCAGAGTTAACCTGCAGACCGAAACGGAGACATTTACATTTCCTAAACCAAATAATCTAATCATCATCATGACTAAATATCTGGTGTATATTGCGGCTTTCTCCTCTGTTCGCCCTGTTTCAAGCTGTATGACTGCAGTGTCATAGGAACAGGTGTTACCATCTGATATTACATAGGTGAGGATGCATTATTCCTTTAAAAATCACTTTTTTGAACTTTGAGGTAATAGGCACTGTAACTGCAAAGGCAGTAGATACAGAAAAAAAAAACAAGGTATTCTGAATATCCAGAAGGGTTTGGCCATATTTGCTTAAGGAAGTAAACAAACTAAATGTGATAAAGTAATTTCAGTCTTCAAAATAGTACAGCAAAAGCAATAACTTTACTGCATATTATCTAAGGCAAATACATTTTAAAAGGGCATTTATTTTCAGGGACAAATATAATAGAGGGAAGTTAGCAGATCTAACTTGCAATTAAGGGCATAGAGTTTTTACAGAATTTGAGGTAGCTGAGGCTGGGTGCGGCCTCGGTCATATAAGTTCACTTTCCTTTGCAGAATGTTGTGCCTCAAAATAATAGACTGTAAAGGGAAAAAAAAAAAAAAGATAAAAATCAGCAACATGCTGTTTGTGTTATAGTTGGTAAAACAATGCTCCAGAGCCTAATGGCAGCAGACAGGGACTGTAAATCTTGTCACATATAATAAAAAGCAAGAATATAAAGAGAGATGTGAACAATCAGTTAGAGTAGGGTTAGGTCATATGGGCTTTAAACTACTTTAAATCTTTTTTTTTTTTTTTTTTTTAACTAATGTAGCATTCTAATTGAATCCCCCTGTGGGTTCTAATGGAATATTAGCTGCTGCAAGCTAATCCTTGGAAGGTAACTTAAGCTGGAAATATTATTTAGATATTTAGATAACATTATTTAAAGATTTCAGATAAACTACCTTCCTTTTTTTTCGCATCTGTGTTGTTTAGAGTCAAATGCTGCTTTATCAGCCATTATTGAAGGCAAAATGGATGCCAAACATGGACCAGAATGACTGAGTAAGCAAGAGTGAGGTTTCCCATACAAACTCACACTGAATAATACCTTCCAGCGAAGCCTGCAGGTTTCATTGCAGCCAGTTGCAACGTGACCAAGGGAAGAAAGAATTAGAGAATCATGTCTTTCTCACTGAAGGAACAGAAGGACAGGCAGCAGAATAAAAAGCACAGCAGTTTTTAAAAACAATATCAATACCACTATTTTGCTTTTTATTATTATAGTTCTTATAAGCATACAGTGTTTTGAAAAAATAAACTGATTGTCTTCCTATACGGATAAGCTAACACACTGGTAGGGGGGTCATATTACCCTAAGCACTTGCTAAATGAGGGAAATCAAGGAACAGAAGAAATCTTACCATCCTGTCCCCTGAGTCACTTGACACAAGGAAAGCCTATATTTAATGTATATAGAGGAAGTAGCTGACTTGATTCAATGTTCCTGATATAAGGAAAAAAATAATTTCATATTCTGTGAGTTTTTTTAAGTGGATGGCTGTTGCTTTATCTTTCTCTACATTCTTTTAACATTAAAAAAAATCTCAAACTGCTGCACTAAAAAACTGCCCTGAATCTCAGCTTGCATATCCAGTTCAATATCACTTTCTTGCTTCACAGAAATGCTCCCTATTTCTGTTAATTCATATATATCAATACTTTTGCCAGAAGCAGCAATCTGGAAACTATACTTATACACAAGACTAATATAAGCAAAGGGCATGTAGATCTATGCTGGGATCTATCACAGGCAAGCAGAGTAATGCAAAAGATGACTTATACCGCCTTTGTTGGGTGCTTTCACAAGTCTAATGTGAGCTATTCAGGGGAAGGCAGAAAAAAATTAAATGTATGTTCAGTATTCTTTGGGTATTGTTATTTGATTCTGATATAATGACAACTCTTAAATGCACTCACCAATATTTATTACTTGTAATAAAGCCATAGTTTAGCTTCCTTTCTTGTACATGCATACAATTACATGAAAACCTGCAAGAGGGATGTATCTATGTCTTTTACTCAAGTTCATCTCTGAAACTTCAGAGAAACAAAGCAGCCTTCCTTCAAAATAACAACTTCTTTCCTTTGGCACAAAGCTCATTATGGTCTTGATCACTATTTGATCAAATTGGATGCAGCACATAATTAAAAGGTGCCATATTGCGTTATGTGCGTTATTCTATACAAATTTCTCAAGATAACCAAGACTGACAGCTTTCACATTCGTCATCTGTTGATGAACACAAAAAGAAATCAACATATATTCTTCTGCAAAAGATTTTTCCTTCTTTTTTATAGTAACTTCTGTAATCACTATCCTTCTGCAATCCACAAACTCTTTTTTCTTCCATCTTCTTTTCCTTCCCCTTTCTACACACACTGATAGGTGAACTGGAGAATGAAGTGGTCTTTCCCCTCCCAGCTGTTTACTTTTGATGGTTCTTTGAAGGCCTGTCTGCTTCACAGCTGGAGTGTTGCCTTGGTCTCGCCAAAGTCAGGGAGAGTTCTGCCAAGACGTCATGATCTTACACCTTTCTTAAGACTTTCTTCCTTAGAAAATTCCCTACTGCTGCTTGGACTGTACTTAGAAGAAGGCCAAACCAGAAAAAAAAAAAAAAAAGTCTACTTAGCCATTATATTGACACATAAAAAAATGACCAGATGTGATGTTCTCTTGATATTTAAAGCTTGGATTGGCTTCTGTTGGTTCCTGTTGAACCTGAATTTGTTTGAGGAAGAAGTAACATCACAGTCAGAAGAAAATCAAGACTAACTTGTCCACATTATTGAAAATAACTTGCCAAGCTGCAGCTCCTGAGATTACTGCACATACAATAAAATTATCTGGCAAAGGCCATTTTGACTCACTAACCTGAATACAGCATTTATATATTTGCGCTGGCACATATCCATGTTAAAAATCTGACACAGCTTCTCCACTGAAGTTTCTAAATCTTAACTGAGCCAATAAAAGTGAAATACATTGCTAATGTTATGATCTCTGTAATTTTAATGTTTATCTAGTAGCGAAACAGACAAACTGACCTTTAGGAATAGAGTCAGTGACATCAGGGAAGAGTCAAATTATTGCAGAACTAATCTGGATTGCAAACTCCTGTCTTCTTTTCTCTCTTTGCTTTCATTAATGAGAACTGTAACTTCTGAATATAAAGAGATGTCCATTTTGTCCAGCCAGCCTCGCTGTAGAGTAGGAAGAAGGGATATGCATCTGGGCTTGGATGGGACTTTTAAAACTGTCTGAAGCAACACAAAAAACAACTCAGCACAAGGGTTCATTTAACTCTCTGCTGACATAGCTATAGGCTCTTATTCCCCTCTACATGCAGGCTTTGCCCATGTCCTTCACTCTGCTTGCCTCCTGTGCACAAGCTGGAAACACAGGAAGCCTGAGGACAACGTGTCCAGGAGAGCCTGTAGACATCTAACGGCAGAGCTTGCTCAGGCTTCAGGGTTGCAGCTTCAGATGCTGGAAAAATAGACAGTGCAGATCAACTAGAGCTTATGCATCTACATTTCAGCATGAGATGGAATCATGGTAAGTATTCAAAGGTAGATGGTATATCTGGCTATGGATGTGAAACTTCCAATCAGCCTCTAATTTACCTCTACCTTTCCAGAGCTTTCCTACTTGCTCTATTATCCTGTCAGAAAGTGGTTAAATATTCTCAATCATGTCCAAAAAGAGAAAGAAGAAAAAATTCATCCTTGTGTGTGTTTTTTCCCCCTTATGCCTCCAGCTCTGTTGCTGTTTCCCATTACAATCAAGGGCCAGTATTTTGTTAGGATTCTTATCAGCATTATTAATAATTATTATTTTCTAAATATCTCCATTTGTCTGAAGTTTTATTTTGCTCTGGACATACAGCTGCATGTGTGCTTATTTCTAAGGACAGAAACAACTTGCATCTTGTTGGCTAATAAACCAGATGTCATTTGCCTACACACTGATTACCAGGAGTCATCACATTCTGCAAAATCAATGACACTGTAAAGATCTCTGTCCTTGGTTTCTATTCTACAGGTTTGGGGGCAGCGGGGTTCCTGTTGTCTTAGGTCTGTGTGTGTGTGTGTCTGCTTTTGCTTTGTCCTGGCAACACACTACAGCTATGCATTTCTGCTGAGCACCACCTGATGACTTACAGCATCTAAGTCCCTAAGGTCATCTTACTTCACCAGCACAAGTGGAAAGATGTACCTAGACTAAAATGGTATCTGTAATAAATGGCATATTGCTATCAACACGATATAACCAAGCTTGCACTTCCATTTTAGACGCTAGCAATCAACGGAGTCACATAGCGAGGAATTTAGTTTAGTGCCTACTGTGCTCAGAAACACTCAAGTCGAAATTGCACCAATTCAGCTTTTCCCAAACACAAACACAGTCGAAAGGAGTATAGCGCATGCATTTGACAATACTGGAAGCAACAAGAGCTAGATTTTTCACTAGTCATAGATTTCTTTGTGAAAGCGCTTAGCTCAGCCATGGTCTAGTCAAGCTTCAGAAACACTCTGTTTGCACTGCCCAAGCTCAAAGATTGGCTGGCCATTTCTAATGCCAGAGTTGTGGTTTTCACTTATGAAAAAGAAAAGAAAAGAAAAGAAAAGAAAAGAAAAGAAAAGAAAAGAAAAGAAAAGAAAAGAAAAGAAAAGAAAAGAAAAGAAAAGAAAAGAAAAG
>VZSV01000076.1:2750032-2800922 GCA_013398735.1 Nothocercus julius | reverse complement strand
AAAGGAAAGGAAAGGAAAGGAAAGGAAAGGAAAGGAAAGGAAAGGAAAGGAAAGGAAAGGAAAGGAAAGGAAAGGAAAGGAAAGGAAAGAAAACATTGGCTTTGACAATAAAGGAAAGCACAAGGAGGAAAGGTTTTAATCTAACTTTACTGTCAAGATACTCTATCACTCTCATTTCTTCAGATACACACTACTTAAGATAACAGACTATCACACACAAAATGAAGACAAGTGTGCTTGAACTTTTAAGTTTTACAGTAAGAAGGGAATGTTTTCTCTTCTGACAAGAGCTGAGAAGAGAACAGCACTTCCTGATTAAAATCAGTGAAAAGAGGCCACGGTGAAATATGAAATTTGTTACAAAAGTCAAGTCTTTCCTTTAAAGACTTTAAAAAGAAGCAGCTGCCACAAAAGAACAAACAAGCAAAACGTCTAAACCAACACAACAATAACAAAAGAACTCTGAGAGGTTTGTGTTGTACCAATGAGAGTTGGGAAAGGAAATCCCAAACTCGCTCATGGTATCTTTGGATATTTAGAAAAAAAAAAAAGACAAAAGAAACAACGGAACATTTCACTTAAAGCCTAACAAGTCTAGAATAAATGGGTACAAAAAAAAAGAGATTTTTTTTAAAAAAAGGATAATTTGAAAAGGAAGTCTGGCTAGTACAGAAAATCAGAATGCTGAAAGGAAGCCCAGCTCATAGTTTGGAAAAGAGAGGAAAAGAAGTTGAAGGGGAGAGAGGAGGAAGTTTAGCTCTGAAGTTTCTGTTTAGGCATAGGCTGTTAAAACTTATTAGACATTTTGCTAGTAAACATATCATGTCATTCATAAACACCCAGAAGTTGCAAACATTTGTAGACAAAATCTCAGCCAACTTCTGCAGCAACTGTCTAGCCAAAAAACTTCCCCGGAAAGCTCACTTATTGGCAAACTTTTCTTTTTTCAAATGCTCCTGTCCTTAAAGGTAGGGGCTGCGGAGAAGGTGAGACTCTCCACTGCACCTCAGCTGACTCCTGCTTCTTCAGCTTTGTTCCCTAACTCTGAAAATTTGGAGGAACTCCTGGCTTTTGTCACTCATTCTGCATTTACCTGGCACAGGCCAACATGGAGAATCAGCATGAAAAATTCAGTTCCTCTGTGCTCTACCCATTCCCCTGGGATACAGGTCTTGCTTCCTCCTATTCGGTATATGCTTCAGTAGGGGGAAAAAAAAAAAAAAACCACTCTATTTCATTGACATTACTAATCTACTATGACAGCGCAAGCCAAGCAGACACTGACAATACCACTACGCATACCTATTCACTCAGAAAACATTCAGCAAAGAGGTTAAGGAAAGGAGAGAGGAAGAGGATTTAAGAAGGCACATTCTATATAATATAGCATTAAGTATTTATCTTCATTTTTGCACAGTGCAGTCAAGAGAGCTGGCGTATCATTAAAATGTGTTTTGTTTTGAATACTAAGTATCACTTTCTCCTCCTGCAGCCAAACAGGATTTGTTATGTGCAAAGCATCTTTCCAGCGAGCGGTACCTGCATTCTGCACTCCAGTAGGTCTGCTCAGCGCAGGGAGGACTGGAACTAATGACTCACATGAAGGAATCCCTTGGGACTCTGCAAACACTATTACATTAACCCAGGATATTCCTCTTAAAGACAGTTACGTTTCACTGGCTGGTGACACGTGGGTTCCATAAAGCGCTGGTACCTGCTAATAAAATATACCTAGGAGCCATGTGCTTAAAAAGGGCAGAGTATTAAAAGATCCAGGAGACAGTGGTCCAAAGTCTGTCAGCATCTCCCCCAGTTCACCAGCTTTACAGATGAAGTAACACAAAGGAGATGATAGAACGTTGGCTTTGCTGATTCCACTCGAATAATAGAAGTGAATTTCCTAACCAATAGGACTAAACCCAGCTCTATGCTGGGTTTACCACTACGCCATGGACAGCTTAGCAGGGGAAGAGAGAATAAACTTTAAATTACAGTCATTTCTGGCTGTCAGAAATAGTCTGAACTAATAATCTCATATAAGGTAGAGTCCTCTGTTTCCTCGAGTTTATGCTGAGGGCTAAGAAAATATACAGCAGAAAACAGGAGGCTCATAAGAATTACAGAAGTGAGACCTTCTTCATTGCACACACAGACCTACACCAAGCTTTTGCTAAATGAAAAAAGTTTCTGTTAATGATGCTCTTATCCAAGAGCATGACGTGGAATGGTGGTATAGACCTCACCAAAAGATTAATAAAGACCTATGTGTATCAACCTACCTATGTGTATCAAAACTTGTGTTTGTGGTAGAGGGGCTTGAAGTACCATTTCAGTGGCAGAATTAGTCTTTGAACATTGAGTAACATGACCAAAAAAAATGCATCTCATTCCTGGATTCCTTTCCTTTTTTTTTTTTTTTTTAAATTCGTCAAAATGTGCTACTTTCATATTATATAATATTTATCCCTAGCCTGTCTTAGGGAAACAAGGCTTGCATAAACACTGTGTTTGTCCACCTGCCTGTGTGCCCATGATGTGTAGTAAATTGGGAACATTTAAACAATTTTAACTGTATTTATGATGTATTTATCTGACAACATCTTATGTCATCTTCACATGAAGAAAAAGTACCATGCTGCTCATTGCAACTAGGTATCTGCATTTTCTTCATCACCACAAATATTGCCTTCTCTATTAGCAATAGACATATAAAAATTTCTATTCTTCCTGATACATCGAGGAAGACTTCCCTCAGATTGTTTAATTTTTATAAGCTATATAACACTGTCAGTGCCTCCAAATATAAATTTTTGCTCTCTGTAAAATTGGAGGGCTCTCATCTTTAGGCTCCCTAAAGAAGCCTCCTTCTAAGACATTTCTGCTCCCAGGAAAGACCTCAGTCCTTTCGAGGTGCTTTGAGGAAGCCACTCGACACTCGATCAGCTTGACAGGTTATTCATAGTCTGCCTCTAATCTAAATTAAAACATATTTCCTGGTAGAAAAACTCATATCTTAGAAGGGCCTGGTATTTCAGGCAAACACTGCCAAACTTAGTGCAAACTCTCCACCCATCCCAGCCAACCCCTCACAGGAGCAGAAAGGAAAACATGTTAACACATACTGAAGTGCAAGGGGTTTCAGCTCAGCACAAAACGTTTGCACAGTGCTAACACGACTGTCTCTGTACCAGTCGGAAAACACGTTCTTTGTGTTTTCTTTTGCTTTAAGTGCACGCTGCTACCATATGTGTAAGAGCACAGTCTGTTCCTGGAGGCAGCTGTTCCTTATTTTTAATTTTGTGTCCAAATTTACTCAACTTACTGCTAGTACAGAATTAAAAGAAAATATCCATACATAGCAACTCACACAGTAACTATATTCTCTGCTTGCCTCCTCCAGTCCCCAACCCTTACTTTTTTGGTTCAGATAGGAAAGTCTGTGATATCATCTGTATATTTTCAGAGGAAATATATCAGGAGCTTGGCCACAACTATCTGTTGCTTGCAGCAATCTTTCTGCATAAGAGTTCTCTTAGAAAGTAAGTTTCTGTGTCACTGCTTGCATAATGAAATTTAATACCAGAACAAAAAATGAAGATGAGCTATCTTTTTGCACAGCCTGGCTCATTTACTGCACAGTCACAAATAAGACCTCAGGGAAAAAGCATCATTTTCTTTACCTCTAGGTTCTCCCTTCAGTTTTCAGGTGCAGAAAACGTAAGATCTGGGGCAAACATACAGTGCAAATTGAATTCTCATTTTTTTTTGTAGCAAAGCAAATATATTTGTCTTACCATGTTACAGCTCAACCCATAAGTGGTCATAGAAATTAGAAGCAGAAGAAAGATTTGCTTAAAGAGTACATCACTGTTATAACACTACTTAAACTACTTAAACCATTTTCTGTAGATACTTGAATAGCACAGATTTGTAAAAAACGAAGTTTATTCCTCTGCATCCTTCCCTGCTCTTCCCATCTCATAGTAAAAAATGTTGCAGAGAAAATTTGTCATTGATTGATCCAGGCAGTGGGGCAAAAGCTAAAATTGTTTTCAGAGTGCTGAAGTGCTATCTGTGTACAGCTATTTTCAAAGACACATTGTGTCTAGGATTTGTCTTTCATTTTGGGCTATGTACCATGAAAATAGAAAGGCAACAATTTCCCTGTTTCCTCTTTCAAGATGTTATAGCTATTGCACAATATCTGACATTTTCCCTGAAGCTGGAGTTTCTGGAGTCCAGTGATTACATAAAAGTCATAGGTTATATTAAAAGTAAGAACTACTTAGCCTTTATAATTTCAAAGGATGTTTTTAAACCTGACCTAAAAGTTCTACAAATAAAAGTAAAGAAAAGGAGAAGCAAAAAAAGTCCCCAAAATATATAAAAAAAATAAGATCAGGTGCAATTCTTAATACTGAAATTCTCCGGATTGGTAATACCATGTGTTGCAAGCGGGAAAAAAATTAAAGTTTCTTTCTCTTACATCCTTCTTTTACGCAAACATGTGACAAGTAACCTGTTTTCTCCCTCTGTTCTATGTACATGATACCTATGCAGGTTCCAGTCCAGTTCTTCTGCTGATAGTCATGAAGGTGAGATGGAGCTACAGTCTGAGCTTCAGAAGGGCAGCTCTTAACCCCCTCACTTGACATGGAACATAAAACATAATGGCCCTTGCTTATGAGAAGCTACAATGTGCTGGCAAAAAAGGGATGTTAAGTATCCCTCCATTTTGTGATTTTTGTCTTCCCCTCATCCAACACTGGGATCAATTACCACATTCTTCATCCATAATGTCATTTACACAAGGATAAAGTGGGAGCACCAAACTAAACACCAACTCAACTGATCTCTGCCCAAGCCTCTCAGGAAAACAGGCCCAATCATGACCAGCAGATCTTCTGTTGACTGGAAGACCCCTAAGCAAAAGAAATGACTTAATTCAATCTAAACAACAGAGACAAACAGTCGCAGTGAAAGCATTTAGTGTTGGTTGATCCCATCCCACTCTAAAAGAAGGGAATGGAAAAACACCCATTTCCAAGCAGTCTCTTACGCAGAGAAAAGAGAAGCAATTAACCATTTTAGAAGGACAACAGATTCTTCTTGAAAGTCTTTTCATATGCTGCCATGTCAGTGTAGGTGTTTTGTTTTCTCTGTGGGAAACTAAGAGTAACAGTTGGCTTGTCTTTAGTGAAACAGGGTTTTACAAGCCCTTCTGTACTAGATTGTATCCTTATCTGAGGGAGTATAGGAGGGAAGCTAGGGAGAAGATATAAATCAAGAAGGTATTGGAAAAGATATCCAGAGTCTAACCTTTTAAGTTTATACATCTTTGCACTAATGATATATTATGTAGGAATATAACTGCTTATATTAATATAATTATGCAATTACATTAATAGGAACAAAAGTCCTTTATTGTATTCACATTAACTGGTATAAACGTTCCTTTTAAATTAGCCTTACAGTTTGGAAGTTGGTCTTTGATGACATTACTCTTATTAGAAAAAAATAGCAGTCAGTAAGGTTATGGGGACACTGTACTTAGTTAAGTGTTGCAGTCTATTTCAGTCTTCCTGCTGCAAATTTTAATCACTTACTGTCTAAATAAGTTTTGTGGAATACAAAGGTTCTGCTACCAGAGACATCATATCAAAATAAATAAAAATGAAGCCTTCTCTGACTCTGTGGCAAATATCTTACATATCTTTCAGGTTATTAGTCTAGACTGGGTTTCTAACTCTTCCCAATATTCTTAACCTTTTCTAATGTTCATTCAGGCCTTGGATTCTGTATGCATTGTTTCTGGAAAAAAAGAGCATATTAAACATGTTTACGACCAGTCTGACAAGGTTCTTTTAAAATATAGGCATTAGAAATAGTTGTGAAGACCCAACTTGAACTTTTTTTATGCCCTTACTCAAGAACAGCTGCAATGGGAAACTTCCAGGTTGAGCAATAATCCGGGCCTGCTCTATTTTTCATTCTCTTTCTTTCCTTGAGGCTGTTCGGCAAGTTAGGGGAGGTCAGTAACAATTTATAAGGCTGGTGCAATGTAGATAGGCTTTGCTAGATTTCCAAAGAGGAGCATTAGCCATAACAAATTGCCAGTGCTCTCCCAGGTGCTGGTCATCAACAGTCAAAGTGATCCATTCACAGGACAAGTTCTGCGATCAGTTTGCATCTATTTGATGTAAGCAGCCTTTTAGCAGCCTTCTTACCAGAGCTGATTTTCCAGCAAGCCATAAAAGTATGGAGGCAGGCTGCAGTGAACACCTTGAAGAGAAAACCTCCCTGTGTTTGCTAAAGCTGCACTGACTCCATTACACCAGAAGACATGAGTAATTAACTCCAAAAGAAACAATTATGTCCCAGTGGGCTGTTTTGTGAGAGCAGGACAAATAGAGAAGGAAAAATAAACAGAGCAAACAGAAAGCACAACTCCAGCGAGCTGCACAGGAATGTATCTCAGAGCTGCAAGGAAGCAGGTCCTCTGACTTCCCCTTCATGCAGTTCACGGGTTTAGAACTGAACTGGCAGAGAACTGACCAGCTCAACCGCAGAGCCTCTCTTGGGTTTTCCTTCCTCCTGCAAATGTAGCACCATGAGGATCAGAAAGGCAGATTCCCATCTTGACAGCTAACACCTTTCAGGGGAGGAGGAAGGTTTTGTGTAGCTCTTGTTCAGTGTGATGCTGCAAACATCGCTGCATCCTGGGGACCTCTGTGCCTCCGTTTCAGCAAATACCACGCAGACATAATTGCTACAGCTCCTGTGCAGTGTTTTTGGAACTAGGTTTCTTGTTTCCCCCTTTTACAGATACTGCCAAAGAGCAAATCCCATATTGTGCGAGCACAGAGCAAAAGATCTAGGCTGAACATTACTATGCTAGGCACGCTCTCTAAATGTTGGCAGGCAGTGCACGGCATTCGGGAGCCCAGCAGTAAGCACTGCTTTGTCCTGAGACATCTTTGAGGGAGCAGTCCAAGATGCTTTCCAGAGGTATTCAAGTCCTTCCTTTTCCTTTTGTGTCAGATGCGTTTGTATCCATTTTTTATGTAATGGATATGATTCAGCTTTTAGGTCCTACTAACCAGCGCTTGACCTAAATGCTGCTAGTTATGTGCAGCTGGATGGGCTATTAACTGCTCTGCATTCATCACCTTCACTAAGCCCAGTCCATGTGCCATTTTCTGTTTTCTACTGTCACATGTGACCTGACACAAACAGAGAATTCTCTGGTTTTAAAGTTATATATGGCTTAAGAGTACAATGAGTATCTTGCTCTTCTCTCTTCCTCTTTTCTTCTGACCACCATCTTTTTAAAGAATCATTTTGATTCTTTGTTGTAATTAGAAGTATCCCTCCAGCACTGCATCTTCATCATTACTTATCAGATCAGAACCGGGATACCAATTCTAGGTCAGTGTGGAAGACAGGGGAAAACACCTTGAATCTTATTATAAGCTAAAAGAGAGAAAGGGAGGGAGAAAAATCTGAAATACCTAGTGAACAATGTTTTGCCTTCTCTCCCCACATATGCTGTACTTCTTGCTGCTCTCTGAGGAATTCTGAAATTTCAGCTCCTACTAAATTCTGTTCAGCCACTGGGAGATGGAATGTTTACAATGCAAGATACCTCTCTACCCAGTGGCTATGGGTGTCTAGAACAAAATTGGTAATACATCATTATTGTCATTAATTGCATTTATGCAATATTTGATCTTTTTACTCTCTATTAGTATAATAGCAGCCAGAATTTATCCTGGAACAGAAGCACAACGTGAAATAATGTTATTATAGTTTTCCCAAGTCTCCTAGCATAGACTAGGATATAAACAAGTTTCACATGTGAGATATCCCTTGCCCATTTTTTCTAGAATATAGTCAACTTAGGGAAAATGCACTTTTAAGTAATATACAGAAGAAGTGAAAAGAATCCGGAGCATGAAACTCAGAGGCCCAAGGAAGTGACAAAAAAAACCCTGCATATTGAGTCTGAAAAGGAACTGAGAAAAAATAAGAGGAACTGAGAAAAAACATCATTTCCCTACGAATGCTTTAGAGGGAAAGGGAATAAATTGTACCCCAAATCCATAATGATCTGCAAAGAAATAACAGGCTCATATCACAGCCTTAATAGTACTCAGAGACTGGTACTATTAAATCAGGCATCTGAAGACAGTCAGACACTATACAAAGCAACAATCCACGCTCTGAAGAGTTCACTGCTATCTACATCCTCATAAGAGGACTGCAGGTTAAGGGAATTAAATGCTCAGGGTATTTACAATAAATCTAATCAATATGTTTGCACCATGTGAAAGTAGACATAACAGTACCTCTGCTGCTGAGGGAGCAACCCAAAGGGGCTTTTTTTCTTCTTTTTTTTATTTTTTTTTTAATCTCCAGAGTGCTCTATGAGCTTGTGGTTGTTCTCATCTCAATGCTGTTCAGGCATACAAAGTCAGATTAGATCCAAACTACCTAATTACCAAAGCCTGGGTGCAAGGAGAAAAGGCAAAAGACCAAAGCGTCACACACCAAAGGGGCAGTATGGGGGTGTGAGAAGTCAGTAAATGATCTTTGAACTGGAAAACTGAGAGACTCATTTCAGGGTTATGGTAAAAGTCATGTCTTTTATACGCAGGCACTGGGGAGGCTGAAATTAGAACTGTAGCCTGCAGGCTATTGGTCTCCCAGACAGAAGAGAAGATTATTTTTCCTAACATTGTGACAATACTACACTCTGTATGTGTCCCACCTCTCACACACGGCACTGTAACAAAATATCATCTGCTATAATATCGCTACATTCCTTAATTTATCTTCTTTTGTGAGAGAACACCCAGGGAATGATACCAGCAGTCTCTGTCTCTTTCTTTGCTTTTCCACAGACCTATCAACCCAAAAGAAGCATGCCACAGTGGGGCTGGAAGGGTCTTGCCTTGGGCGGGCTCTTCATCGGTAACAGGATATTTGAGACGAGCTTTGCCTGCAATTTTGACCGTGCCAGATGGGAGATGTGGGCGTCACCATGCAAAGACAATCTGACATCAAGCCTCAAACAGTAGTGGTGATGTTCATTAACGAGCAAGCACATAAATAAATGCAGTCGTAGCTGGAAGTATCCATTTCTAGATTGTTTAGCGCATTCCTTTGAAAATCTGTGTTGAAGAGATTCAAAACCCACCAAAACTCACAGAATATATGATGCCCCTAGTCCCTTTTCTGAAAGGCGCTGGCACATTCATCCATTACCTATTGATGTCCACATTTGTGAACATAAAGTCTTTTTTAAAGAACATTATATAACTAGGTTCCTCTGCAGAAAATAAAATGCCATGCTCAGTCATTATGCTGTATCAAACTTGGAAAATAATTCAAAATGAAAGAATTTATTTTTAATCCCTTAAGCTTTACTAATTTTCATGGAAGATTTTACTTGCTCTTTTTTTTTTTCCCCTGAGTATCAATATTTGTGCCTAGATTCAAGGAGCAGAAGGCTGAAAGTCTTCTGTGAATAGGAGGATCAGTCCTGGCTGATTTCTAAAGGAAGTACAGATTTCTGAAGAAAATAATCTGTTAGATTTAGATTAGAGCAGCTTCCTCATTTGAGCCTTAACAGAATCTTCTACTTCTATTTATTTATTTATTTATTTATTTTCACCAGCCACTTATGAAGATCAATCTCCAACTTGTATAGTTACAATGAGGTGGGCAGATTCCTATCTACTTCTGGGTCGAAGTGTACCATCTGATTAACTTCAGAAAATATGTCTGTCGTTTTTCCAGTACCACTTTTGTATTTGGCAACCTGAGGAAACCAGACAGAGCTGAATTGCCTCTTTGTATTCTGATTTCATCTTCTGGTAGGTACTTACTACCTACTTGAAAAGTTCACCAACTTCAAGTGAAAATCAAACAAATAAAAGTAAGACAAGATATTCAAGTAGTTGGATTTGAATTATTTTTATTTTATCCATAAAGCACCTTTATGCAAGTCAAAACATAATTATTTTGTTAGTGCTTAGCACTGTTTACACAGCTCAGAGCAATGAATACTGGCGCGTGAGTACTGAGGCCCGAGAAATACTGACCCTCATAAACCTCCACGTTAATCATTGCTGGTTCTGGAAGCGCAGCTTAAACCACCTCTGTCTTCTTGAGTTAGACGTGCTGACTCACATGGAAGGGGTTCAGAGCTGTGGCTGTCACCTATCACACACCTCTGCAGCCATGCTATCAGAGCTGCTGCTCTCCCTGAAATTAGAGCTGTAATATTTAGCTTTCAAAACAACAGCAAGGACTGCCACCATGCTCTGTAAAAAAAGGCCCAGGCCTCTGAAAGGGTTTTTTCACCCTCATAACTCTATACACCATTCACAACAATATTTTGCTAGATTTACATAGGGTATCATTACACTGCCTTAATATCTGCCTACTGGCAAATATACTGGCAAAAGGAAAACACTGAAGCAAGGCCTCATTTCATTTACATCAATGTTAAATGGAGCAAGATAGATAGGCTGACCCCAAATTGGATTATACTGGCTGCTAGCAAGTCTTCAAGTGTTTGCACAATATAAATGTGAGGTTTTGAGGGTTTATTAATACAAAACAAAATGACCATGAATACAACACCACCACCAGGCGGTGTGAAATAAGATCCTAGGCTTTTTTAGCTCTCAGGGCACAATATTGACAAAGATGGCTTGAGACTAGAAATTAATTCAAGTTTACCAATGACAAAACGGAAAGCCAGTAACATGACTGTAAGCTGGCAACGGTGCCCTTATCTTCCTTCCTCCTCCAGATCATTTGCTATAAAATACCAGCAGGTGTCTGGAAGTCTTCCCTTGGATACCTTTCAAGCCTTGTTGACAGACATCTTTGGCAGATGGTGCCCATGGAGAATAGAAGGTGTTCTGAAGTTTTTTGGGATAGTACTAGTTAAAAGCAAATATTGCACGGGACTATTCCAGTGTGCACCCCGTTTCCCCCGTTCTACCACTTAGCCTAATGTTTGGAGGAGCATGATGTAAGAAAGGCAATAAAACAGACCTGTGCAACAAGATGGATGAAGGAATGCAGGGAGGGTGGTAAGAGACAGAGGCAGAAAACTTCTGCCAAGAAGCTTTAAAGAAGTAAAATGCTACTGGCGTGCCTTCATGCCTTACCTGTTAGTTGAACAGAGAAAACTTGCCAGGCATAACTGCATAAGACCTTCTTGATAAAAGTAGTATGAAAAAAAAAAAGTCAATTTGCCTTTTCTTGTCTCCTTCATCTACCCTCAAAGACAACTTATTATGCTCTTCAAAGGTGTCTTGTGGTTCACTTGTGATTTAAGGAAAATCAAAATGCTTGTAGATGTTCACCTTCAGAAGGGACGTCAAACTCCCTGCCTGTGAACAGACTGTAGCCATGGAGCTATACAATTTAGTTGCCTGACTTCTTGCTGTACTTGTGGTGTAGATATGCCATGCTAGAAAAAGTCATGGTAGGACCACCACTAAGCAAAATTCCAAAGCCTCAGGTTTCTATAGCAATGAAAGGTGCTCTGAAGCACGCTACAGATATATCAAGAAACAGGACTGACACACTGACATGGCTCTGCGCTGACTCTTTTTCCTTTAGAAAACTGTCAGGCAAACAGAGGAAAGCAAAGAGGGGATATAAACCACCCCAGCAAAGGAGGTTTTAGAGCAATCTGAACTACTTTGTATGTGAGACAATTTAAGCAGCTACAAAGATCACTGATTGCCCTAATGCAGACCACCTTGTGAGCTGCATATCCAGGCACCAAAGCAAGAGTAAATTTCCTTGTGTGGGCAAGTGCAGTTTTGATCTCTGTCTCTCACCACCTGTACTCAGGTGGAGTAGTTCCCCGCAGAGAGCCCAGCAATTCCAGCTGCAGATTATGTCTGCTCCGTGTCACAACGCCCCTCACAGTATCTCTCAGTGACACACATTGCTCACAACTGCAAAACAGGAGTGAGGAGGAGAGTACAACAGAAAGGAAATCCTGGATTTAGTTACCAAAGAATCTTCAAATCACAACACAAAAATATGCCCATGTCACAGCTCAGGATTTTTTCAGAGCAGAGACATGTGCAGTTGCATTCTCTTCAGGATGTAGGTCACATATTTGCTTCCGGGCTAACTGATCATAACCCTCATTTCCTTCAATTAAGTGCCCATAACCAGTTGCTTTAATATTGTGCCAACAAGACAGCTGCTTTAGAACGGTTACATTTCTTTTCATAATTCCTTACTTCCACTAATCACAAACTATGGCGTGAATGTCAATGAATTAAGCCTAAAAAATCCCCAGTGATATGATTAAGCATCTTCCCTGGGAGGTGAAATCGGTTCACAGAAAGGTCCAGTGCTGTGGCCAAGGTAATCCATTTGAACCCTGGCAAAAGACAGGACAAGATATACACCTCCACCCTGCCAGCATATCACACTGCATCCCCTTTACACAGGCTCTACCTTGCCTTCACATGTCTCATATGTGAACGGACAGTCTGTACAGGAGTTACCTTCCTTCCAATGGAAGGAGAGTGAGGAGGAGAAGGGATGAGAGGGAGGGGAAGACCTAAAAGTATGGAGAGGCTTCTGAAAGGATTTTTTGTCTTTTTTAAAATATAAGCAACAGAGCCCAGGACAGCAGACACAAAGATAAGAACAAGAACGCTTGGTATCTCTTCACATATTCTGCCTTCTCTCTGTCTGTCTCAACTTTGAATGAAGTAGGCAAACTTTCCTCTTTTACATCTTTACCTGGGCTATCTTTAGGTCATTTAGCCTAGAGATTGAAAATTGTGAGAATACAATTTTGGAGGGAAGAAACAATAACATGTGATATCAAATATGGACCCCTGTGCTGTGTACTGCATCAGCAGTCATGGGAAGCAGGTCCTTCATTCCTCATTCACGGGATTCTGGACGGTACTGACAAAGTGTAAAGGATATTTTGGTGAAGTGATGCTCAGGAAGCACATTTCAATTGGCTCTCTCACTGTATTGAAGGCCTATTTTTATACAGCCATTTAAGTTCAAGGGCTTTTTTCTTTTTTTTCCTGCAGTTTTAAAGATCTCTTCTAGGCTCTTTGCCCTACATGATTAAAAGAGAAGACTGAGCCTCCTCCTCATGGGGAAATGCAGCAGGGATAAACGAAATGTGCATAGGGCAAGGTAAGGCAATGGGCCCTTCTATACAGACATCCAAAAACAAAGCCATACCTAACTGGAAGCTGGCACCACAACCCGAGGCCTCCTTTTCTGTCATCCTCTCTCCCAGTGCCTTGGAGGTTATTTGCAGGGAAGGACGGAGGAGCGTAGAGCATAGTACAGCCAGCAGGTACTCCCGTGTCCAAGGCGAGAGGTATCCTGTGTTAGAAGCCCAATTCCTCCCCTCCCAACACAAGTGCAGTCTTGAGGGAGAAGCCTGAGCTTTCAGAGAAAGCCTTACCGGGATTCAGTCCTACACGTAACTATCTTTCTGGATCGCATCCTTCCTATCTGTCAGAGAGTGGAGCTTTTTTAAAGCCTTCTAAGTGTTCCTAAGGTAACTTGGAGAAAAAAAAATCCTTTGATGTCTACAATATGCAATTCCCTCCTTCAGCCACTCCTTTCACTCCAGTTTTGATGTCTGCAATAATGCTGCACGGTATATCGCTGTTTCCCCTTCAAAAGGGATCTGAAGCAAAGGTGACCTATGCTAATACCAAATAACTTGTCTTTATTCTTAGCTTCCACATTCTTCTTGCTCTCAGAGTATTCATTAAAGTTCATAGTTCCTTTGTTGGCTTTGTAATTTTTAGACCCTCAAAGAACAGAAGTTGCCATCAGCATCAAGGCAATGACCTTGCCTCAAACTGTGAAATATTTGTAGTAGTCTTGTCTCTAATTTATTTTCTAGAAGGTACCTTTAAAAGTGCTCAGCAGAAGCCTTGCTAAGCCTTAACTCTTTCCTCCAAACAAGTGCTAGACCTTCTCAAACTGTATCCAGGAGTGGGCTGTGAAAGCAAAGGCAATTTTTTCCAAAGTATGAAATGAGAGATTTCTAACTTTTTAATAAATTGAATATTGACAAATGAGTGTGCCATTGAGTTTGTATGATGAAAAGGCAAGTGAACATAGGAAACATACTTTTTTTTATTTCCTGTCTTCAAGATCATAGGTATGAAAAGCTATGACCTTAGATTTGAAGCAGAAAAGAGAAGGTTTCTTTCCCATAAACTCAGAAGACTATTACTGAATTAATACAAATATCAACTTGTGAAACATAAGATGGTAACTTCTCTAGTAACAGAATACAAAAATATGTAAAAGGTTGTTTTGCATATATGCCTGGATGCTGGCCACATTATGGGCATGCATGAGCACCATATTCATTGTCTGCAAGCTTTATCATCTAAGCAACATGTACAAAGAATGGAACAAAAACCAAGAAGACCAACCATTGAATAAGGATGACCATAGATATTTCTCTTGTCTTGATCGGATGGCAGGTGGATCTCTGAAAAGATTTATATGTTATCAAGTAATCTGCTCTCTTATCTACTCTCTAGTGGGTGTGAATCAGAATGAAGCAGAGCAGGAACAGAGGCTGTCCCAAACAAACTGGGGGCAGATGGAAGGATGATGTCAAGTCACAGGGGCATACTCTGCCTTTGTTAGAGATAAATGAAATAGGAAGATCAGTATCTACTAACCAGAATTGTGCAAATATTCAGTACTAAAGGACAGTCAGTAATCCCAACTGCAGGTTAAAATGTCCTTCATAATTTTCTGCAAAATATTCTTTGCTGTACATCTAATCCCTGATTCCTTTTCCCTAACTGGACTCCTGGGGGAACAAAGGCATGGGTGATACCACAGTGGGTGCTGTATCACTCACAGGCTTTCCTTTAAGCATCAATGTGCAAACTCCTCTCCCCCTATCCAAATACAGCAACTAATCGAAAAGGTGAAATGAAAGCCACTGAACAGTTTCTAATTACTATAAGGATCTGTGTCTTGTTGAATAGATGGGGAAGAATCCTTTCTTAAGGTTGCTTATGGTTCAGACTATGCTTATTTAGCATTTTCCCTATAGAGAGATGTGTTTCTGAGCACACAGTCAATGCAATCATCTGTTGCTAATTATGGCTTGTGCTTCTGGAGCAGTCTCCACAGGAAGAAGTCCCTGTATCTTACAGACATAATTGAATGAAACATCACAATGCTTCTTTGAAATGATGAAGCACAAGGTCTTACAGCTGAAAAAGATAATACTGAAGGCTCAAGTTAGCTGTCTGGAGTTCATAGATTTTTATCATAGTTCACCCAGTCTGGTCTGTTCAGTTCAGGTTGTTACATTTCAATTTGTTGCACTACATTGAGCCCAGGAGCAATGTACTAATAACACTAGGTAGCCAGTCTCCATCTGAGACCAGCTGAGATACAGAATTCAACACTTCTCTCAACGTTTCTTCCTATGATTAAGGACTATCACTTATAAAAAATTGCATATTTCATTTTTTTAAGTTATAAGATGTCTGGTTGCTTTCCCTAACAGATCAAAAAGATCTTGGGTAACAACAACTTGCTAGAGAGACAGGGCTGGGCTGGAGGCAAATCGGCCTAGCTCAGCAACTGCTTAAAAAACTCTCCAGCAATCTCTTTTTCCAGCATTTTTGTTCCTCTCTGGGGAGCTTTGCTTTACAGCAGGCACCTGCTCTTTTTCCCCTTTCCACTCATTATCTGGAAGCCTCCATTTTGACTTCATACTTCAGTTACTATTAGCTTAACAATGCCCTTGAATGGCTGTAATAATAATATAATAACAACATAATAATCTATTCATGTCACTTTATCTTCTCCTCATCACAGAGGCCTCATATTAACATCTGTGTTTAAATTCCTAGAACTATCAACCAAAGGAAATGCCACTTCTTTGACTATGCATTGGCACCGTCAATATAACACACTTTTTGCTTTTTCTTACATAACTGTAAAAAAAAAAAAAAAAAAAAAAAAAAAAANTATTGATTTCCAGCTTACTTTTATCCTTTCCTATTAGTTTACATTATCTACATCATCTATTGTGCAATATGTGTTTGGAAGTACTGGATTGTAGTAATCCAGAATAGAAAAATTCCATATGAAAAATGATCAGTAGACTGCAGAAGTCATGACAGGTGGAGTCTTTTTTAACCTAGCAAAGCAAACATTCTGTGTAAGTGGCTACAGGATAACTAATAAGGGAGCAAATAAGCTTCTAATCGAATGTGTGACACCTACATGAGGATAAATGAAACGAGTTATGAGCACGTACAGCTGGGAAATGAGAGAAAGAATTTTACCTAAGAGGTGCCATTCTGGGAAATATTTGTGTATAGGCATGGCATAGGGAGGTAGAAACAATTTATGAAAACATAAGTTGCTCCCATTCTTGTACTTACAGGAAACCAGACTCAGAAACCCAGAAGGTCTATTTTGATACTTTACTTTACAGCACTATATGTTTTTGTGGGTTTGGGGCAAAGAGAAGCAATGAAGACAGCAACAGTATGAAGAGGAGAAGACAAAAAGGCAGTACTTTGTTAAGGTGTAACATCCATAATCACATAATCACATATATCCAAGACCACCTATTCAGCACATCTCTATCCTCTCTGTTGTTTCTCTTAAAATACATTACTTTAAAGAGATAGCAGCAGATAAAGCAAAGGCCTGGGACCTGCATATGCACTGAGCATCCTAATATAGCACTAATTTGAAAACTAAGGGTTTAAACTAGAAGGGGATATGGAATACACCCCATTTTAATTATAACACGCAAGATTTTTAACCTGTCTTGGACAGCCTCAATATTTCTTTATCATTATTAAACTTTAGAAAATCCTGGCACCTTCTTGATGGAATGGTTCCCTGGAGAAACATTATATACCATTTTTCCTATAAAAACATTTCTACCTACAGTGGAAGAACGATGTTTCTAGTTCTGGTGAGATATTTAGGACAACCCCACTGCAATAGCAGCAAGTCAGAGATGCAAAAGGTGTTCTTTACAAAATAAATCTTTCAGTGTTTATAGGTTTCTCAAATGGAACACAAGAATTTGTCTAGATCTCTAACTTGGATAGATTTCTTACCACACCTAGCACTGAATAATGAGTCTTTTATCACCCAAGTCTCACAGCAGAGAAATGAGGAAAGTTGGCATACCTTTTCTTTTGTTTCTCTATCTTCTACAGAATGGTCAAATTGATAGTTAATTGCAACATTATAAAAATATTCAGATTAAAAGCATGCATTCTGCAGCGTACTGAAAGCTGATACAGAACATCAAGCTAGTAATGATCTGTTGAGATCTGTCTCCAGATATTAAAGTGTTGCAGGTAGAGTGCAACTATCACATATTCACATGCCGTAAGTCATTATTCATTTGTGAGCTTTTGTTTCCTAAATACATTTTTTTACTTGCAAGGGAAAGTTCACTCTCCATACCATTACCAACTCATCACTAATTTTCCTCCACATTAAATAAAACCTCTTTATCATATTGTTGGTTAACGCATCAAGGACCTACCATGAATTAGTACGAGTGGTATTAAAAAAAAATAATCCAGAACTCTGCAATAAAAAAATATACACTGACACTTCCCCATCTTGAAAAATCTATTGCACCAAGTATTAAATAACATCCTTCGCATAATTCAAAGTATTTACTCTAGAAACATTGTTGAGGTTATAAGACTATCTCTTTACACATTTGAGGGTGTTCTATCTTCTCAGCTTAAATTTATGTTTCTCTCACCGTAAGAAACCATGGAGGAGGCACTAAAAACAACCATGAATGCTTTCAAGCATTCCTACACACATAAACCTACTTATATCTATATAAGATTCAGCTCAGAGGCACTACCTGAATAAAAATGAACCCTGGTTTCATTATTTACATTCTTCAAATTATAACACACCCTATCAGTTTCATTTTTTGCTGGATTTACTTTAGCCTTTGATTTCTTTATACTTTACTTTATACTACTTTATACTTGATTTCTTTATAAAGAATAGTAAGTTAGAGGACTTGTTAAGATATTTAGGTAGACCTCAAAGGAAACAGTAGGTCCTGTTCTAGCTTATTCCACTATAGAACTTATTATAATAGTATAGTATAGTATAGTATAGTATAGTATAGTATAGTATAGTATAGTATAGTATAGTATCTCTCTACATCCATGTAACGTTCTCAGAAACTTGTGTCTTTGATCAGCAAATATGAAGAGGCAGGTAAACGGGTTTCTCCTTCCTTATAACTTGATGAGGGGGATATGAAAGGGGGAACCTCTGCTGTTTAGCTAGAGTGCCAAGTCTGTAAATATGGAAAAAAGCCCTCAACAGTTTCTCCGTGTTTCATCTATTCTTGTTGTATCAGTTCGGCTTTGGGAGTTATCCAGTCTTTTGCTACAGAAGTGAGTCAGCTGAATGAAAGAATTGTAAACATCTCCAACTTCTTCAAAGCAGAGTAAAAGCTTAGACTTCATAGCTCCTTCTGTTCACCTTCGTAAATTAAATTGCCCATTTCCCCTGTAATTAGTTAGACTGATATGGAGCTGATTTAATATCTATCACAGTGAAAGTAAGTTTAAATTGAATCAAACTATTTTCAAGGACTTAAACATTACTTAGTGACCACTGGCTTCAAGGAAAGTTACAAATGAAAAGGATCTCTGAAAATGCAAGTTAATTAAAAATGAAAAGCCTGTGTTCCCATCAGAAGAGTAAAGTTATGTATTAAAAAAATTGGACATCTGCCGGTTGTGTTTAGGGATGTACTTGATGTTTCAAGTTCTAACAATCCTTCTTCAACTTTAAAGAAAAACTGTGCTCTTTTTCAGAACATTCCTCCACAGCTATCAAATGCCCATTTAATGGAAACCATGAGCAAAAAGGAAAGTTTGTGCTTGTTGTGCTTGTAAAAAAATTTACCTATTCTACCTATTTCTATTTTTCTGCCGTTGTAGAGAAATACTGCTTACTGTGCAACAGTTCTGGGATTCCTTGGAGCCTTCCATGAGTCAAAACATCTCAATAACCAAAATACAATCAGACAAAAAACTAAATCAGGGAAGAAAAAAAAAAAAAAAAAAAAAAAAGGCCTACAGATCATTTTCTGCTGGCTCGGTGGGTCTCCGGGTACACAGTGATTGCCAGATCTAGAGGGACCATATGTCCAGTTGTAGGTGGAAAAAGTTTTGAGATCAACTCAGCTGTTGATCTTAAAGCTTTAAAGTGGCTCTAAAGACCACTTTTACTTGCAACTTGGACTCTCAACATTTTGACTTGCAATAAACAATCAAAATTCAGAGAAGGGTTTTTGTGTTTCATGTCTAGTAATTCAAATTACAACATGTCAAACCAACTATATAGGTGTAATATCAACATTTCTCATGAGAACTATAAGCTTAATGGCCCAAAAGTCTACTTGTTCTGCAGCAAGAGCCGGGTAGAAGAATAAAATTACTGTTCTCCAGACAGACAGGTGCACAGCTCCTTCCTAACCATAGCTCAAAATCTTTTGGGATGACGATTGTTTTCTCATGAAGGAGATAGATAATTTGATATTTAGTGCTGTCATGAGTCTATTGGTGAGCGGCTTTTACAAGACCCTGCAAAAGTATTTATTTAAGCAAACTTATGAAAAGGTTTATTATCAAGTAGGCACTCCCAAGGCAATTAGAAATAAAGAGTAATATAATTAAACCCTAAAGCTGGGTCATAACATCTTCAAGGGAAAGGCCTCTGAATGAACTTTTCTAAGTACAATGGACTGTAGCCATAAATAAGCAGAGTAGAGGTAAGGGATTGTAAAGCAAGGTAAGGGAGGAAGGGTAAGGAAATGCTTTGTTAAGGATCATAGAATCATAGAATCATAGAATGCTGAAGGTTGGAAGGGACCTTTAGAGACCATCTAGTCTAACCCCCCTGCACACGCAGGGTCACCTACAGCATGTGGCTCAGGACTGCGTCCAAGCGGGTTTGGAAGATCTCCAGAGAAGGAGACTCCACAGCCTCTCTGGGCACCCTGTTCCAGTGCTCTGTCACCCTCACTGTCAAGAAATTTTTCCTAAAGTTCCTGTGGAACTTTTGGTGCTTCAGTTTGCGCCCATTTCCTCTAGTCCTATCAGCAGTCACCACTGAGAAGAGGGCGGCCCCATCCTCCTCACTGCCTCCCTTGATGTACTTGTAGACACTGATCAGGTCTCCTCTCAGCCTTCTCTTCTCCAGGCTGAACAGGCCCAGCTCTCTCAGCCTTTCCTCATAGGGCAGATGTTCCAGGCCCCTGATCATCCTCGTAGCCCTGCGCTGGACTCTCTCCAGCAGCTCCACATCCCTCTTGTACTGGGGAGCCCAGAACTGGACACAATATTCCAGGTGTGGCCTCACCAGGGCTGAGTAGGGGGGCAGGATCACCTCCCTCGACCTGCTGGAGACACTCTTCCCAATGCATCCTAGGATCCCATTGGCCTTCGTGGCCACGAGGATACAGAAACAAAGCTGTTATGGCAAATATGGAGGAAGAAGGAAAATATCTGAATATGGAAATGGGGAAGATCAAAGATACATGACCATATCTCTGTAAATCAGTGTAGTTCTATTGACTTAAAAGGAGCTTTGAAGATTGACTAGCTGGAAAGATTTGCAATTAAGAACTGACTTTCAACTAAAAAAGCTGGATCTATCTGTAAAACAGTGAGATTTTTTTTCTCCTTTCACTTCTATTAACACTGTATCAAAAAGAGTTTAGATGTTTATTTGCTTTAAAACAATTGCATTCAGGCAATCCTTCATCATTTCAGTCTTAAAAGATGATGTTTACTCTAATGTGATACAAATTTCACATCAGCTTGTACAAACTATATTATGAAACAGCACTTTTATTCCTCTTCCTGCTTCCTATAAAGTAACTATTAAAGTGCTAAGAGCTTTTGCTTTAACAGATTGTCTACCCTGGGTTACCCATAGGAGTTTTGGAAGTTCTACTTTCTCAGATTAGTATTATTTCTTGAGAGCCAAATAAATATCATTACATATTTATTTTATCACCTGGTCATGATAAAGAACAAAAATATAGCTTCTGAACTTCGTCTATCAGAGTTCCTTAGTTATTTAAGAGACTGAGCTAATATATGCTTAGTGGTTCTCGTCTGACCTCTCTTCAGTCTCCCTAGGTCTCACCAGGAGAGTAGAAAATTTGGCCAGCAGAACACACCATCAGGGGCAGGAAGTACTTTTGTGAGGGTGAAGTGCAATCTTACAAGAGCTCTGCTTACTGAAATACCATAGGTCATTTTAATAAAAGACTTCCCGTTGGATTCCCTTGAAACCTCTTGCTATAACTTACTGAGGTCCAGTGAACAAAGTGGCTCTGAGTTACTTGCAACTTTACGTGGAAAATTTCTCCTTGGTTCACGGTAGTTCATCACCTGAAAATCTAAGTGCCTTGGTACTTAAACAAGGTACAATATGACTGTATGTCAGCCATCCATGGCTCAGATACAAGCATATATAAAAAAAACTACATGTACATGAACACGCAGGAAATTCTGGAAGGGTTACAGACCATCCTTTGTCTTACTGCATACATCAAAAAAAAGTCAATAAACCTTGCAATTATTATGCGTGGGAGAAGATTAGATATGTGCAAAATATTCCCCCAAGACGATATTCAGCAACCCAGTGCAGAAAGTAACAGAGAAGTGGATCTGTGGTCAGGCCTAGCTATTCTCTCAGTTCGTGCCAGAAAAGGGACAGAAATTAAGGAATGCAATGTTACATTCCTTAAAAGGCACCCAAATAATCTGATTTTCTTTTTTTTTTTTTTTTTTTTTGCACACTAGTGTGTTCTCTCTGGTATATTTTATTCCATCCTGAAAACATGGCAGAATATTAAGAGGGCAAAAAAATGCTTAGTGAGTAGAATACATTCAAACGTGCTCCCTTCCTTTGTAATTCTCCTTAAGTGGTTGCTTATTTGCACAAGTGGACAAGGTCTAGGACTTCTCAGAAGTCAACAAGGCTATGACTAGTAAAAACAAGTTATTAAATAACCCCAGGGAAGCTTTAGGCTGACAGTTGATTGTTAGTAAAATGCTATATGTTTCATGGTTTTACCAAGAGACAATGTGTTGTTAAAAATAGTTGTGGGATACTATATTCTCAAAGGATATCCAGACTAATCTCAGGGTGAAACTACTAATGCTTCCACAATGCAGGGAGCACTCATCAAGATGCCTATTCTAAATAATCCATGAAATATATCTGTCTGTCATTGCTTTAGGACATGGTGGTGCATGCCCACACATGAGTTTAACTGTAATCTGTTTGAATCAGATCATACAAACCTCTCTACATACAGTACATGTGGGGAAAAAAAAAGGAATCTCAGAAGATACTACTGAAATCCTTGTTGGCCATAAATCCTACAGCATTTATTTTGAACAAACAGTAAGAATAAAATGTTTTCAGAAGCACTTTCAAGAACCACTGAACTATACAATTTCACACATTTACATTTGGGTATTAAAGGCTACAACTACCTTAAGCAATTGTAGAGGCTAAATCCCTTACACCCTTCACTCTTGCTGATAGCACTGAACTGTGGCAGACAGGCAGAAGACTTTAAGTACTTGGAAAAACATTTGCTGCTTTTTTGGTTATGCCCCAGCTCTTCCATAAAAAGAAAGCAAGCTAATGGAAAGCATCTTGTAGATAAATTTGGCTTTTGGGCTGCCAGTTGGACTGTGTTGAATTAGGTACAGAATAAAGAGCTCCTCATGTTGTGTATATTAGCAGTGATTGCTGTTCGGCGGGAGCAGAGGTGTACAGAAATACAGTTGTTATTTAAATGAGGAGTGGGTGTGGTTTACTTGTACTAACTGTAACCTGGTCCTATTCATTGAACACATATTAGTGTTTGGAGTGCTTTAGGCATACTGTTGGAGCATGTATTTGGCCTGAGTTTTATCCAGAAGGAATACGGTTCCTTGTGCCTGAGACTGCTCTGTAATGCAAAATAAAGCACGTCAAGGGCTTTGGAACATGGCTGTGGCTTTAGGCTTTTCAGGAAGCACAGGGCAGGAAGGTGAGGTGGCAGAGTTGCCCTTTACATGAGAGAGCAACTGGAATCCATGGAGCTCAGCCAAGGGGAGGACAAAGCGTGGGCCGACAGCCTGTGGGTGAGGATTAAAGGGCAGGCCAACGGGGGTGACACTGTGGTGGGAGTTTGCTACAGGCCTCTTGACCAGGAAGGGGAGGTGGATGAGGCCTTCAACAGGCAGCTGCAAGTAGCCTCACCATCCCAGGCCCTGGTCCTTATGGGGGACTTCAACCACCCTGATGTCTGCTGGGATGATCACGCAGCTAGGAACAGGCAGTCCAGGAGGTTCCTGCAGAGCATTCCAGATAACTTCCTGATGTAGCTTGTTGATGAGCCAACAAGGGGAGGGATGCTGATAGACCTGATACTAACAAACAGAGATGGTCTAGTTGGAAATGTGAGGGTTGGGTCTTGGCTGCAGTGATCATGGAATTCATGATCCTGTGAGGAGGAAGCTGGACAAGAAGTAGGATTGCAACCCTGGACTTCAAGAGAGCTAACTTTGACCTCTTCAGGGAGCTCCTTGGAGGAATCCCCTGGGCCATGGTCCTAGAAGGAAAGGGGGTCCAGGAAAGTTGGCTAATATTCAAACACCTCTTTCTCCAAGCTCAGGATCGGTGCATTCCGTTGAGCAATGAGGGGAAGGAGACCTGCATGGATGGGCAAGGAGTTTTTGGGTAAACTTAATGAGAAGAAGAGCACATACATAATGTGGAAGAAGGGCCAGGCCACATGGGAAGAATATAGGAACACTGTCAGAAAACGCAGGGATGCAATGGGGAAGGACAAGGCCTGTTTGGAATTAGAGCTAGCAAGAGATGTCAGGGACAACTCGAAGGGTTTCTACAAACACAACAGCAGCAAGAGGAAGCCTAGGGAAAATGTTAGTCTGCTGCTGAATGGGGAGGGTGCCTTGATGGCAGAGGATGCACAGAAGGCAGAGTTACTAAATGCCTTTTTTGCTTCTGTCTTTACTGCTATGGCTAACCTCGTGAACTACAGATCCCAGATATGAGAGAGAGAACCAGGAGAGAGAAAGACTTTCTGCTGGTCAAGGAGGATTGGGTTAGGGATTATTTAGGCAAACTAGACCCCCATAAATCTGTGGACCCAGATGGGATGCACCCGAGAGTGCTGAGGGAACTGGCGGGAGTTATTGCTCATATGCTCTCCGTCATCTTGGAGAGGTCATGGAGAGCAGGGGAGGTGCCTGAGGACTACAAGAAAGCCAGCATCACTCCAGTCTTCAAAGAGGAAGAGGGCAAGAGGAAGGAGCTGGGAAACTACAGGCCAGTCAGCCTCACCTCCGTGCCTGGCAAGGCATCTCTAGGCATGTCAAGGAAAAGAAGGTGATCAGGAGTAGCCAGCATGGATTCACCAAGGGAAGGTCGTGTTTGATGAACCTGATAGCCTTTTGCGATGAGGTGACTGGTTGGATGGACGATGGGAGAGCCATGAATGTTGTCTACCTTGACTTCAGCAAGGCTTTCAACTCAGTTTCCTGTAACATCCTCATCGGAAAGGTCCGGAAGTATGGATTGGACGAGTGGACAGTGAGGTGGATTGAGAACTGTCTGGATGGCAGAGTCCAGAGGGTGGTGATAAATGGGGTCAAGTCTAGCTGGAAGCCTGTGGCCATTGGTGGCCCACAGGGGTCAGTACTGGGCCAGTGCTGTTGTTCATCAATGACTTGGACGAGGGCACAGAGTGCACCCTGAGCAAGTTTGTGGATGATACCAAACTGGATGGAGTGGCCGACGCTCCAGAGAGCTGTGCTGCCATTCAGAGGGACCTGGACGGGATGGAGAGTTGGGCAGAGAGGAACCTCATGAGGTTCAACAAGGACAAATGCAGGGTCCTGCACCTGGGGAGGAATAACCTCAGGCACCAGTACAGATTAGGGGTTGACCTGCTGGAAAGCAGCTCCATGGAGAGGGATTTGGGAGTCTGGCTGACAGCAAGTTAACCATGGGTCAGCAATGTGCCCTCGTGGCCAAGAAGGCCAAGGGGATCCTGGCTGCATGAGGAGGAGCGTTGCCAGCAGGGCGAGGGAGGGGATCCTGCCCCTCTGCTCAGTTCTGGTGAGGATTATTAGGGGCAGCTCTGGGCTCCGCAGGACAAGAGGGATGTGGAACTTCTTGAGAGGGTCCAGCGTAGAGCGACAAAGATGATTAAGGGACTGGAACATCTACCTGATGAGGAAGGACTAAGTGATCTGGGCCTGTTTAGCCTAGAAAAGAGAAGATTGAGAGGAGATCTGATCAACATGCACAAGTACCTTAGGGGTGAACGTAGGGAGGATGGGGCTAAGCTCTTCTTGGTGGTGGCCAGTGATAGGACAAGGGGTAATGAGTACTAGTTGAAACACAGGAGGTTCCACCTCCATGTGAGGAAGGACTTCTTTCCTGTGAGGGTGACAGAGCCCTGGAACAGCCTGCCCAGAGAGGTTGTGGAGTCTCCTTCTCTGGAGATCTTCAAAAGCCTCCTGGATGCCGCCCTGTGCCACATGCTCCAGGTGTCCCTGCTTGAGCAGGGGGATTGGACTAGATGATCTCTAGAGGTCCCTTCCAAACTCAACTATTCTATGATTCTATGTGATATTGTAAAGTGGGGATGAACAGGCGATTTGCTTCAAAAGCAAAAATAAAACAGTAACATACCCTGAATAACCTTGGCACCACTGCTTTCAGATTCTGCAATTAAGGTAACTAGAGTTGGACTTTTTTTGTATTAATTTTAGCACTGACAGCATTTTAACATTGAGCATCTTTAGCTAGAATAACTCACCCAAGGAGGGAAAAATTTATCCTAATTTGCAATACCAACCATGTTTTAATTTGGGTGCTATATAACACCATATCCTACCTGCTATAACACTGCACTCTAACTACTAGAGAAACCTGCTGAGACACTTCAACATATAGCTTAAATGTGCCCAAGAGTTTCCTGAACACTAGAAATAACTATGTATGGGGAGGTGTTTATCAAAAGTCTCTCATGACTTTCTCATTCGTTTTATCTTGTGATGGCAGAGACACTTGCATTTTACTCCCTTGCCTTCCTTTTATGCTTGGGGATATCTCTGATTATCTAAAGATGAATTTCTGTAGCTGACAGATAAGTCCCTTTGATATTCTTCATACCCAAAGATAAATAGCAAAGCATTATGATGCAAAGTGGAGTTTAAAATTCAAAGTAGACAAAAAGTTATTAGGTCTTTTACAACTTTGAACTTGTTATCAGTATGGGAGTACACATCCAAAGAAATGCTTCATTTGGCTGTGCTTCCAACTTATTAAGTGACTTACCACTGCAGAAGATTGCTGACATTTATCAGATACCAATATCCAAGTTGACAGTCCAAATTCATGACACGGCCTTCATGGCATCACATATTCCTATGTTCTGCAGTACAGGTTTCATCATCGGTTTTGTGGTCCCATGAATTGGTCAGCCTTTTTTTTTTTAATAGTCTCCCAGGACTGAGCTGACTAAAATAGGGTTAAGAAGGCAGCAGTAAGATCACATGATGATGAAATGACTTAATTTTAGAACAACTATTGCAGGTGGGCAACAAAACAGAATTCATGGACTTTTCAGCCAGACAATTGGAGTTCTTTCCAGCTAATTTTATCTTTACGGATGAAGTAAAAATACTACTTCAATATGTCTTGAGCCTTTACTACACCAACCTGTAATCTTAGCATTCTCCTAAGAAGAGAAATGGAGATCTGCTGTGAAAAATTAAACATTTTGCTCTTTTCTGTTGTGATCTGGCATAATCTTTGGTAAAAACAGGTGAACCTGAAGAAGCTTGTCAAAGAAGGCTTGTCAAAAGCCCTGAAACTTTTGCAGGGAAACTAGCCAAACTCTGATGTTGAATCTGACCATTGTAATTCGTGAACCTGAAAATTTTCCTTTTATAATAGCTAGTTAATCTCCTTAATACATGTAGTAATGGAAAACAGTTTCTGTACTGCAATTTAGGGTGGTAGCAAGATCCAGAAAGGCAAAAGATATCTCTAAAAGAATATTTAAAAATTGAACCAAGCAAATTAAAAAGAACAAAATCCAAGTGTCTCTGGATCATCAAGAAGGGCAAATGGCAATTGTGACCAATGCTGATATCTTCAATAATGCTGAGGAGTTCCTCCCTGGAACACGAGCCTTTTGTATAAACATTGCCATCACAAATAAATTTGAAAGTCTGATTTCATTCTGTTTCTTCCAGCATATGAGGTCAGTCATGCAAGGAATACTGAACTCTGACAGACAGAAGGCTAGCTCTTTCTGTCTTCAAAGCATTTTAATTTACTGGAGACTCTCTCATAATCATTTCCATCCAGATACACAGATTAGTGTGACTGCATACAACCAGGTCTGCATGGTAGATATCTGAATTCAGTCCACTTCTTTGGCTTTGTTTTGTTCTATTCTGCCCCTACTTTTGTCCATCACTCTCTGAAAGCCTTTTTTTTTTTTTTTTTTTTTTAAAGAAAGTTTGAGGTAGAGCTAAAGTTTCACTTAAAAATCTTACTGGGTTTCTTTCCCCAAGCTTGATATAGCTGAACTGATCTTAATAGCTCAGAACTTCCTTGCTGACTGGCATGGACAGTAGGCAACTGTCCATGCAGGGACAGCAACAGGGATCATAGCAACTCCCCCACCTTGCTCAGAAATGTTACTGGCCTTTGGCCTTCTATCGTATAGTTTACACTGTAACTATCAGCGATGATATTTGTGAGGCTCCAGCCATAGCAAAACCGGTGTCTTGGCACTTACAATAGAAGACCGTGATGAGACTATTTTAAGAAACTTGTAAGTAAAATCACAGTATGCTAAGATATTCTGAATATCACCAAGTTACAGAACAGAAAACAAAAACCAACCAAACAAAAAATCCCAAGCGTTTTTAGAAGAGGCTGACCACCTTCCACATAGCTAAGTCCCAAGTTGGCCACACAAGTTTGCACTTGATTCAGAAGAGATTTACTGCCCCTGAATACTACTGCTTCACAGAGTCCATAAAACATTCTGTATTCATTCCACTGCCACAAAATGTTACGCAAACAATACATTTGGCTGGCTGACATATATAATATATGTCCTCAAATATCTATTAAATAATATTTCCATACATTCACATGCACAAATTTGAGGTTTCCTGTATTTAAATCTTTCTGCCTGACTTCTGAATGGTTGATGGCCACTTGTCTGACCTGCAAGTGTTGGCTTAAAATCACCACACTTAAGTGTTCAACATATGTTCTGTATAAAAGCGCTGGCCTTATAAACAGTTTGGAAGCACCAACACTGGGTTCACATATGCATATAATTCAGTAAGAATTCCTGAGAGCAGAAAAAAATGCAGATTATTTTGACTTTATTAAAATACCCCCAACTCTGAGCTACAGGATGTATGTGCAGACTTTACCAAAACACATATTTTAAAAAAGATTAGCAGTTACAAATAGATGGCAGTAAGAAGATAAAGAATGCCACTGTGGTGTGCATTCCCTATTCAACTCTTTGAAAGGCTTTAGGATTTTTTGAAGATTAGTCAGACTAAAATTTTCTTTTAGTAACAGACAGTTCCTTCAGGTGCCCATTGCAGAAAACTATTTAGAGACTTCAAATGTACTGCAGACTTTATAGCTATAGATAATCATTACCTGTGGTGAGCAACATAATCCACAGCCAACTAATTGTAAGGATGCTTAGCATACAATATCAGAACAAGCAGCAAGACCCTGAGAACTGCTGGGGCTCATTTGCCACAACAATGCCTTATACTGTGTTACTGACGACCTAAAAATAACCTCTTACTCCACACTTTCTTCATGCATGGTATAATTTAGCTGCTTTCTCATGGATGTCATTTTATACTTCAAAGGCAATAATTTTAAATCCAGCATCTCATTTACAAGGTATCATTCCATGTTCTGCAATACAAATCTAGAGCAATTTTTATCTTGCTGTAGTATTAACAAAGGACTCACTGCTTTCTCTATCCACAGCAATGAAATGTGCATGTATGTGTATATGCAATTTCTTCGTTAGCTCTTCTTCATTTACTAGAGATTGGAATGCTTGTTGCTAGGATATGTAGTTAGACACATATCAGTTGGCTTTATTCTAAGAAATATTTAACAGTCAGCCTATTGGTTTTCAGATTAATTCATCTGTAAAAAAAAAAGCATGGGCTCACGTGCTCAGGTGCATGAGCTTTCCAATGAATTGAATGGGACAAGTAGCAGAGAAAAACAACCACCTAAAAATCAAGCAAACCATTTTTATAGCCAGAAAATGATATCTATTCTTAGGTGTTTTCATATGGCATTTTATTTCCTCTCTGAATGTCATTTGGAACCAACCTTAAATAGAAGTGAATAAATTAAAAGCTACATAACCTTTAGATTTCAATATTACTGTCTCACTAAATTCATATTAATGAACACATTATAAAAACCATTATAAGATGCATTAGTTGCCCATGTGGGCATTTTTGAATAAAGATAGCAAAGGATTTGATATAACAAGTATATTGAACAATTTTCCTTATGAAAATTCATTTCAATACTTACTATTGTTCTATGTGTTCTAAGAATTTGCAGAAGACGTATTCTGAAAAAAAAAAAAAAAATTAATTGAGCAGAGTATGGAAAATTCTTATACCTGGATACCTGGAAGCCAAACTGCCTGCTCTATTCTCTGTACTGTGGCCCCTAAAGACCTGAAAGACACAGAAGAAAAAGATCTTTCCATGCCACCATTTACTGTGCGTTAAGATGTAAAAACATGTCAATTTATCCCCCCCAGTGAAATCCAAAGAAAGAAGTGGGTTGTCAGTGTGAAATTCAGAAAGACAGTTACTTATTTTTCTGGACCTCTGAACATGACTCCTCAGAGTGGCTGAGAATTTTCAGTCAATGACAGTATAGCACCAGCAGTATTTTTTTTTTAATGCATGGGCAAGTTCAGCTACCAACAACTATAAAATTTATTCTTCATAGCTGAATTTCTGCTCCCAGATTGAATAAAAACAGATTTAATAAATCACACCTAGCACTTGCAGAGCTATACAATTAGAGTGCTAAACTAGGCATGCTGGAAACTAAAGGGTTCTGCTGGTATTCTGGGAGGAAAGACTGTATGGAGTGGAACTCAGGAACCTGGACCAACCTGATAGGTATAGCATGGAACAAACCCCCCATTACCCACCCGGTGCCTTAAGCTCTCTTCACTACTTCACTACCTTAAAAAGATGTCCTGTGGAGAATTACTTGAAAGCATCTATACATATTTCTTAAAAGCCTCACAATTATCTTTCTTAAAAGCCCCACAAACACTACATAACTACTCAGCCACAACCTTTTGGCCAGCTCTGCTATTTATATAGCTACAAGTTGATCCACCAGGCAGAAAACTGTTTGTTGGCCCAGCACCTAAGTGAAGCCAAATCATGACATAGAAGGGAAAAGGTGTTCACTTTCTGAGAGCACTGTGCATAGAGGTCTACAGTATAGCAGAAACAAGGGCAAGTCAGAGGAAGGCAATTTCTGTTTTTCTCTGAAGAGCAGGACAAGGCAAAGGCAACTGGAGAAGAGCTAAGCATAATGCAAAACTAAAAAGAATATAGGGTTCACATCTGTTAGCCTCTCATCATTCAGAAAGAACTAAATAAAATTTTAAAAACACAAACTTTAAAAAAGGCAGAAAATACTTTCTTTGTTTGTTCGTTTGCTTTCCTTTTAACTATAAATGTTTCAGTGACACTAGGAGAGGCAGCTAATCCATAGGGTAAAAGAGTGGCAGGGATGTTCATTACAGGAGGGGTGAGTTGGTGCTACAGCAAGTATATTTAGTGGTACCTCCTGCCAGACAGAGGTCATAATCCATGGGCCTAAGATGGCACTGTTTTGCTTTACTGTTTTTCACTTTTTATTCAATCAATGTCCCACTTTTTTTGTAGTCAAAACAGCACTTGGCAGTTAAAACCTCAATATTGGCAAGCTATGGCAGAAAATATTTTATGGTTACAGTACTTGTCACTGGGGGCTAGGGAACAGTTCTGCAAGTTAGATAAAGCAGTAGGGGTAGATTGGATACCTCCGCAGACAGCTTTGTTCTGGGTGTGATGCATGACCACAGTTTTAATCTGTGACTATCAGTATAAAGCCTGAATATTTTTCTGGCTTGGTTCTTGTTGTCCTCAACTCATGTTTGTTCAGGGACAGGGAGTGGAGCCAGATCAAGGGATTGAGATGAAGCCAGCTAGAACTTGATTAACTCATTTGCCTCTAACCATAATAATTATCGTAATAAAGAGTAATACATTAATTAGCATTGCAGAAGATAGTAAGAGTCAAGACATTCTTCCGTTCATCCTACAAAAACAAATGAATGTTTAGCTTTAGCCTCTGTAAGCCTGTATATTAGTCAAGCACTTTTGGTTTTAACAAATCCAATGCTACTGGCACAATCCTTTCTGGATGTGTATTTGTGTGCCAGATATTTAACAGTATAACAATACAAGGTCATGCTTTCATCTTTATATAAGAAATTTCTAAGAGTCATGGTGAAGACTGCACTGCTATATTTCACTTAGGAAGGAGACAACATCACCTTTGATCATCTACTTTATTTTAAAACAATTTTCATTGCATCCATAAAGTAAAATATCAGAAGATTGTGACAGTTTAAATTCCTTTTCCTAATTTTCTCCCTGCTGCTTTGCCTTGACAAAGCAGAGAGCTGACAAGTGATTACTCCAGATCAACTGAAGCACAGAGAACTTGTTGAACTCTACCTGAATCCCATCAGGAAGATGAAAATAGTTCCCTAGGGAATCTAAATTGAAGTCTGTGAATGATGCAGGTACAGAGAGATCTGAAGAAGGAATGAGAACTGGAACTAACCCGTGTTTAAAGTACTTTTGTTCTAGAGACAATCTCAAATTGTCCTTTTGCTAAAAACAGGACAAAACATAAACCATATTACAGGGAAAGGTGACTTCTGCTGACACAGTAGAAGTTTCTTCAAGACATCTATTAGGTTCTCTAAAATAACTGTTCCCCACAATGTTCTCTTTTACCCCATTATAATCTTATTTGATTTAAATAAAAAATTCACTACTGTCTCCAGGTCTACAGAATTTGAAAGCAGGGTTCTTATTTTGA
Source organism: Nothocercus julius (assembly GCA_013398735.1). Lineage (NCBI taxonomy): Eukaryota > Metazoa > Chordata > Aves > Tinamiformes > Tinamidae > Nothocercus > Nothocercus julius. Next base: position 2,768,579 of record VZSV01000076.1, on the reverse strand, counting down.
AGCATTACTTACACAGTATACGCCAGTATCTAGCTTTCAAAGGATTCTACATGGTCATATTCATTATTCATAACGGAAATCTCTTAAGCCTGTGGCAATATGATGTGCTCTACTTAAAAATATTTCAACCCCTTACCAGCTACGGGCTAGAAGACTGTAATCTGCACATGTTCAATCTAGTAAATTGGAGAGTGAATAAGGAAAGAAATTCCAAATAATTACACAGTGAAAACACTGAAAAAAAGGCTTCGTGGCATTTTCCCTTTTTTTTTGTATCACTAAAGTGTTGATGAAAATTACAGCAACATTCAGAAAAGTTTTGCTGAAAGGATGGGTGAGAAAATTCAGTGCTTGCCTGGACTTTGGGACACTTTGGAGGCTGGATCTTCTTCTCCGTCCCTTTGCATCCCCATGGGTAAAGAGGTGTAAAAAGTACTTTTCTTGCCCACAGACAAACTGATGCAATAAATTTATTCAAATATTTGAAGTACTTAGATATGATAACTACTAGTGTCATTGGACTGTAAGGTAGCCGCTGAAATTTTGCAGAGTTAAATTTTCAAATTTTTAAAAATTCTGAATTCTCAATACCTACATAAATATTGAGGGCATGGCTTGGCTCATGTGAGCATCTGCTACCTACATACTGTCCAACAGGCACTGACCAGACATAATTCAGACCCTTATCTTTTAGCTCTCAGTTTTGCAAATATTTTCATAGTTCTTTAATTGTACATACTTTGGTAACCTGGTGGAAAATATGCTTAAGTCTTCACAAACATTCAAGCTATGATTTTATCTGTGACCCTCTCTTGAAATTCTGATAGAAGTTCTTATAGAAGTAATGTTTAGCATTTAGAATTTTTCTGAGATCATTTAAAATATATGCTTATTCCCTCCTACTTTTTGCATGCTACCTATTGTGCCGCAATACTGTTCTTGAGAGTCCAGATTGAGTATATGTGTCTGTATTTTTGTGCAAAACAGAAAAAAAAAAAAAAAGAAACAAAGGAGTAAAAACATTTTTTTCACAAAACGTAGAAGTATTTAGATCAACAGCATGTTGGACTGGTACAGAGGTAGACAGTCATAAGGATAGACATAAAGATGCCTAGTACCCTATGCATAAGATGATGTACTGTTGATTTAAGCAGACCCTCCTGGCACCTTCTTAAGAATGCTAAAGCCTTAAGCTGGCACAACCCACAATAAGGCAGTGAGACAGGGGGAACCAGAATCTTATGTTCTGTATGGTTTTGCTAATATTTTTAAAAACATACAATTAGTGCAAGCCTCCTTGGCAGCTTATTTCATTTGCTGATTTCCTAACAGTATCTCTCTGCTTAGCTTTATCAAAGGAAAATCGCTTCCCCATAATACTCAGCACATGTTCAGTTACCCACAACAACCATCAGTTTATTATTTTCCGTAGCTACTGATATTTAATTTCATGGTAATATTATTAACCAGAAGCAACTTTTCAAAACAATAAAAACACCAAGCAGCTGAGAAATAAGCTGGGCTAGCTTTAATGCATCATTTCTCTTTAGTTTTTTTTTAACCAACCCCAACTTTGTATTTCAATTTGAAGCAAGAATAAACTGAATGAGCCTCTTACATCAGTGTGGACAATACTTTACTAAAAATTTATAAGCAACCATTGCTGTGGTATCTTGGTGATGCCATATACTAAAGCCAGACTCTCCACATCATAGATCTTTCATGAATTAGTTTCATTCAGAGAGTCTCACACACTAGAATAAATACTCCTGAGATGCAAAGCAGCCATTCTTAATTTTTCTGAAATTTACAGAGTATCATACACTTACAGAACTCTTTTTTCCCTTCCCTTCCCTTCCCTTCCCTTCCCTTCCCTCTTCCCTTCCCACTTCCCTTCTCACTTCCCTTCTCACTTCCCTTCTCACTTCACTTCACTTCACTTCACTTCACTTCACTTCACTTCACTTCACTTCACTTCACTTCACTTCACTTCACTTCTCTTTGGCTTATTGACTAATAGCAATATTTAATACTAAAGGTTCACCTTTCCTCTTTTTCCCTTTAAGAGAAAATGTCCTTTCTGAAGGCAGGAAATCTGAAGCGCAGTGCAGTGAAGTGTGCTGTGAAACATATTACAAGTGGTGTGTGGCAGCTCTTGGAATACAACTTAATTCTGACTTCGTCATTCCTAATGCAGTCTTTCCTAGGCTAAGAATCCCACCATATCAAATAGTGCAGAAGTGGATGTGGCTCCCTTGGGATTCACATTTGCTTTGCTACAGGGCTCGGCTGTGTCAGGGACTGGTTCCCATGCCCTCACACCCACTTCGCACTGTGTTGGGAAGCCTTTATTTTCCTTATTTAATCATGTCTAATCTCGAAGAAGTCAATTTAAAGCTGAACTTCTTTGGGTGCTTTTTGACTATGAAGCTATAACTATAATCAGGAAGAAATTATTCTTAGCAATAGCTCCATAAATACATGCTAAATGTGACTGTGCTAGGACTCCTAACTAACTAATTGCTAGAAATGAACTAATTGACTTCCAGTGCTATGGCTAATTTTATGCCAGCTGCAGATAGATGCCAGCTTAGTCAATACTAACTGTAAGAATCAAGAAATAGGAAAGTGGACATATATGATTATTTAAAGGCATCACTGAAAATTAGGGGCTAATCATTCCATCTTCTACCCAAAATCTATTTTAAAAGGTAATTCTACTCACTTGACATGATTTCTTGCTCCTGTTTTATAAAGGAGCAGAAAATTAATACAAAAGCCACAAATACCCATATACTCACAGCAAAAGCAGAACATTAATCTAATCAGTTTTGTTCATGTGTTATGTGCCTTTAGAGAGTCGCCTCTTTCAGAAAACTCGGAATGAGGAGAAAGGCACCTTACTGACTAACTGAAAGAAAAATGAGCTGGTAGGTGAGGTCTGTTTTGAGCCAGATTTTACCTACGCTGCAGAAATTGCAGAATATCAGCACTTTAAAATTACAAACATGTGCTGCACCTGGTTCCTGAACAAACAAAGCACAACATGGGACTCTCCCTTGATGACTTATTTTTGATGGAATCACTGAGCCAAGGCAGAAAGCTTGAATTATAAAAGCAGTAGCCTGAATAGGTCTGCTTATTCCTGCTTCAATTACCTTTTCTCAGTGAAGGCTGCCTATTCTGTCAATAGCTCTGTCAACATTTTAAAACCCCCTCGGAGTAATCCAGATCGCTGAATGTAAATAAGCTACCCTCTTTCAAAGATCAAAACAAGAAAATGAAGAAAATGAGTTTTTTTTTTTAACTAATAAAGATGGAGCCCTGCATATAAATAATAAGGCACTCATCCCTTCTTTAATCTCTTTTTTATTTGGGGGTGGGGGTGGGGAGGATGAGCAGAAAATGCTCTAACTGAAATCTTCACGTGGGCAAATGTGCAACACCAAAGGAACTTAAATACACATGCCTATATGATAGAACAAAAAGTTTGATGTTTGTTGGATGTATCATCCAAGCAATTCTCTGCAGTCCAACTAATCCCTAGAAAGGATGCAACAGGGGGCTACAACAGAAGCTGACAAAACCAAGACTTCCTTTCTGGCACTGTTGTCAATATTACAAGGAAGGCATTCTCCCCCAGTAACATCACGTGGGAGACAGATCCACCTTATAAAAACCAGTTTCTACCTCTATGCTCTGAGATGGTTGAGGACTGGGAAACGTGGCAAAAATAACAACTGCTCCTGGGATGCCAAGTTATTTGTCTGTCAGAAATCCTCACAAATGTTTATTGGTTTGGGGCAATTATACCAAGCTCCTCTGCTCTCAATTCTTAACATTTTATGCTGCCTTAAAAGAAAATATAGGCCCCAATGGAAAACAGAAATGGAATGTGTAGGATGAGAGATTTGATAGCATAAGTATCTTCATCGTTTTAAACTGGTGCTGTCAGAGTGTATCATGCCACATTTTCATTCTGCCTTCTTTCTGTGTTTTCTCCAAGTTTCCCTCAGATGTAGCTTTCCTGAGCAGGCAATAGGGAAAGGTTTTAGAGCATACTTCACAAGCCAAAGCAGTCTTCTAATTGCTATGAAGCTCTGTATGTTATTTGCTTCTAGAATGTATTTGACTCTCAGTTAATTGCAGAAGAATTAAACACTTTCACCTTTCATTATCTTAGACCTACAACATAAAGTAAATATATATTTTATATATATATATATTTAATTCTCAGGTGATTTTTATCTGACTTATATCAGCAAAAAATTTTGTGATATGGATATGAGAAATTTCATATGATCTAAACAATTCACAGTCTCAAAATTGCTCTCAAATCTGTCAATAAGAACTTTGTCATTGACTTCAGTGGGCACAAGTTCAGGTTTGATATTTATGATGCAACAGCCCATGGAAAGTAGGTTAGTATCTTTTTAGAAGCTCTTTCCTTACCTTTAGTACAAACTAAAGGTATCACTTTAATAATAATTTAATTATATTTCATCTGCCAACATTTTCTCTGTGTTTTACTTTTTTCAGATAAAACTCTTAGAGTATTCTTATCCAAAACATACATCTTAAGTAACAGATTTTTTGTTTGAGGGCAAAACTTCTCTGTTATTTCTTCACTGTTGCCATGGACATTGTTCAGAATAAAACTGGAGACATAACACACAGACCTACATTCAGTAGTCAAGCATATTCCTTTCTCATGGCCAGTACAATTAAATGATAGAAATAACAACATGCAAATAAGGCTTACAGGTTTCTTACATGTGTTAGAAACACAGACTTCTACAACATTTACATCAGTGATTTAAAATGGAGATTTTGATATTTCTAGCATCCCACACGCTTTGGGCCATATTCAAGCAATGTAAAAGCATCTTGACTTCCATAAATTAAGCAGAAATTCCATGAAAGATGAATACAGTATAATAGAAATTATATTTTAGTATACAAAACTGTTTCAGATAAACTACTTTACGTAAAGGTTATGAATCAATCTAGGTAAACAGACCCGTCATTACAGAAGAGGCATTTAAATGAAAAATAAGCAGATGGTCCACTGGCACATAATAATATCTCCACCTTCCCATCTTATGCTGGTGGGGGACTGGGGAGAAGGCTTATAAGAGAAAGAACATTTTGAAGAAACCAAAGGCACAGATGGGTATTCCAGTAGAAAATTAGATGCAATCAGGTTCAAAATTTCAACCTGACTCAAGCCTTCCAAGATGGCAAGAGATAAATTATGACCCTACAGCTGAAATGCTTAACTAACTTAGGGACCTGTAGCATGTCAAGAGCAAAAGTGAATGAGACTGAGAAATAATCTCTTTTCCTGAGGTTACTTTCTATCTGCTGCAGTGCGGTTTTGAAGCTGACAGCATGGTAAGGTAATTAGGCACATGCCATACAAGGAGTCTGAGCTATTTGTTAAATATCACAAGGCCTTTCTGCTGCTTGCACTGACAGGAACTCAGGAAACAGTGACTGAATAAGGTCACAAATTATGCCCTCTGATATAATTGCACAGTCTGCATGCATATAACTTCTAGAGGGATAATAACAGGCTGTTTATCTTCATAGGTGTTACGAAGATGGAGAGGGCAAGAAAGGAAGAGTGGTATGTGTATTCTAAATATACAATTTAGTCAAGTATAAAGCTGAAAATTGCTAAAATTGCATTAACAACCCATGGTAAAATATTTGTCTGTTGTTTGCGCCTTCTTTTTTTCACAAGTTCCTTGAAACATTGCTGGCCTGATTTTTTTCTTTATCAGATACCCTTAACTAGTTGCAGAGATTAATAATTCTAACTTCTTCCCACAAGTGTATAATGTTGCTTATGATGATCTAAACGTCCCAAATCCCCACTTGTCTAGAAACATAGAAAGATAAAACTTCTACTTCTATAGCACGCTAAGCCCAAATATTGGTGGCACCCAAATATTTTTTTTTTTCTAGAAACAAATGGAATCATGATCAACATTTTTCCTCTATCTTTTCTCCATTTGAAAATCCTGTTTTTTTTTTTCTTTCCATATAGAGAGGACAGGCCCAAAGAGAACATGGACTAGTTGCAGGGGTCATATTAAAAATTATTTAAAGGCTCACTTAAAATAGATCAAACCAACAGCACCCTGAGTCCTTAAGTCCTCAGCCTGATTTACAAAAGCTCTTCTAAATGGATGAACAAAAAGATAACACCTAACCTTCCCTTTAAATACCAATATTCAAAATTTAAGCCTTAAAACTCCTATTCAGGCAACATCCTGGAAGCTTTTAGGTATAATTTTGCTAAGGAAGAGGTTTCTGCAATAATGCCTTAAAAGCAGACACATTTCTGCTGAAGTGCATGAATGTCATCCGCTAAGTGCATTAAGCTGCCTTGTTCCCAAAGCCCAGGCAGAATTCACCAGTGAAGTGAGAAAGGTGAACGGACATCTGCGGGACATGAGCTGGCATGCATATTCTCACAGCGTGAACAGCCTTCCTGATCTGCTACGCTTAAGGACAGCATTTTAACACAGCCGTGGACCACAAGCTGCCACACTGCAAGCACAAGGGAGAAGAAGCTTTGGGGTGGCATCTCACCAGAAAAATCAGACTCCATGCGGGTGGAAGAGGAGATCTGGGCTATTGTTGACCCTTTTGACAGGTGGGGATTTTAGATTATCAGACCCTGAACCCATAAAACCCTGTGACTTAAGTTGGCTATGGCAGCTGCCCTACAGCTGAGGAGTAGAAAAGCTCAGCTGTCCTCCAAATCCTTGCCATCGTGGGCATGAAAAGTAAAAGCTTACCCTCCTTCCCTGCTGTCATTGCTCCATTGCCCTCAGTCTCTCCCACATTCGCATAAAGGTAGGAAGAGCTACTTCTGCCACAACTTGCAGCTCAGGCATTGCAACACTTGCTGGAGACATATGGTGCCCAGATTCAAGCCCCTCAGGAGCTGGACCAGGGATCTGAACTCAGATTTCCCCAGAGAGTGCCAGAAATCACCAGGCTATTCAGCTCAAACCCAGTGCAACTGTTCCTCTTCTCAGAAATAATTAAACATTCATCAGAGCATGACTGCTTCACTCACATCAGTGCTTAGCCTCCAAACCCGAGTTAATCTTTCTCCTCCTTTCCCTGATCTACAGGATTCTTCATTATCTACACAGAAACAAATAACTTACACAGGAGAGCCTCGCACAAACTGACCAATAATTAGATGATTATAGCATCCTTAGTAGAAAGCCAAATTAAAATTCATCCTCTGAATAGATAAGCTTCTCTAACTACAGGGTTAATAGGTGCTATCTTGACATTACGGTTTGCATAAGACATATCCATAATGCAAGGAGAAACATCCTGCCTGTCAGCATAGATAGAAAAAAGGCATTCCGCAACAGATTTCAGCTGGCCGTTGAAGGCCCATTGATCCCTTTTGATATCTTACCAAATTGCTTCAGATTTGACCCTGCTAGAAGGGATGACTAGCTTTAGGATGGAGGCTCCATGCAGTAGCAAGATGAGTAACTGCTTCTCATATATCCAGAGCTGTCAACTGCTGAACAAAGCGAAAACTGTGAATGCCTGTTTTGAGAGTAAAATGAATGGAGTTTCATCATTAAAAAAGCCAGTTCTGAGAAACATCCTCCATGTAATGGTGCAACTCAAGGACTGCGAATCTTTGCTGGAGAAATCTTAGACACAGTTTCTAGTGTGAAAAGAAAGTCCCAAGCTTCACATGCTTCTCTCCATGAGCATGAGGTGATGCCGGCTGAGAAAGTGGGGAATGTAGACCAGCAACCAAAACAAGATAAGAAACTCCTGTTTGACCTAATGAATGGCTAAGACAGCAGATATTTTTGAAGAAAATATGTTTGGCCTGAGTATGCAGATAGAAACAGCTTTTAATTTATCACACCAAATGGAGATGCAGCAAGTCTTCCTGAAGGGCCAGATGGCCTGGATTCTTAATTGGTATATGCAGTTTGTTATTCTTGCAGATTAGATAGCTCTCAACTTCACATAATGAATTGCTTTTCCACAGGTTTCACATTAAGTTACTGGGAACAGATAATTCTTCAGTGGGTTGTGAGAATGAAATTGCCATAGGTGTAACAGGTTTGTCATTTTATTCTCTCTAGCTAAATTCCAAAAAAAAATCCATACTGAATAGTCTGGACTATTAAAGTTTTGCCTGGAAACAAAACACAAACACACACACAAATAAAACAACAACAATAAAAAAAAAACATATACAGAGGCATTCTCCTCACTCTGGGTACCCCAGCAAGTCAAAGAGAAGCAATTGCTGTAGGACAGAAAATATTTCGAGCTCTTAACATCCTCCTCTGGCTAAACTGCAAAATGTCTGTGGCAGAAGGTTTATAAAGGATAGGAATAGGGAGATTAATCTAAAGATCCACTGAAACATGAGCTTGGTTCTCAATTTGGGAACCTGGAACATTCGTAGTGCTATGATTTCCAAATCACTGATGCTGAAGAATTATAGCCTTTTCAAATATTTTCTATTTCAGTATTGTTACTCTTTTCTGTGCTTTAGAATTAAAATGTGTGAATGAGGGAAAGAAATACAGTTCAACAGCCATATATCTGAAGTGATAGCTAGGATCAACCTTAAAACCATAACAAAAAGCTGTATTTGCTGACTTTCCACATTGCAAACATCATGTTAGTGGAATTCATCTCAGTGCTAGAAGCTCTGTGGAACAGGATTCAGCCCTACCATGCATTTCATATATTTCCTGTCTATTCCATTTAGGAAGCTTACAGCATTAAACCTAAACAAAGCCAGCTTGTGTCGAGAGAAATTCTACCATTTCTTGCTTCTTTATTGAGACCCTTCTATGGCTCTGTAATTTCAAACAAAGCCTTAAAAAGAGAAAATACCAAGCGCTAGGAAATGACGGGCGGTCAGAACCTGAATCGAACCTGGAATAGCACTTAACATTTTGCCCAAGGAATAACAAGCCATGTGAGAGTGCCTCTAAGCATAATGAGGACAGAGGTACAACAACATATCTCATAGTTAATCAATAGTACTAGTATAGGCACACAGACCCAATATACAAGAAAAAACTCATGAAACAAGCCCATAGAAAGCCATGGAAACTTTCCATCCAACATCAGCTTATATTGAATAAGCAGATTTTTTGTTGCTGTGTAACATCTTTCAGTCACTTAACAGAATTTCTCGAGTCTCTCTCCAGCAGGACCTTCTGAATTAAATGTTTGCCTTCACATCCTATTTTACCCTGGAAGCTGAAGTAATCTCCTGAAGCTAAAGGTAACTCTGCAGGTATTAATATCTCCCAGCTATACTGCAGAGTAAATAAGCAGAATAATGGGGACACCTTGAGTATATGACAGTAGTTGTACATTAGGTCAGGTCAAAATATTAATTTCTAAAACCAGTATACAAAAGAGATCTTCCTTATGTTGATAACTTTTTATTAGGATCTTACCAGACTTTCACTATAGAAGAAACCAGCAAGTTAAGCTTTCACAATTTTCTCGGTTGATTTTAATAAGAGCAATTTTGTTCTTATCAATGAGAACAATAGTGCAGGAAGCTATAGGCTAAGCAGAAGAAAATAACTGTGCTCTGCCTCTGTATTTGCTCTTTTTTTTTCCCTGAAATAGCCTACTTTTTTTTTCCTCTCCTGACAGTAGTCTAAAAAAGTAGTATGACAAAGAAAATCAAAACAAACATACATACACTCATGCATACAAAATACATAAATATATGTATTTATTGTTCCTGCTTAAATCTTCTCTCAAAATTCCCACTGTTCCATAAAAAAAAGTTTTTAGTTTAAGTCATTCTCACATACACTCCAAATATTTCAAAAAGCAAACATTCATTATTTGAGTTTGGATGTTTTAGTCAAACATTAGCCAAATATCATGAGGCTTTTGATTTGAGTCTTTACAGACTTCTTTCAAGGGAAAGTGTTCTGTTCTGTTTGATTTAGCTAGATAGTATATACGAAAGTCTTGCTGATAATTGCTTTGAGAGTGAGCCATTCAATTCCCAAGTCATTTCTTCCTCTTAACTCACAAGACCACAGCACTGTGCAAGCAGAATGGATGAGTCAAGACACAGCAGCACTCCAGATTTTCTACAGCCCACATTTCCTTATCATACAACAACAATAGCAGTCTTTGCAGCATGTTCTCTATTGCAATAAGAACAAAGATTTTCTGATCCAGTCTTAGAAACCTTCTCTTATAATCAGGTGCATACAATCTAATGAGAGACTAGCTATTCTGATACCTTGGACTGGATGCTCTGCTGTCATCAGAAAAGGAAATGCTGGCACAGGAAATGAGATCTAGATTGATGAGATCTCACTTTGATTTGAATCTGGATACAGACTGATGGTTCCTGAGGATATTGTTCAGGCCTTGACATATCTTGAAGCTTGACTTAAAATTGCCATGCCAGTTTAAGCTCAAAATTGATCCTGATCATGACTTAAACTTGTGTCATTGCTTTTAAAGGAGATTCTTTCCTAGCATATGATTGTATTGTCACAACCTCTTGCACAGATGCAATATACCAGCACTTCATTGCAATTATTATAATATTTTGTACACTGGATAATAAAGGAGATTGTATAATTTAGCTATTTGATAGTTTTCAAATCAAGTAATTTTTATGCATAACTGGAAAAGGAAGAATGCTCTTCATAAAACGGTCTAAAGTATTTTGTCAAAAATTCTATTAATACACCATGGAAATATAGAAGAAAGGGTCAGCAAACAAAGATGGATAGAGGAGCAGACAAAAGAGAAAGAAACTGCAGTAACTCAGATCCTCTCTCCCACACTTTTAGCAGAAGCATTTTCTGGACATTCACTTGGCTGGCACACTATGTTTCTTCTCCATTGGCCACTTGTTCTACTCTTTTGAACCTGTAGAGTTGCACAAGAACTGAAATATCTTTGCTTATATTTATGTTGCAAGATTAAAGAGTGATTTTAAAAGAAGATTTATCTTTGCTAAGTCCCCAAACTAGAGCTTCTCTTTTATCATGCTCATTAAATTGACTTGGCTTGTTCATAAAGAGAGGCAAGCTCACCCATTGACAGACAGGGTTATGGAGCAAGGGCTTTTGCCATACCCAACCCACCCATGATTTATTTCCAATCCTTAGTTCAAAGCATGTTCAAATCTTCACTCCATTGTACTTCTGAGTATAGCTTAAAAACCCATCTTTATATACAAATGTGGTTAAATTTAGATATGCATAAATGGTTATATGTCTCTGTGTGTATATGTAAATGTGTATATATGTGTATAAAATAGGCAGACAAGTCAGGTATGTGTAGATAATGTACCTAAAAGCTTGTTATTTCTATGACCAAACTCCATACACACTGAGCACACACTAAGCACATCCATTTCAGAAAAGATAGGCTTGGGAAATCAGCAGCAAAAGGATCTTTCAACACTTTCCAGAGGAGAAGAAGAAGAAGGGAGGGATACTCAATGTCATCTTTGCCTCAGTCTTCATTAACAAGGTCTCTTGGATCTTTTTGCCTAGAAACATGGTTCAGGAAAGAGAAGTGTTATCAGTACTGGAAGAGGATCAAGTCAAAGCTCTTTTGAGAAATCTCAACACATACAAGTTCATAGCAGCTGATGGGATTTCTCTTAGAATAAGAAACTGAGAGAGCTGTCTCTTGTCTAAAGATGTAATTATTTCCCTTTACTTGGCATTTGTTTACCACATTTACAATACAGTGCCTAATTTTGTGAGCACTAGACCAAGAAGAGAATTAATAAATCAGGGTAAGTCCAGCAGAGGACCACAAATGTAGGGAGGGGGCTGGAGGACTTGCCCTATGAAATCAAGGCTGAGAGACAGAGAGATGAAGGCCTGCTCAGCCTGAAGAGGAGACAGCTTTTCAGGGATTTGACAGCAGCCCCCCAGCATCTGCAAGGTGATTATTAAGAAGACAGGGCCAGGTTCCTTACTAGGTACATGACAGGAGGATGACAAAGAATGGATATAAACTGAAAGATGAGAGATTCAGACTTAGATATTTTTGTCCCATGAGGACAGACAAGGAGAAAAGGACTGTTCGGAGAGATTGTAAGGTTAAATTCTTAGAGGTTTTAAAGACCTAAGTGAAAAAAGTCCTGAGCAACCTGGTTTTGAATCAGTGTTAATCCTGCTTTGAGCAGGAGATTGGACTAGAGATCTCCTGTGGTCCTTTTCAACCTGAAAGACTTGGTAGTTCTGTGATTTATACAGACACATGGCTCTGTAACCAGCCTCCCTCTTACACACGCACGCACACACACGCACGCACACTCACTCACTCTTAGGCTTTCTGCTTAAAAATACAAAATCACTATGTTGTCTTATACTGTCTAAGGTCATCTATTGTAAAAAATAATCCACTGACCTATATAGTGCCAGAATAAAGATCCTCACTACTGAGCTGCTTCCCCCTCCTTCTTTGTGAAGTCTGAGAGTCATAAATTTTACACTTACATTCAATTGTCGTTTTCCCAAGGTGGTATCAAAGCACATTAAAGTCTTTAGAACTGACAAAGAATTCATGTTCAAATAAAAATGAGTTTAATGGAATTTTCTATTCTTAACTGGGAGGGGGGGCGGGGAGGAGGTGAAGGAGTTTCTACTGAATGTTCTATTTTGCTTCACCCAGATTGTGTCAGTCATCTACTTCACAAATAGAGTGAGTAGGAGGAAAGGAGGCATTTTGCCAGGCAAAGATGACCCAGGAATACAAAACTATCATTAGCTTCATTTTAAGAAATTAACAGTAATGAGGCGGGTAAGATACATTTATTAAACAACAGTGACACATTTACTTAGTTACAACCTCTTCCTACACATCTACACAGCTCAAGGAACCTACTTGCTTCCCCATCCACTTCACTTGTTGCAGTACCACTACTCTTATGTGGCACTTCGAATGCCTCCTTTCATGGCAATATTGTACCACAGTTACTAGTTTCTAAGTATGTGAGTGTAGGAGGAGGCTTTGGCCTCAGAAATTCACATGTTTTTCTGAGCCATCCAAACCTCTCAAGGGTAAGAGGCTGGGCCAAAAATCCCAAAAGACAGCTGCTCTTGTGAAATTGCCACTATAACTTGCTTAAGTGAGACCAGAAAAGAAACAAACAAAAGAAGACTTACATGAAAGAAAGCCAAAGTAGCTTTTACAAATTACAAGTCAAGACCAGTGTCCTTCCAGGTCTCACTTTTCTGAATTGCCATATTGGAAATCAGGGGAATAAAATTTAACTTCTAGTCCATCTCTCATTCATAAGCAAAGCCACTGAGAATGTAATGTCAGGCAAGCTACAGCAAAACACTAAAACTGCCAAAATCCTGAAGCCTTTGCAATCAGGCTTTGAGCCAGGCCACAGCATTTAGGAAGCAATGGCAGCGCTAAAAGATTGTCTTTCTGTGGCAAAGGACAGGCTATTTCTCAATGTTAATATTACTCAGCCTCACTGTAGTTTCCAGCAGTCAGTCCCTCAGGGTCGCTGTCCCACTTAAATGACATTTATAAAGGTAGCCTTTATAGCTGTGCAATGAAGTACCATTATGAGCATCCAAAGAGCGGTAATGGTCAATTGTTTCTCTTTTAAGGACTACTGGAAAAAAGCTAGCCAGGGTCATAGCTGTACTCCATTTAAGAGACGTATGGGTTCTTTTGCAGCCTGAGAAATCCTGTTCTATACTGGTACAGATTGCAAGTGAAAACAAGCGTGGTGAACACTGGTTTGTGTGTGTGAAAGCTCAATACCTGTATCAACTCATTTCTGCAACCCCAAAGCCATCCCTAAAGAGCAACCAGAGCCGAGCCAGCAGACTCCACGTATAGGTGTGGAAAATCCCATCCCCGAGGTGCAGAGCACAAGGGACTGTCCTGGACTTCAGTGCTGATGGCTGAAGCCAAAGCAATAACTAACATTAGCATTTCTTACTACAGGCAAATGTCAAGTTAATGCTTTCATAGAAGCTTTTCTGGATTTTTTTCAAAAGTCTGTTCCACAGTATAGTTTTGAGTTTTATTTGCATCATGGTTCTAAAGCTACTTGGGGATGTCCTAGCATTTCAAGCACAGTTTCCCCCATAGCTTATCTGGCAGTCAGTTGACTCAAGGTAAAACAAACTCCAACTAGAAAAGCCCCTAGAAGTGTAACTTTAACTGTTGTGTTCATTTGTAAGCAGGACTTGAGTTTTGTGAAGGAAAAAGGAGTCAGTTTTCTTCCTTTGTTTAAATGAAAAACATAATGGTATATCCATACAGAAAAATCCTTATACTTAAAAAGTTAGTTAGACCTTATCTGTGTTACAGATTGAAGCAGTTCAGCAGAACAATAGAAATAAATCTAAGTAAAGTTAATCAAATTCACACACACACACACACACACACACACACAAAACACAGAGTAGTTTAGGTTAATGCAATTCAGACTCAATTTTAAAAGATATTTCGGTTTCAAACTCCTCCTGATTTTTTAAATGATTCCTGTTTTCCAGACTAAAGAGTCTTTTCCAAAAGGTAATGTCATCAAGAATACTGCAAAGATTTTTTTTTAATATTAAGAATGTGAATTTATTTCTGCATATTGTCTTATTTTGAAGAGAAAAATAGACTTACAGATCCCTTTTACCTTTTTTAGAGCCTTGTTTTTCATATATAAACAATTGTGGAACTACCGGATGCTAAATATTTTAGGTATACTTTGACATATCAGCTTGGTGCATCATCACACGGGGTTATGAAGTTTAACACCTTAGATTATAAAGTTTTACACTTTGTTTACAGTTTTATCACTGCAATGGGATTCCCTGGAGTTGAGGGAATATGGATTCCCATACTCGCTAACCTGTCTGCCCTGCGCTTCTACATTAATGAGGGAAAATGTTTTGTATCCCTCTTCTACACCCTCAATTTTTACTCATGTTTTCTATATTTTGTTCCAACTTGAAAGATCATTCCACTCTACACGCTCTCAAAATCACTGAGTGAGGGCAGATCTATGTTAACAGCATTTTCTTGGTAGAAGTTTGCTAGTATTAGAGGCAGAAAAAAAAAATCCATATGTGTCCTGAGTTTGTGTCTAATCTTGGAAGCATCTAGCTATATCTAGGTCTCTCCTATCCTGATTGACATACTCTGCTGGCAAAAGCACAGTGTAAATTTCATTTAGGATTACACAGAAGGGGGAATCTTTAGTGTAAACTGTAGAGAACATATTTTATTATTTTGTACATGCCCTGTATCCAGCCTACCAGAAATCCTCTCCTAGTCTGAGCGTTTGGGTACTTCCCTGATACAAAATATTTCCAGTACAGAAACAGCTTTTAATACCATTAAGTGATAAAACAGGAGTAGTTACAGCACTGGTTTAACAAGCTAAAAAAAAGGCCAAATCTACTCTGAACATATCATGGCATTCAGTCGAACCTGACTCCACTGAAGTTGAGGAAAATACTCTCATTTATTTCAATGGCCCATGGATTAGGTCTTAATAAATTTCTAACTTTTCAATCTGCTGTGTAACCTGGCTAATTCTAGATGTGGTATCACCAGGAAGTAGCTGAGTATCTGAAAGGTTACTGTCAAGTGCAAACATGAAATTCAACAGCATAAGCCTGCCCTACGCATAATATCACTCTTCCCACAGCTTCCCCCTCCCTTATTGACGTTAACATTTTCATATTACAAAATGAAGACAATTAATGGGATTAGCTGCTTCATGTTCTTTCAGCCCAGACCCCACTGTTCAAAGACTTTGTTTTCAAAATAGATTGCACTCTCTCCACTTTCTTATTCAGTACCACTATCACAAGAACAGATATAAACCACTTCACCCATTACTGATGCTTCTGTTACACAGTGTGCTAAAGGTCCATATAGAAACTGAAGTCATCTGAGAAGATGCATGTATTCCTGTTTTTGATGGGAATCAAAACAACAGGACAACATCAACACTACAGACTGGCAGAACCAGATCAAAAGGCACACAACGATTTTCTGGACATTTTTCTAAACCAGAGTTCCTTAGCAGAGACAGTAAAATTTTACTACTTGTTTTGCTTATTGCACTGGCTAAGGCCCCTCCACTATGAGTTAAGGTCAGATTCTTAAACACACACACACACTTTGCACAAAATAAAAGTAACTCTAAAAACAAGGCTGTGGTTCTGAGTATGAATACAGTCACCTAACTCTGGTCAATGCAATCATACAGCTTGCTGGCTTAAGGTGGCAGAATAAATAAATCTGTACTATATTAAAGTAATATAGTTTATTTATACTAGCACTGTTCTACAAAAGTGGGATTTTGTACTAGCACGTACCTGGATGATTTTGCATTCTGATATTACTTTGTTAAAATCCCTTTTGCCTTTTGGGTAGTACTACTAGTATTAGTACAATTTCAAGAAATTAAACAAAATGCAGTAAGGACAGCACACCAGTCATAAAGTACATAAACCCTCACCACTGGAAAAAACAAATCAATCTATCTCCCCCACCTTGAAGAGATGAATGCTGTCTTGGACAAAATGTTAGGCAATGACAGGATTTGTCCTTCAGAATAATAGGAATGCATTGTGGAGATGTGAGAGTCACTTTTTGTCTACATGAGCTCTAGGGTTAAACAAAATGAGGAAAGATTAGTTGCCTTGGGAACTACACTGCCTCCTCTGCTCCTCACATTACTTACTCCCTTAGCTTGTTGCCTATTCAACATATGCTTACAGGAACAGAGCACACAAATAGACTCCGTACTACCATTTTCAAACATTTTGTGTTCACACATCCATCTTTTGCAATGTAAAAAAGTTGAAGTCTGACAAGAATAAAATAGCACAATGAAGAGGGGACCAGCTTATCTACATGACTTAAGTCTTGCTGGTACAGAGGGCTGGTGAACCTGCCAATGATCCGGTCTCACTTGGAAGTTGGGAACAGACAGTGCTTATGAGCTTTCTATTCCACTGTAGTAGCTTCTGTGAGGGCTTCTATTGCTAACTGTGTGCCAAATCCAACAGATTAGTGTATATCACTACCAAAGGCTTAGAACTAACCCGTTTTACTCTGCTGCAAAACTGGCTACGCAGTACTTGTAGATGCAGAAGGAAGGAAGTTTAAGATATTAATCTAACTCCCTATTTTAATCTGTCCATTCTTATCTGAGGTGCTGAACCAGACTCTAACATTGTGAACTCGCTCAGTATGCGCCAGCATATCTAACATGGACATAGACTGGGTCTGTAATATAGAATGGAATGTGCAAACTTGGGATGGCATCCAAAATTTGGTTTTATGACACACTGCCTGATATCAGCTGAAATAACTCCTACATATGTTTTAAAACTCCTACAAAATAAGACCCTAATGGTTGCATTTCTCTTCCTCCCCAGCTCTTGGCAACATGATAAAAAGTCAGAATCATACAAATCAAGAACTGAAAACTTCAGAAACACTTAAGTTATGGAGATTTGCACAGTTCTCTGTTCACTTAGATCTTTTCCACTTGTGCACCAGTGGAAGGAAATGATTCTTTATTCCGATGCTATTTTCTTCACAAGGCCTCTGCTTTTGCATGCAGTATCTAAATGGACAATTAATAGTTTGACTTCTTCCCAATGATCGATGACTGCTCCAGACTTTTACTTCACATAAACTGTGCTTTGAAAACAGATGACAGACAAGGCAAGGACATCAGAAAACCTATTGTCTAAAATTCCAAATCTACAGATGAAGTTTGGTCATGGCAGGTTCTGTGTTCAAATGGGTCTAGACACACAGCCCCTTCTCCTTTGAGGGAATCAGGTTTCATACTTGGGGTACATGGTACTTTCCTCAAGCTCGGGTGCTTTACATGAGGCAAGAGTCTTTATTGAATCAGAACTCACCCAGGTTCAGGAAAACACAGATCTAGTCTGTGGGTGCAACTTTGAGCAGACTTCCCAAACTCAGCAAGCAGAGTCTTCAGGATCCCAGAGGGAGCATGCAGAAAACAAAGAACAAATTCCATCTGAAAACTGTAGCATACACCCTCTGCCCTAAGCACATGTCTCCAGGACAGAATTTCATGATCTATTGAAGGAGGATATTCAGAACATCCAATGTGCTTCATCCTCTCAATAGGCTATAGAGAGAAGGAAGCTTCTCCAGGGTGAAATCTAGTTCTCACCTGGAGGAGATAGGAGGAACTGACTATAGCAGGAACAAATGGAGAATAAATAGCTCAATTTGGGGCCGAAAGGTGGGTTGTCAGTGTACTTTCCCTCACACTGTATTACTCATCTAGATTAATTTTGCATGTGACTTTTAAAAAATCATTATGATACACTACCCAAACAGGAATATAAAAAATAACAACTATTGCTACATAGTCCACAAGACCTCAGTATGCTCACATGAAGAAGAGGAACTGCACTCTGTATCCCACCTGCTCCTACAAGGCCTCTGTCCATCTACTGCTTGTGACATCACTTGCTTTAGCGTGACCATATGA
>VZSV01000076.1:2718094-2749972 GCA_013398735.1 Nothocercus julius | reverse complement strand
AAATGGTTTTGCTGGTAGAAGGGAAGGAGAAAGCACTGGGGTTGGAGTGTGGAAGGGTGAGAGTGCAAAGCTAGGGTAAAGTATTTATGTAGTTATGAATAGTGCATCCACTTAGACTTTTTTTTTTTTTTTTGGAAATAACAGAAAAAAAACATCCTTTAAGGGCAACAGCTGAGAAATAACTCACAAAAAGTCTAAGCAAATGTGAATAATATTGAAAGGGCAGTATCACATGCTTATTATTTGAAAGCATAATTCAGCCAAAAGGCTTCAAGTATTAAGAGGCTGTATCAAGTATTAAGAGTCTGTATTTAGCTTAGTTCTGCCATAACAGCTTTGTTATGACTGCTTGTGCTCACAAGGCAGAAAATAAAAAATAAAGTAGTATTTGTAATCACCATATAGAATAGACACTCAATACAGCACTGAGTACATATGTATCATTATACATAAAGAGAAAATATATATATATACTCTACACACATATATACACACACACACACCATACATGCATATGCTTTGTTTATCCAGTAACTAAAATAGGTACTTTAAAGAGAAAAAAAAAAGGCATATAATGTAAAAACTCACTTACTGACAGTCTACTGCATTTTCCACTTCAGCTTTCATACACATATTTAGAAACCAGAGAAGGGAAAGGCAGAAAGTACTTTTGGCACAGAGTTAATAAAGGTAGTAAAGGTCTGAATTACTGTTTCTTCCTGGCTTCGCTGATGATCACTTACATTTTACACATTAGTATCTGTGAATATAATACAGTTCTGAAACATAGTAGAATCATGGAAGTTGTGTGCTACTCATTGGGGGGTGTAAAGTGGCTGAGATGTAAGAAATACAATTTTGCTGGTGCAGCTATTGACCTAAATTGTGTAACCAACCCAAAGTAGAATTTCCGGAAAGTCAGAGAAAAATAAAAAATAACAAAAAATAGAGCTAACTTTCTCAGTACTTGTTCATTATCTTATCATATGTGACTTTTTAATGAAGCATTTAATTTTGTATCATGCTTGCATGTGAAAGGTAAGCTACTTGGACTAAAATCTGCAGTCAATACCTTCTTGCCTGAAATCAACAGTAAAACTGCCATTGTTTCAGGAAACCTATTTCATCCAGAGTTAAATTTAGTCTTTTCATGCAGAATTTTAGTGATTAACTCCAGAAAATAACAACAAAGAACTCTAATCTTTCCCAGAGCACAAGAAAAGAGAATCAGGTTTTCCACAAAAAAAAAAAAAAAAAAAAAAGCAATAGTAGAATCTTGACAGTGTCTTACCTCTGTTATTTTAATATTTTTACCTACAACTTCCATTGACCAGAAATGCTAACAAAACCCACTAGAGGCTGATCTTGTAGCATTTCAGTTGAGAAGTATTAGAATAAGATTTTCAGTCCACATTTGCTGAACCATAGAATGCTTTCAATTCCGCTGTAATCAATAGGGCAAGAAAACCCACTATTGAATGTGTAATAAGAAAACACACATGCATAGAGCTTGTGGTTGGTATTGATGAAATTGCTGGTATAATAGCAGTTGGATCCGAAGTACTTTGTGAAGGGAGTTAATGCATGATGTTTAAGTGCTTTGTAAGGAACACACAATCTCCAGCAGTTCCTATCTGGAAATCACATGGTCTTTTAAAATCTTCTTGATGAATACAACTTTTTAGAATATATAAAAGTAGTATTTCTAATTGACCTAAGCATATTCCCAGCTGTTCTTTTTATAGATATGGTAGAGTGATATTCTTTACTCATATTCTGGAAGCAGAACATGCCCACCATTTTAGCCTATAGGACAATGGCATTGTCTGTGTGGTATTGGAGAAAAGGTTGGAGGGGAGAGAAAGGAAGAAAAATTTGGGCAAATGAGGAACTCAGAAAAAAAAATTAAAATCCTTTCACAGATAGCTAATGTGAACTTTAAAATTATGATAATCATTTTTCACTTATCAAAACAGATTATCAGATTATCTTCATCAAGAAGAGTCTTTTTTGTATTGAACTTTATTTAGATTATATGAAGTTTTAAGTTATGATATGTTGACCATCAAGTAACTAAATTTATGTACTGAAAATAGACTAAATGCAATATAAGTTTAAACCTTTCCCATTCACTTTTCCAGAAGAAATACTTTCAAAAATGGCTAAATATAGGATAAAAATAGGAACCAATACGTTTCAAATTGATGGATAACATTTTCTTTCTTCATACATGAAAATTGAAGATGAATCTGGCTTTATGCAAAGTATTTTATTTCCCTCACTGCCTCCAGAATCTTTTACTATGATATTGAATTTTATTTCACAATGTAAAACCAATGCAATTCATCCATTTCTAATCTCATACTCATTTCCCATCTAGTAGACTAGTAAAGCACCTCTGCTAGGTAACCTTTCTGTTTTCCACTAACAAATCTTCCCGTAGAATCTTTCCATTGATGTTACACTGTAATTAAATTATATTGCACACTTCAGATTTCTTTTTTTTTTATTCTTTTTCCAAAGCACTCAGTATTCTCAGGAACAAAAAGAAATTCCATTCCCTAAGAAACACTCTGACTTAACACTGATTTCAAAAGATCTACCTAAACAAGCACTAGAAATTGAAAGAAAAATGATGAGAAGACAACATTTATTTATCTGTTTATTTGAGATTCTATCTATGGAGTGTTACTTGCAGAGAGTTCTCCATTTCAATTATTCTCTGGTGTCCTTAAAACACTCACCATGTTCTAAGAAGACAAAACAGTCACCAAAGTCAGCTGTATGCTACTGGGACTTGGAGATTTTTCTTAGTTAAGTCTTGTGAAAAAGTCTATTTCCTTAGGCATATAGAGCCTCTGCCAAGAATGTTTTCATTCAAAAACACAGTATTTGGCTGTAGACCATCACCAGCACAGATGTCTTTGGTTTGGGGAAGCTTCCCAAATGGTCATTTTCTGCCCAAGAGTCCTAAAGTAATTTCTACTAGCTGGAGTTTGCTGTAAGAGTATGTGTTTCTACTCCTGGAAATAAGTTGCAGAAAAGCATGCTGCTCATTCATAGCTGCTTGACTCCGTGAAAGTGGAGGCCAGGTTCTGCTCTGGCAGCACCCAAGGGAACAAGGTTGCACTTCTTGCTCCGTCCCTCTGAACAGATAGACCCTTCTCAAGAAGTTTGTTTTTTATTGTGTATTTCACTTTACTGTGTCAACCAGTCCCACAGCCCGGGCTGCTAGATAAAGAGGGCTGAAGGAAAACACCAGGTAGTTTAAGAAAGAACATAGCTCCAAGCAATTACCTACAGCTCCTTTAGTACAACTCAGAGTTACAGCTTTGACTTGGCTATAGAGACTGTAGGAAGGCTCCCTGTCAGTAGAAGCAGTGACCAAAGTACTGGATAGCTCCACGTCCCTTTTTCCTCACAACTCTTCCTTAACCTTTCAGCTTTCAACTTCCCTTCAATAGAGGAAAAGTACTATTAGTTGGGTGTGTAGAGAACACTTCCCCTACAAAGACATTTGTAGGGGAACAGGTCAGGTAGACTTTCCTTCTGTCATAGTCTCTGCAAAACAGTCACAGGCAGGATCATCATATGTTCACCTCAGAAAGCACAGTCCTCCCAAGCTGCTGCTCCTTTAAAGGAGTCCAGCAGTGTGTCCTAGAAAGTGATCAGATACCTGCACTCACAGCTGGGCTGTTCCTTTGAGAAGGGCTGCCAGGACACTTAGTGGACACAGCTGGCATTACTTTCAGGAGTGATGAGCCCACCAGGCTGTTAAAAGACTACCTTACTTGTTAGTTGGGGATGGCTGGGTTACATCCACCACAGCTGGGTTCTCTGACTCAATGCACCTGGCTCCAGTGCTCTTCAGTTTAGGTAGGCCCAGCCTTCATGGCCCAGAAACATTTGCCATGGTTCACCATCATCTTCTACAGGGCAGATCTCCTTTCTTTCCTAACTGTTAGAGAACCAAGAACCCCAAAATATCTCACAGGCCCAGTCTCTCAAATGCATGCCAGTCACTGCTAAAGCTTGGAGTATGATGGCAACAAGCTTCTGTATTTGCATTGCAGATGCCAAAAGCTACTCTGATGTCAAAATTCTCTCATTCCATTGATCTTTGGACTCTCTCAGCCACTCTCCATGGCACTCCTCAGCCAAGCATTCAGCCTCAACACCTTCATCCATTGTCCCAACAGTGGACCTCAGGAAGTTCATGTCATGTTTACCATGAGGTTACCTAGCAGCTGTGCTCCTGCTTCTCCTGCTTGCTGCCCTCTTGAGATGGAACGGGGCATAGGCTGAGCTAAGAGCGTATCTGCCTCATCCTTTCTGGATTGCAGGCATCCTCCTGGCAAGGGCTGATGGCAGAGGCAGATGCATCTCTGTTGCTCACACACCACATGCTATTGCAAGACCCTTCTTCATTGTCTGTGATGTCAGTTTCTCTAGCATTTCCAATGCATCCAAGCAGAGCGCCATGGAAGATGGACACAGGGAAGGAAGGAAGGCTCTTGCTTTAAGCACTTTGCCAATGATCTCTGCAGAGAAAAGCAGGGGAGTCAGCCAATGGTTTCAGCGGTTTATCCAGCCAGAGACAACCCTTCACAGGAAACTGTGAGCCAACAGGCACCATCTCAAACCATGACCTGCTCCACTTGTAAGTCTCTTCTGCAGTGCTGCACTTTTTACCTGTTTTGCTGTAAAACACTGTAAGTCTCTTTAGATTTTGCTAATTAATATGTCGAACATTCCCCTTGCAAAAACACACACTGACTCAACTACGAGCTTTCCTGGGATCAGAACAACATCTCAAATATTGTGGACCCAAAGATGGGATCTCAGACTGCAGCAGGGATTTAGCAAGGGCAAGTGGTGCCAGGACACACCTCTGAGCTTGTGCTGAGATGACTGGCCCAACAATACAAGAGGAGAGCAGTGAATGTCACTGTCCCTAGGGCACCAGTGAAGTTTTTTGGGTGCTTGAATACCTTGCATTCTGGATAATATAATTACCTCTTCATGTTTTCATTGGAGAAGCAAAAAAAAAAAAAGCACTCTTCAAAACTCCTCCCATAAACAGCATTTGAACCTGCACACTAGAACTCCAGTCTCTTGCCTGCACAAGGAAAAATGAACCAGAGTCCTGGTTGACAACAAGTTACCCATGGGTCAGCAATGTGCCCTCGTGGCCAAGAAGGCCAAGGGGATCCTGGCTGCATGAGGAGGAGCATTGCCATCAGGGCGAGGGAAGGATCCTGCCCCTCTGCTCAGCTCTGGTGAGGCCCCACCTGGAGTACTGGGTGCAATTCTGGGTTCCCCAGTATAAGAGGAACATGGAGCTTCTCAAGAGGGTCCAGCAGAGAGCAACAAAGATGATTAAGGGACTGGAACATCTATCTGATGAGGAAACACTAAGCAAGCTGGGCCTGTTTAGCCTGGAGAAAAGAAGATTGAGAGGGGAGATTATCCATTATACAAATACCTCAGGGTATTTGTAAAAATGTAAAAAGAGTGGGACCAAGCTCTTCTTGGTGAGGGCCAGTGATAGGACAAGGGGTAATGGGCACAAGCTGAAACACAGGAAGTTCCACCTCCATGTGAGGAAGGACTTCTTTACCATGAGGGTGACAGAGCCCTGGCACAGGCTGCCCAGAGAGGCTGTGGAGGCTCCTTCTCTGGAGATCTTCAAAACCCTCCTGGATGCCACCCTGTGCCATATGTTCTAGGTGTCCCTGCTGGAGCAGGGGGGTTAGCCTAGATGATCTCTAGAGGTCCCTTCCAACCTCAACCACTTTGGGATTCTATGTGATTCCGTGAAGCAGTTCTGTTCTTCCATCAGTCCCTCCAGCAGATGCACTTCTGCAGAGCTGATGAAACAGATTGTGCCGCTTGATACAACAGACTGTGACTTTAATCTCACTTCTTTATGCAATCTGGATATTTTCTTTTTTTGTTTTCTCAAAGCAAATACTATCCCTTCTTAAATAGGCACAAATACCTATCATTCCTTTTACTGCTATGATTTTTTCATAACAATGTCAATATTCATCTTAGCAGTGAAAATCAAGTGATGGACAGTTAAAAAGAAGGTATTTTGAAGCCAGTTTTAAAAGAATAGCTGGCTGCATTTAAAAAAACTTATTATGAGGTCAAGTCCTTACACTTGTTATAACCAGATTTTCGAAGTCCCTCAGGCACTTGTAAAGCAGAAAGAATGATGTGCAGGAATTCACAGTATTTCTTCCTTCTGTAATTTCCTAAGAAATACACGTCCCTGAAGTTAGAAAGCAATAGCTAAGGCTGTGACACCTTCTGATTTTGTGAAAAACGTGATGATGTTCAAAAGTCATAAAAGTATATTCTGAAATAAAAAACAATAGTCCACACCAGTTCAGATACCAGATGTCAACAAACTTCCTTTAAAACGGAAGGACTAATTCTGAAAGAAAAATATATTTTTTAAGTAGCCTACCATTTAGGCATCTTCCTACAACTTTAGCAGCACATGAATGTAGCCTAGATGCCTATAGAAGATTAATATGTTCTGCAGCTGAACAACAGGAAAAGCAAAATGATACTGCTACCAGACTACTCTTTTTCTCCACATAGAGGAGAAAGTCCATTATTAAATTGTATTTCTCGCTCTCATTCCTAGGCTGTTTTCCATCCTCCTTGTAACAATTC
Source organism: Nothocercus julius (assembly GCA_013398735.1). NCBI lineage: Eukaryota > Metazoa > Chordata > Aves > Tinamiformes > Tinamidae > Nothocercus > Nothocercus julius. Next base: position 2,743,285 of record VZSV01000076.1, on the reverse strand, counting down.
TCATAACAGCTCTCCAGTGTTTGCTGTGAATGGCCTTACCTACTTGCTTGTTTTTCTTACAGTGCCCATTAAACTAAATCAACATAGTCATATATAAATTTTTTACTAAGGCACTCGGTATTCATGGCCATTCATTTCTATCATTGTCACCGTCTCACAGTTAAAGAAATTTTCAGGAAGTTTTACAGAAATTGCATATGACTCAGGAAAAATACTTGAAAAATAGTTAATACTATTAGCAATCAGCAAATACTAAGAGCAATAAGCATACTTTTAGGTCTTATATAAAATAACATTTTCAAAAGAAGTGTGTTTTTGGAAAAAAAAATTGTTTTTTTAAAGCCTACTGAAATCATGAGTTAAAATGAAAATCGAATATATTGTTCCATTTTCAACTCTTGCTGACTTTACAGAACTTTTCTACCAAGAACCATGAATATTACTTTAAGGCAATAACTCAGATGAACTCAACCAGAACACGAACCAACTTCCTAGCCTAAAGTTTGATGCTATTATAAGGCAAAGGAAGAATTTCTGAAATTCAGTAGAGATGGAAACCAAAAAAAAAAAAAAAAAGTTTAAGTAGCATGTGCTTAGTATTGACTGAATTGCTCGGCCTTTACAAAACTACAGATATATTACTTAATCAATACAGCCCCTATTTCCATAGCATCTAAGAACTTCATAGACCTCATTTACATTTTTAGCTTCCATTGATGTAGAAGATGCAAGTTTTCTCATTTTACAAGTGAAAAATAAAGACATGATAGTTTAAAAATCAGACATTAAAGATATTTAGTCCCCTAAGAAGAAAATAACTGGTGTAAGAAGTCCCTCCTGAAAAGTTAATGTTTCGTTAGGAATCTAGAAGCATTCTCTCCGCTGTACTTTTTCATCTTTTCTTTTCTTTCTTTCTGAAAAACAACAAAATGCACTGGCTATTTGCAACATTGTTTTCTGGTAAATGACTATGGAAAAATAATCATCAGTGTTATTTAAACTAGAGCAGCATATGCTTTTTGCCATAAAACAATGTGAGCAGTGCACTGCTTTTTATGTCCTAGCCTTTAATGAGCATTTGTTGTTAAAACTGTAAATAAATTATGGACTTATCAACAAAAGAGACACTAATCGATTAATCATTGCTTTTGCTTTCATAAGTGCTCCAAGGAAATTGATTTTATGAGATATTTATCACTTGCCAGTCAACATGGACTCCACAGGATTCAAATTAATTGTTGTACTATTTATCATAATCAGATAATGCTGTTCAACTTTTAAGTAATAAAAGAAAATAAACATTAACATGTTTTTTGTTTGAGTTGAAAATCTTGCAGACTGGCAGTAGACAGGGCAGACTTTTAATAAATCGGCAATAATAATTGAAAAACAAAAACAAAAACAAAACTATTGCAGATCAAATTCATCCCTAAAAGAGCTCCATTTAAGAACCCCAAAGTTAGGGAGTTAACTGACTAGGGTAGTGTTGGATGCGGCCTGGCTGGATTTTAGGAGCAACTTTTAGGTGGCCAGCTTGCCACACTGGACTGAACAGCAACATCTCCTCTTCTTTTAGTTCTGCCCAGAGATGCCATCTTACAACAAGCGTTACAGAAGAGAAATCATCCTCTTAGACGAGACAGAACTTTAAAGGTTAAAACAGGGATACACCTTCCAACCACAGCTTAACAAAATTCCAGACAATCCTACATCCATCTAAAATGAAGAGTCACCGACTCTCCAGGAACTACAGAGACAAACCTGCACAGTTTAGATTTCTGTCCATCTACCTTTGAAGGAACGGGGTATCTTCATATTCCACTGATAGTGGTGAAAACATCGTATCGAAAAAGACAACATATATAGCCTCCTGCTTGGCACATGCCCTCCGTCTTCCTATCTCTCTTGCTATTTAGCATAAACTCTATTTCCAACAGAAGGCTACTCCAGTCCAATGGCTACCTGAACAGCTTTTTCTACTGTGTTTCTACTTTAATCTTGACAATACTGTGGAAGCAGAACAGCAACTGTAAGGGTTAAAAGACGAAAGCACAGTACTTTCCTCAAGCACCTAAAATCTGCAATTGAAATATCTTTTTGTTCCTTCCCACACCCCTGTTTCACATTCTGAAAGCTATCTGCAGGTCTTGAAAGCTTGTCCTTTCAAATGTGTATCAAAAACAAAACAACCCAAAAAACCCTACATTTTCTTCACTTGTTTGCAGATCAGCCAATTTCCACACCTAGGCTAGAGTATAAATCTTCATAATGAAAAAGACGTAGAGCCTCTTTCCCCTACACCTTTCCCAGTTTGCTCTGATTGAAGAATGACAGAGTGGCTAAGGTTGAAAGGGATTTCTGGAGAGCCACTGCTTTGACCCAAGTCAGGGTCTTGTCCAAGGTTCTAAGCACAAGGGTGAAGAATATCTGCAGGGTTGGAGTCCTCCCAACTTCTCTGGACAACCTGCTCCAATGTGAGACAGCCTTCACAGTAAAACAGCATAACAAAATAACAACTACACCCTGCAGATGCAGTCTCACAAATGCTGAAGAGAAATGCCTCTTCCCTACCACCCTGCCACTGTTCACAGTTGAAGTGATAAATAGCAGGTCAGTTCCTATAAATCAGTGAAGGACCACAGAAGTCAAGGGAGTTACAGCAATTTACCCTAGCTGAAGACCTGGCTCCAAGCACCATGATTTGATATATTTGCTAGCCATTCCTTTTCTGGTTACCTTGTGGCTGGTCTGCTTACAGCTTCAGTAAACGCTAGCATATTTGAAGGCACATTTCTTTTGCAACAAGTCTCAAATGACCTTTTAATGAAGGGCTGAACTGATTTTCAAACCCAATTATGTTGTTAATTAAACTTCCATTTTCTTCTATTTCTATTTTTTGCCACCAGCTCCACGTTTTCATATTCTTGTTTTTTGGTACAGTCCCTGGAGTTGCTGCTTTGCTGTTTTCTGACAGTTACCTTTACGAGCACCTCTGAAATATCACCTCCAGCATTAACTTTATTGGATTATTCGTGAAGCAGGAGTGACTCAGTTTCAGCAGCACCATTCTGATCTCCTCAGCCAGTGCCCTCAGGGCAGACTTATTTTAGTTTCCAAAGTTAATAAAGTAGTACAAGTGATCTTCCTTCTGCCTTCTAGTGGCTGTGCTAGCTGACTTGAGCAGGTCACCAACCATTTGTTTCCCTGCTCTGCTCACTGCAACCAATATGTCTACTTAGCTGTATTCCTTCCTCATGCTCACAAACAGATGGGGTTTTGATACCTTTGGTCTATAATCAGCGCTTTTACGGGAGGCTTTCCTCAATAAATCTCAACCTATGGACTGCTCCTGAACTGCTGGTGTCAGCTATCCATTGCAAAAGGGGAAATCCAGCTGTTCAGGTCAGTGGCACAAGGAGCGGGCATTTCCACTGAGGATTTTATGGCTGACTGCATAATTATACAAGTACCTTACAATGCTGTCTGTCATCACAAAATTGTATCCTGACACCCACGTACCTAATGTGTATAGGTAACAGCAGCAGCTTAAGATGAGCTCGGGCATCTTTTTTGCTTTAGAGAATAAAAATTCCACTGAGGACAGGATTTCATTTCTTGCAATTTTAAGTCTATGTGACCTAAGGTACACTATGCTGTTTTCCTCTCTAGTGGATAAGCCCTGAATCCAAAAAAGGAGCATAGTGTTCCCTATGGTACAAAAAAGGGTACAAAGAACCTTTTTCAGTAGTTGAGTTGTGCTGATTTGCTGCTCTAAACAGCCCAGGCAAAGAAAAAAGGTGATCCTCGGATTTAGAAGGCAGTTTAAATTATAAACACTATATAAATTCTAAACAGTTTGAAAGTATTTAAGAGAGAATTTTATTACTTTTGTTTCAATGTTCATTACACAACCTTTCTTCAAAAGGGGAAGTGTTAAAGACAAATTCTGGTCTGGTCTAGGTATTTAAACAATATCAGAAAGCCCACTTGCATATTCAGGCAGTAATTAACATGGAAGTAGCAGGTAAATCCTGTCCTAAGTAGCTAAAAAGAGAAAAAGGATCTTTGAACAGTGATGTGGTAAATGGAAAGTTTTTTACAGCAGAAGTTCTCAGTTGTCTATGAGTTGGCTGATCACTCACAGAGCTCTTGCATACAATCATAAAAATTTCCAGCTGTTAAATTTCATTGGAAGACAGTGGAAGAGATGTGAAAACAGTGAAAAGAGTGAGAGATTAATATTTTCAAAGGCTCTGGGGATTCCTGGTCCCCACAAACTTTATCAGAAGTGGTCAGTGCTCAAACCTTAAAAAAAAATATTCAGCTCATTTAATATTAGTTTTCCAAGGAGCAGTTGCTTTAGATATTACAAGAATGTAAAAGAAAGAATGGGCAGAAGCAACCTACAAAATGGACTGCCTATTCCGTCATCTTGCACACTAGGATAACTAACGTTGCACAGCATTTCCTTCCTTTCTCTGCTGTCACTGTATAATGAGCATGGTGTATGATAGTAATACAGTTTCAATAAGCACAGTATGTTTGGGAAAATCAGTCACAGAGATCTGGGAAAGAAAAAAATTAACCTCTTGTTTACAGTGTCCAAATGGCAATTCTCTTGTTGAAATACATGGGTGATAAAGATTCATTTCTTTCCTTTTGTCTTCTACAGACGTTTTCATGTTTACATATAATTACTAATCTTGTACCGTTGTACATATAAGCCTTTTACTTTTCACCATGTTCTGCAAAGCATTTTTGGGATGCAGTTTCTGCACAGTGAAAGAACTGGATCAGATCTTAGCAACAATTCCTTTTAAGCTATACATTCCCAATCAGTTAGTGCCTGTAATATTTAAAACACTTTAATACTTGCTTTATCCATAACAAATACTGTTACATTAGCTGCTTGATCTGTGCTTAGTTTGCCCCTTTTCTATTTTGCTCAGCCTCTGTTCCCAATACAGAGAAAAAAACCACCGCAGCAATTTTGTATTATAGAACAGAATGGAAGAGTCAAACACCGAGACGTTACCAAATGTATAGTCTGTGCAATTGCAGCTTTGCTGCTGGCCTGATGTATATGAAGGCAGCAGAAATTAGAGCAAAACAGTAGCATGCATTAGTGCAAATAGTGTTGTATATCTCAATAACTAAATATTCAGTGGAGTGAAAAAACATAAATACTGCTACTGGAAAAATACTAAGTGTTATTAAAACAGTAACTGAGAAGTAAACAGCCAAAGGTCAAAGCTGATAAAGGACTTCAGTCATATTCACAATGCAGCTATCAAAGCATGAATGCCAACACTACTCAAGAAGGTAGTTTAAAGCTAATTTGTATGTGTTTCTGGTATTTATCCATCAGTACTTTACTGCCATTGCTTTTCCAACACATTGACTGCTTTTAATGGTTCTCCAGTAGAGATCACCTAAGCCAGCTATATATTAGTCATCTGAGATGCCAGTAGTGGAACAGAGGTCTCAATTTCTGCATGAGCTACAAAGCCTGTCCGGTTTTCTAAGGATTCACCTGGGCAACGAGTCAGAACTAACTTTGTGCTATCAAGGCCAATGATCTAATTTGTAGGCAGCCACTTGGTCAGGGTGGAAGCTGTAGAGATATAGCCTAGCAGGCCGAGAAGGGAATGGAGGAGCCTGGATGCTTGGGATCTCAGTTCTGAGCCGGGGCGTGATACAAGGCCTGGGGAAATGTAGCTTAGTGCAAACTTCAGGTCACAAACCAACAGCAGTTATGAGGCTTAAGCTGTTGGGACTTTTTTTTTTTTCATTTGTGTAATAGAAAAGAGGCAAAAAAAAAAATAGAAATAGAAGAGCAGTGAAAGAAAGAATAGAAAAGAGGCAAAACAGAAATATTGGAATTAGTCCGTATGGTTAGGGGGAGAGATCATGAATCAAGACACACGTACTGACTTCAAGTGTTCTTGTATAGTGGTTACCACTGGTTACCACTTGTATTAATGTTTTTATGAAGTCACACTTTGACAATGAAACATTAAATTACGATAAGTTTCTGTTACAGTTGCAGTTCTTTAACTTTCATAAGCTATTCATTATTGTATTGTAGAAATGTTTCAGAAATCAATGCAAAAAAAAGATTTTTCTGAGATAAACGGGTACATTTGAGGATTTTTTTTTAAGTGATTCTTTGGTAGTTAGAACTTTGACATCTGTCATTCATCTATTTCCTGAAAAAAAAAAACAAAAAACGAAACAAAAACAAACAGACAGACAGAAAGCAAGATGAGAAAAAGCTATAGGCTTTGCATTTTCTGCAAAGATCACTCAATTTTAGTACTAAGGGAGTGTTAAATTTGCATGTTTGTTTCTGCTGTTCAAACACACAATATGTTCTATAAAGACTGTAATAATTTTCAAGTGACTTTATAGAAAGATAAACCTGATAAGGGAAGAAATACATTGTTATTTTTAACTAACAAACAAACAACACCTGGAATTTCTGCCTAAATCTCATTTTAGATACCATTTTCCTTTACTGAATCTGGCTCTGACTCTTGATGTGCTTCTGAAATTTGGAGCTTTTTCCATGCTACACAGCCAGACTATAAGATAAACACCCGATATGCAATGAGAAGAGGAATAGAGATTTAAAAAATAACTTTTGTTTGGTTTGTGGTGGTCTAAAATCTAATGGAGATGAAATTCCTAAAATCCAGATCAAAGAGTCACTGACATTCAGTGACAACCAATAAAAAATAGCACAGATATGACCGTTCCTGCTTAAAGTTGCAGAGGCAGAGAGCTGTTTGGAATGATCCAGGAATCTGCATTTTATATGCCCTATGTTCCCAAACACATATCCAGAACATTTGAGAAAGTTGTTATTTTTCCTCTTATGGTTCTACACACAGTACAGCAAGAATTCAGAAATAGTTCTAAATAATAAGCTAAAAGCATTGCTTTAATTTTACTTAGCCGAAACATTTCACAATAATGGTCCTTACAAAAAATGCATACTTTCCTTAAATATAGTTTCAGTCACTGCATTGCAACACATTGCTCTCAGACCCAAGTTACAAGAGAGGGACAAAAGGAAGAAAGGGCAATTTTGCCAAAAACATAGGTGGAAAAGCCATAGCACTGACAGACCTTTTCCAGAGGAACAGGGCCTCTGAAATTTTTCAGATTTCTTTATAAGCATTTTCCATTGAGTTCCTAAGTCCTTCATTGGTACAGCTATTTTTTAGAAATATACTTAAGATTAAAGCAGAAATTCCTATGTAATCATTTTTCTTCAGGACCTTGGCTCCTTTTCCTTTAAAATAAAATAAAACTGGGCCTACAAGTATCAGACTGTCTTGATAAAGGCTGATAGGAAAACTAGTGAAATATGCATTCTTCAAAGGTAAAGAGTGCTGAAAAATAAAGCTGGCAATACAATGCAGATGCTCTTTAAACACTTTTAAAGCATGCATTTCACATTGTCCAGAGATACCAGGAGAGTAAACAGGATGTTTAAATAATCTGGCAAAATATCATGGTATTATCTTCATCCTAGCCAGGATACTATCCTAGCCAAGACTACTTTCATTACTCTTTCATTAGAGAAATGGCATATTTTTATTTTGCACTATTATACACTAATGTTGTTTTATCTATTATTTTTATAGATCCCAGAAGAAGCAGAATCCCTGCTTAATGCACTAAAAAAATTAAAAATAAAAACACTTTCAAAAGACAATTAATTTTGTGAAAGATCTCTCATGGTAACTAGTAAGGTTTCTTCTGGGGACAATTTTAATTGGCTACATCTATTCCCTAGTCTTACCAAGTAAGGTTGGACTTACGTTAACGCTGGGAGCTGTCAAACATTTAAAGGCTGACCAGAAAATGAACTTAAAAGCTAATGGACAGACAATTATAGTAAACAAAATTAGATTTTCTGACTACTTAAAGATAACAACTGGAAAGAGAGAATTTCACAGACAGCAGGCAACACCAGGCAGCGTGAGGGACTAATTCAAAATTAGAAGAGAATAATGGTCATTTATATACTGCCAAAGTCCAAGCTAAAAATGAATTGGTTGAATTAATTTAAGAAATCTAAATATCAAGTCAATATCTGCCTAAAAATAAAAGTTTAGCCCATTGTTTTGGTTGATTATCAGATGCCAGGAGTTCACAATTTCCACTCATGCCAGTTGGAGGGGACTCAAAGATTCTCGGTGTCTTTCACTGTCCTTACAGCATGAAATTCTTAAGACAAATTTCTATGTAGAAGAGTTCTAAACATTTAATTCCTTTATATTATGTTAATATTTGCCATGTTTTACTCCTCTGGCTCCTGTTTGGGACATGCATGACCTGTCTGTTGATGTACCTTGCTGCTTCCTAGAAGGTAACTTTGCTCTGTCAAAGAGACAATGATTTCACTACATCCTGAGGCTATTTGCATCCACTGAAGATCTGCCCCCAGGTGGAGAAAACAGAGCTCACAGATGTTGGCATCTGAAGATGCCAGCTTTGACTTTTAAAACACCAAAGGGAAAGTTCCAGCTTACTGCAAAGTGTCCATCAGAGTACAGCTCTCTTTGGCAATAAAAAATAAAATATAATTAAAAAAAGGCTGGTCTACTCCTGCATACCTCTCTAGAACAGCAAAGCATTTCGGAGAAATAACAACAATCAAAAACCACATACACACACTTTTTTTTTTTTTTTAATATACTTTCAGGATTATTTACATTTCTTTACCATTAAGCCTCAGTTCTGGAGGGGAGGGAAGATGGAAGGGGACAGCATTCTTAGTACAATGTGCTGAAACATGTTTGTCCCAAATGTCCAGAGACTAATAATGCGGCTCAAAAGTAGGCTTTAATTAGCATGTGTACTCTGGTAGAAGAAATGTCATTTTTCTGATGACTATAGGGCACCTCTTTAAAAAAGTGAAAATGAACATGCAGATTTTCAAGTCATTAGAACCTATTGGCAACCATCCTTGAGAACAACAGACCTATAGGCTTAAAAGTTGGGTGTAAGAAGCACTTAAAACCAATAGTGGTTCACTGATGCAAATACACCTGCGAACTGGTCTATCAAAGTGATATACCGCATAACTACATTTCAGTAGGATGCTCATTGAATTTCAACCAGCCCAATGTATGGCTTTCATACCATCTTCCTTTAAATAAAGAGGGTGCTCTGAAAGCGTAACAGTCTTCTTGACTACTGGAACTGGTGAGCACATACTGCTGGGACTATATTCCCCGTCCTCTGAAATGATACAGCAGCTCTGCCACAAGAGGACTGGGGTGACTACCCATGAAAGTTAGAGATCTTGTTCAGAAATGGAGCCACCTTCATCTTTGTTGCTGGGTTGCTGTCTTTGTGTGCTCATTTGGAAAAATACTTTCTTTTTTAATTTTAATTTAATTTTAATTTAACTTTTAAAATAAATAATTTATTTTTTTAAAAAATTCTTTCTTTTTTTAATAAGGGGGTGGGAGAAAAAAGGAGGTTTAGTCTGTCCTTCTTGAAACCACTCCTACCATCTACACAGTAAGACACCTTGTCATTAGCCTTGTACAATCTGAACAAGTTTGGGCAGGTCCAGTGCCATGAAGTACAGCTAACTTATGCAATAGGAGAATTTATGCACCTACCTATTATATTGGTGCTTTCATAATACTTTGCATTAAAGCTCAGAAAATCGCCAGCAAGCAGCTAACTGCAGTATGAGGCCGAGTATCTTGCCTTTATACCTCATTGCTTTGCACTGTACTGCCAGACAGCTATTTTTAGACCTGCTTTGCAGTTACACAGTTGGTACTTATATCTTGTCTAAAGGAAGTAAGGTTGCCCTACTGAGACTTTGCCCTTCTCTCAAGGGTAAACTAAAATCCATTAAACTTAAATATATGCTGTAAACCCTGAACATTAGCGGCTGTGATGGAAATATTATGTAGTTATTTATAACAAGATATCCATTTGGGGAAGTGAGATAGATAGGCATATCTGCAAATTACTGTCTCTTCATTTTCCCCTGAAGTCATTGTCTTTGTGCCTAAAGCTTGAAAGTTTGTTTTGCTGGCATCAAGACAAAGTAAAGCAAATATATCTACATAGAACAGATCGCTGCTGCCTATATCTCTCAATAAATAACTTGAGGTAGCTCAGAAATTCAGCCATCCTATACTGCTCCAAAGCTATCTACCCCAACACTTCTGAACACAGAGGGTACCGTTTCAAACAGTCACTCTGGTTATTGAGGGCTGAAGACCACGTAAAAAGCATGATCAGGGAAAAATACTTTTACAATCTATAGCTCTGAAATACAGATGGATAGGCATAATGATAGATATTAGCAAACATCTGCTCTCTCCTTCTCTCTCACACACACACAAACTCACTGAAAAATTGACTAGTCGTAGTCCAGATGATTTATCCTGACTCTGCTCTTATAAATTACAGAGATTTAGCTAAATATGATTTCACTGTTGTTTTTTGTCACTGACACTAAAATAGGGAACTGAAGATAGAGGAAATAAGAAGGGAGGAAATGGAAGATCTGAAGAAGGGATTTTTTGAGACCATGCTACAAGAAGGCATAAGAACCCCTGGACTAGAAGGGAAAAAAAAAAAAAAAAAAAACGCACAGACAACACACACAATCCTGATTTGGTCTTCTTCTCTGAGCATATATTGTGCACCCAAACATATTCCAGTTAAGGACAAGTATCATATCCAAAAGCAAGCCACAGCAACTTATGAAGAACACCTACCTAGCTGAGATTTTTCCCCTGATATTCTTTGCAGGGATCCTGTTAAAAACTTCACACTAGAGCCAACTCAATGCAATTTATGTACATACTGAATGCTGGAATTGACCTACTGAATCTTGCAAATAAGCCACTTTGTCTTCCAATGAACCTAACAAGCTAGCAGAAAATTCTTCACAGCTTCGGGAGAAAAGCAGAGCTGCCCCAACAGGCAGCTCACTGATCTTACCACATTTGATGAGGTCTGTAATCAGGTGTCTTTTTTAAAAAAAAAAATGCTCTTAAAAATGCCAGGAAAAGAAGCCATTGTAAACTTCTTCACAAGAAGATTTAAAATTCATACACTGAAATTGTAGCCTAGCTCAAAATTCTGTACAGGATTATGACTTTCCTGAAAAAGAAGAAAACAGACATGAGTCACAACTACGTTTCTAGATTGGGAAGCTGACTGGTGCTTCATGCCTTGCTATAAAATAAGGCAAACATTGTGAACTAAAATAAAATTTACTGAAAAAAAGTGTCTGCATATATATACTCAAGCATATGACCCTTCTTGCAGCCATTTACTGCTGTTCTTCCATCTACTTTAAATTTGCCCACTGCGCTATATTCTCATACTGAAAACAACAATCACTGAGAATCACATGTTGATTTTTTAAAGGCATTGCTCAGTAAGACAAAAAGACAACACATCAGTGAAGAAAGTGGCATTTGACTGATTCCTGGACAGCCCTGCCTACCTTATATCCCAGTTTCCCATTAATATTTTGTTGGCTTGGCACTACAAATGAGTCTACTGCTCTTTTAGCAGATGGAAGAAAAATCTGGAAGCATTTTTTATGAACAATTACAAGAACAAATCAGGGGTACCATAAAGATCATGCCTATCCAAAATTAGTGGCATTAAGCACGGATAATCGTAAACTAAGATGACAGGTTCAGAATACAGAATTATTTTTCTAAGATTTCTTGAACTTCTAGACTCTAAGAGACCAAGTGGGAAAATGGAGAGAGATGCTTTGAAGAATTTAAAATAGATATGATTTTACTAACATATGTCTGTTCTGGCAGACTGAAGCATATACTGTATATATAAATGCCCAGAATATGTTTTGCTTCAAGTTCAAAGCCCAAGCTGTCACATTTCCATGGCCATTTTCAGTGTCTGAAAAAACAGAGTTCACGTGCAAACAAACCTTGAGACAGACATCTTAAAACAAAAGAGACAGGCAAGCAGGGTCTAAGAGGACAGCAGGAGTTTAAGAGATGCAAAAAATAAAACATGCCAAGAGGTTGAAAAAGTTAGTGTCAGCTTCTGTCCTACTTTACAAAACGTCCTGAATTCAGACAAGCTACTATGCAGAAGCTGTAAAAAACTCATTCCCTACAAGAGAAACCTCCCCACCCGAATCCAAGAGTTGCAAAACCAATACTTTTTTTTTTTGTTCCACTGGCCCTCTCCTTTTTATTTAAACACATACTGTAAAGAAAACTGTGATTAGTATGATTAGTAAGACCATCATATCATCATTATCTTATCCCCAAACTAAACACTGTTCAACGTTTCCTTTGACATAAGGATGTATTTGTTTCAGCATGACTCCTTTTGCCCACGTATATCATGTTGTCTATGTTGGCCCAAACATCTTTCAAAGTATTCTATACTTCTCCAAATGATATCTACCGGCACCTTATCTGTTATTTATTAACTGAGTTCCTGGTACTAGATATACACCACATCCTTTGCTTGGCATCAAATAAGTCAAATCGTGTTGGGGAGTGGAGAATTAGTATGTAATTATCAAGTTCCCTGGTTAAGTTTCTCTCCCCCAGGCAGCTCTATGTTGCAGTGGTAACTCTGGAGGTGTTTGACAAAGAGAGGACACAAAAGATAAAAAGATATTTTGTTCTTGTAGCCCTACCCACCAAAGCAAGCACGCCCACTAAGAATATGCATCATCATTGTGTAAAACAAAACACACAGGGAACTAGAATACTAGATGGGACGGAAATATTTTCCATAACCTGTAGCAATTTTAAACGTTGTAAAAAAACTCCCTTAACCCAAGTCGGAAAAAAAAAGTCAAAATATACAGAATATTCATGATGAAGAGATCCTTTCTCAGAACTCCAAAGCAAAGTTAACTACTTTCTTGTGTTTCAATAACTTAAAAATTCTATTTCAATATGAATTGTTATCCATTTCAGTCAGCATAAAAATGAGATTAGAAAAAGAAATCACTTCGAATTATAGAACTGGATTTCTTCATTAGAAATGCCAAGTCAGTTGTATCAATTCAGGATATTTGGTCTCTATTAGATTATTCACTTACTTTCTGGGCTAGCTGTTGGTGAAGCCCCTTTTGCAGCACCAAACCCTCCCCAGTCCCCGTACACACACCTTAAGCCACCCAACTCTTCAATGATATTCCAACATGAAACCAAGCATTTAAAAGCTACTGCGGAGGGGTTATGTTAGGGATTTCTAGAGACACAGAATACTGCTTGCACCCCAGTGCCCAGATGACCACAGCTAGGCAGCCCAGGCATTAAAGAGATTAAAGCAGTCTGACAGGAACTTAAACACTGAGCATCTTCTTCTTTCTGCCGAAATACAACATTCAACGTCATGTTTCCTGAACACAGAAATGCCTCCTTGATCTTCCATTATTTGACATAAATACAGTAGTATTTAACTGAATATTTAACAAGTGTGCTGATTTCTGTCTCTAGTTGACTACAGAGACAAATACAGTAACAAACAGAACAGCTCCAGGAAAGAAAAGCAAACAAAACACTCAAAAACTTCTGTCTCCTAAGCTCTCTTTTGAATGAGATGCTGGCTGAATCAGCCAGCAGAACTCTTCACTAATCTGGACCGATACTATAGCAGTTCTCTCCAACATGAGACCAACTCACACCATCACAAAGACAACTGCCAACAAATAGAATTAAAACGTCAATCCCAACATACCACAAACTGAACCTAGAGTTGAAATATTAAATTACGTAAACTTAAAAAACAAACAAACAAAACCGTAAAAACTACCTTTAAAAAAAAAATCATAAAAATTTATAGAAAGAAGAATGGGACGAGCATTTAAATGAATAGCATTTAAAAATATTTCCCTCCTAAATAAACAACCTAATAACATTTTATGCATAGATTAAAAAAGCACCTAACATTTTCTGAAATGCATGCCAGCTGTCACAGGTAGCAAAATCCTTGTAATACCTGAGGGATGGAAAGTACCTTTGTCAGCTGCAATAACAACTGATATTTTGACAACACTTGTAAACAGTTTTTGCTGTCTTTCTTTGTTAACATAGTTTTATTTTGGGAGGCTTCTTTATGTATTACTTTATCAGAAAGCAAATAGGAAAAAAATGTCTAAACCTCATGGCATTTGAGGACAATCATATGAGACTACGTTGTTGCTAGATGCTTTGGGGTGGGTTTCTTTGTTGGAGTGGCTTTTCTTTCTTCATCAGAACAACTATCATAGAAAGGGATTATGTGGGCTAAAGAGTTTGCTTTCATCACAGTCTTTATCATAGATACAGAAACACATTGTATGATTAGACACCAAAAGTTTTCACAAAATGCTTCTTGTTCTCTCCCCCAAATATTTGATGGTGTATCTGTAATACATGCTGCAACACATTGAAATATAGACCTGTATTGCACACACTCCCTAGGCCAGCACTTTCACAAAACTTTTTTTTTTTTTTTTTCAGACAAAAATAGATGAGAGAAGATTAAATGTTATATCAGAGTCTGTTTCTAATATGTTTTGTGATTTGTGAGATTTCCTTCTCTCAATAGGGGGACTGCTCCATATATGTGGGCTAGAAAAAGTTTCATAAAGTAACAGCTTTAAAATGAGCATTTTAAGCCTGGCAAGCAGACAACAGTAAGAAAAGACATTAGTAACAGTAGAATCTCACACACAGATATATGTGTATCAGGTTCGAAACAGTTACTGTTTTTCATGGTTTTCCTGTGGATTATACCAAGAGAAGCTAAAAACCTCATCTAAAGAACAATGTCTCTTGTGTCAGCTTAAAGGAAATCGAAATTATATCTAACGGTCATTTTTTCTAATCATAAAAATCTTGTAATCACAAAACCACTGTAACTTGCATTTAACATCACAAATCAGTTTGCTGGTGAACCAAGTTTCCTACAAATCCCATCTTGATTATTATGGTTTTTACCCAATGAAGTTGCCAACAGCTCCTTTCTTTCCTTCAGGATCTGGTTCACTCTCATGAGCCTTCAGTTTATTTCCTATTTTGGAGTGATTGTGCTGAAAAATTCCTATCTTTGGGGAGCACAGAGGAAGGAAGAAAGAGTTTTGTGAAACAGATGAATGTAGTACAAAAAGCTGAAGTCTATGATGCCCTCCTGGGTTGGTCAAATAAATGCCAAAGGGAATCTTTTAAAAAATGATTTTATAAATGGTGTGACAGAATCAACCATTTCAGAATTCTTCCTTCGTGCCTAACAAGGCTAATAACCTTTAACAGGAACATTTGTTAAGCATATAGTGATATTCACTGCAATTACAAAAGACAATGGTTATTAATAATAATAATAATAAAACAATATCTTTAATAATATTAAAGGATAATATCCTTTAAAATAATATCCTTCAATAAGGATTCTATAAACATCTGTATGCTCTAAGTTCATTGCAATAAATATATACAGAGTAAAAATTTAGAATACAACTTATAAAATAGGTGTCCTTTGGCAATATTCTGCAAGTGACTTAGTTCCAAAGTGTTTGTTTGCACCAGAAAGACTCATTTGTGCATACCAATGCATACCAATACTGGTAGGCAAAAATCTACTGGGAAACAAGCATCTGTAGTTATCCTGGACAGAGGAGGCAAAAATCAGTGAGAATTTGGCTCTGTTTCCCTACCTCAGATTCCAAATACAGAGAGACAAAAGAGAACACTCAGCTCAAATTTAGCAGAGAAACTTGCATGTCTGGCACATTTCAGCTCCCCAGTCAATTTATTTTTCTCTACTCAGGTAACTACCCATACTGCATATTTCACTGCTACCAACGGAAAAAAACAAACAACAACAACAACAACAACAACAAAAACACACAGACACACACACAGACACTTGGAGATCGAGTAAATACACTTCTTTCAGACTTCTCTTTATTATGTGTGTATGTCTCGAATCTTCATCTATGCTACTGATTTATTTCAATTATTTCATTTATCAAAAGTGAAAATAAAAAGCAAAAGTAGATAAAAGCATCTAGGTGTCTACATTAACTCTGAAAGTTTCTATTTTATTTTCTTTCTGTAGTATATAAAGTCCACAACTCATTTTTGTCATAAATAGTTGCAGCCAGCATCTTTCTACAATCATTGTATGTATTATTTAAATTATGTTATTTTGTGCTAGGATGTTTATTCCAATTTATTCTTTTGCCAGCTATACTACTAGAGCAGTTTTATTCTCATTACCATAGTACAATTTTTTTATTGCACAGAACCATACAACACAAATTCTGATATTTACTTTTAAGGGAAAGCAATTTCTCATTTCTTGCCTTCTCATTTCAGATTTATTTATAATATGGCATAAAAAAAATAAAGAAAAAAATAATCCAGTGACTCTCAATTTGGAAATATAGTTCAACATTTGTAATGATATAGTATATTGTAGTAAAAAATGCAAAAGCCCGAAATGATTTGTACGTAATTTAATCTTACATGAAAAAAACGTATTTCCATTTTTACTGTTACAAGCAGGATATAGTGATTTCTCACTGCTGTCTCTAGCCACCTAACTTGAGGTCCAAAATGAGGAGTCTAGGACCACAGTATGCTGCAGTCAGAGGAGATGCAGAAAGCATGTGAGGGCACCACAGACACTAAGCAAGCTGTTAGACCTTGGCACCCTGACCAGCTCCTTAGAGGCACTGTAAACTACTAGGTCCTTAAACTAGGCAGGGCATATACACCCCTTTCTGCCAGGGAATGTTAAAATGTAGGGGTTTATTCCAACACACACATCTATCTATCTAGCTATATATTGCAATTAAACTTGTTTCAACAAGCAATATGACATTGTTGATTTTAGCTCAAAGGATGACCATTTCTGAGTTTGCCAATCTTTCCCCCAGGTCAAAATAATGAAGTCTGGCAGCTACCAAATGCACCTATAGCATCAATTCATCCATTCATTGCTCATCACTGTCTGTAGGCTGTCAGCAAAGGCAAGAGGAAAGGCAATTTATATTTAATACACTTTTAAATTTAGGTAGGACTAAAATGGCCTTGTGACTATGTCATGTTCTGTACATAGATAAGTTATAGATAATGACACTGCCCAAAAGTATTTCAAATAGAGGAGAATAACTAGCATGAAGCACACAGAACTGGGGCACCAATCACATTTTACTTTCACACCCCCTTCACTACCACCTACCTACCATGATGTCAGCTGCCACATTGTCTCACCGGTGAATTATACCCGTAGAAAAATCCAGCTGGTGCACTGTATTATCCTACAAAAGACCAGTCAACATAGCAGTGAGACTTATATATTTTGTTATGTCCAACATTATCTATTTCTTTTGTTCAGCTACTAGTACTATTACTACATTATTGCATCACTATTAAATTTTAATAACTCCAGTCTGAAAGACAAGATCCTGGCTTCAACTGCAGCTCAGAGCCCTTGAACCTTCAGGCCTCCCATCAGTAGGGATACCTTGGAGCGAAAGGCTCTGATGTCTGCCCCTTAAAAGAAACAGTCGTTCAGCCCAAGCAGGCTTGTGCTACAACCTCCTGGCATGCAGAGAACTAAATACTCTAGGTCCAATTAGTATTTCTGACTAGGTCTAATTTCAAGTAACATTTGCTGACAAATGTGACTTTCCTACCTAAATTGCCATACTTGAGCAACAAAAATATATGATTATTTTAGCATGTGTCATCGCTAACTTGCCGTTATTGTTAAGACCACTAACCATACAACACGATAAGGGGTGTCAGAGATATTCTCATTAGCCGTTTCCCTTTCCCGTTTTGCTTGGCAGTTTTGACGATGAGTTTGCTATTCACAAGTTGCTATTGTCTAGGAGCTGGGGGGATAAGGCTTTTCAACACAGATTGTGCAAGAGAAGAGAGGAAATGAGTTAGAAATTGAAGTGACAGCTCTAGTGATAGCTTTCTGCTGATCTAGTTAACTGTGCTATAGTAGAGTCAAATGAACTGTTTGACTGTTTGTTGAACTGTGTTTCAGAAGAAATACAAAGGAGCAATGAGTGCATATTTCCTTCCTCCTTTTAGCACAGCATATAATGTGTTTAGTTCCATTTCAACTTGCAGGAATGAAACTGGTACCAAATGTTCCTTACGACAGAAATTGCTGTTGCCTACAAAGTTGTAAAGCAGTAGTACATATAAAAAACTTAACTTGGTGCTTAACCTTGCAAGAAACCACAAGCAAACTCAGATAAAACTACCTGTATGAACAGCTCCTAACATCTCTTGCCCGACTCCTGTTTTACAAACTCTTCAAACTAGTTCAAAATAGCGTAAAACTAGAGCACACACTCTGTAAATTGTATTCCAAGTACAGCTCTTGGTATCTGATACTTATATTCAGGAGATTGTAGGTGGTGTTCAATACAGTGGGGCTACAATGAAACAATCATAGAACTAGAGCACCCACTAGATCAGCAACTGGTTCAGATCTGCCTCAGTATTCTGGACATTTCAAGAAACTTTGGAGATTGGTTTTGCCTCAATCCCATTTACTAAACAGTTAAAGACATCAGTGTTTCCTACTTTCCACACACATACTTGTTTATGAGGGAAAATAATACCTATGTGCTTGCATATAGAGCTATGTATGTATTTTATGTTACACATACTACTTATTAATGAATAAGTATATATATATATATATATTTATATAATGTTGAAAGAGGGGAAGGAAATAATAAAGACAAGATATACTACACTTAAACTACAGCTAAAAGCAGCTTTACACATAAGCTACTAGGTTCCTGAAATTCCTGAAAAAAAAAAAAAAAATCCTTCTAGACACTTTTAATAGCTACAATCAATGTTAGGTTATGTGATTATAGGTCTTGATTGTGCTGGTTAAAACATTTCCTACAGGGAAGAAAATATGAAGCACTCTGTAATGAAGAGTTCACAGAAGAGAAAATGGGAGACAGAAGCTCAAATCAATTTAACTTCATTTCATTTTCGGCAAGAATATTCAGCTGAGGCAGATACTCCAAACAGACTGTATGTCTGTGAGCAGGAGCTATGAGATTCCTCACATTGAAACTGGTACAGTATGGCTCAATAAGAGGGATGATAACTAGAGCATGTGAAAGTTACTGCCCGTACATACATGCCATTTCTTCATGTGTGACATTTAGCTGGTGTGGGAATACATCACTGCATTACTCCCCACAGGCTCCTGTTTGGCTTCAGAGGTTAGTGGGAAAAAATCTACAATCTCAGGAAAGTTCTGCTACACTTGCTGATTTCGGTTGCTTGAGCCTTCATGGGCAGAAACAAAACCTAGCATTTTGCTGTTTAATTCTACCTCAGGTCACACTGACTAGGCCTGAATTTCACATTTACTGAATTGTCTCCTCTGCTGTATACTGTGCATTGCTGAGTAAACTCTTATCCTGTCTTAAGCAAAGGCAGAGACAGTGGCCTAATTATAACTCTCCACCTGTAATGCAAACATACATTAGTATTTGATGTGTGGCCCAAGCCAGCAAATGCAGTCTTAATTAGAAGAAATTACAAGTGAAGCTACCTCTAATAAGGAAATGTTCATTGCATATTAATTGCAAGCTCAGTTTCCTTCTGGCTTCGAGGAAAATATTAAAAGGCACAAGCACTTTGCACACAAGACACAGCTTCAGCAAAAAGACAAAATATTGCCCAATTCCACCCACCATCCAACCCCTCTAAAGCCCTAATCTAACAAACAAAATTCTACTATGGTTTATTGTTTATTTGTGCTTTTTTATAGTTCTTTCTTTCTTTCTTTCTTTCTTTCTTTCTTTCTTTCTTTCTTTCTTTCTTTCTTTCTTTCTTTCTTTCTTTTTTCTTCTTCCTTCCTTTCTTCCTTTCTTCCTTTCTTCCTTCCTTTCTTCCTTTCTTCCTTTCTTCCTTTCTTTCTTCCTTTCTTCCTTTCTTTCTTTCTTTCTTTCTTCCTTTCTTCCTTTCTTTCTTCCTTCCTTTCTTCCTTCCTTCCTTTCTTCCTTCCTTCATTTCTTCCTTCCTTCCTTCCTTTCTTCCTTCCTTTCTTCCTTTCTTTCTTCCTTCCTTTCTTTCACATCCTTTGGGATTTGGTGGACAAGTGAGTTTTTATAAGTGAGAAATGACTACTGGCTAGAGAATTACAACATTCGTGGAAAAACATCATAACTTCCATTTAACAGCCATGGAAAAGAAGGCACGCAATGACAAAGCAAGCTGTTAGCTCACCCAAGAGGACAGCAACAGGAGGAGAAATCAGCATACCTGAACTACAACTACTCAGGATCCTAAAAGCAATCTTCCCTTCTTCAGAAAAATACTCCTGGTATTTTTACTGTTATGCTTCATTGAAATTTTTCAGTAAAGTTCTGCATCTTTTATGCTACTCTTACTACCTCAATGTCAATTTCCGTTGCATTGTAGAACTGCAGCCAAGATAAGAATGTTACAGAAAGAGTAATTATTAATATATAGGAACTTGTTGGTTTAATTTACAGCTTTAATGTTCACCAAGTACAAACTTTAAAACGGAATGTATACTGTATTACATCCCATGTGAGCCAATTGTTTAAACGGATTTCATACCCTCCACAAACACTTGCCCACTTGCCTTGAGATTTCAGATCCTGTCGTTAAATAAACAGTTAAGTAAAAAAGGACTTAAGGACATCTTAATGGGCAGATCAATAATCTGTATATAGCAATAGAATGGCATGTCTACTTGCTTGCAAAGTGAGCGTAGGTGAAGGATCTCCTAATGACAAAGCCTGGGTTGCTGCTTCACCTGGGATTTCTCTGTTACCATTTCTCTACCTGAACCACAGACTTGGAGAGTAAAAAGGTCCTTCATCATGGCTGATGGTTGATGACCTCTTGTTTGTGGAATGCCAGATCCTCTGGAAAAATTAAGCAAAGCTGTACTCAAAGTCTACTCAATCTACAAATTAATCTTTTCTTTAAGCATTTTCAGCACATCTGAAACATGAGGCTGCATATTTGGCCTACCAGCTTTTGTTCACCTCAAAGTGAAGGTCCACTCCAATCCTTCATCCATAAGCAAAAATTCATCCTTCCTGTATTCCCATTTCCCCATCTCTAGAGTTTTGGAATGAAAGCAATACAGCTTTATAACTCAGTGACATTTCCAGCTCCTGCTATCTATTGTATCTATTTACATAGCAATAGATGTCAAACTAACCAGGCTCTTCTTCAGTCAAGCCCAACATATACCTCTCAAAGATGTTGTTTCTACCCTCTCCGAAGAAAGTTACACTTCATAACTGCATTCATGTGAGATGCACGTACTACAATATAATACATATAATTCCACATAGCCTTTCCTACTGGGATACTTCTCTGCTCTAAGAGGTCAAAAAACTGTTCAAAATTTTCTGGCTCTCAGCTGCTGCAATTACCGTATCACAAGATCCTGCACTGCAATTTCAGCTGCAGATGTAGGAAATACCTGAATTCAATATTATTTCAGTATGGTTCCTGACCAGCTCTTTTGAGCTTTTTTTTTTTTTGTTTTTGCTGGTAAAGCCTCATGGGACTCATGCTTTTTGCTGACTGAAGTCTGGCTGCACTCTTTGCCCTAAATTCATTGGCCAAAACATGCAGAGTGACATTTATCATTCAGCTCATTTATCTTCTGAATTCCATTTGTAAAACGTTGTGTACCAGTTATTGCTAAGTACATGCTGGACCAGTGTAAACCATGGTAAAAAACACATTCTTCCCCTCTTAAGAAAAAATATTCCTCATATTGAGTAGTAGAGCTGCCTGCAGCAACCTGTGATTTGACTGTGTCAAGTGTGAGTTTCATGGAATCAAGTTTTGCTATCTCCAGAAGCACAGCTTTGTGAAGTAAGCTTTATATTCTGAGTATTCTAAAAGCAACTGTGATGCTTTTCTAAGACCTAATGGGGAGAAGACATTAAATTACATGGAAAAAAAATGAGGATGTTAGAATCAAAAGCTCTTAGGAGACTTCCCCCTTTAAATCCATGAGACTTCCCGCAGTGGAGCTTTAGATTAAAGCTTTTAACGAAGCTCAACTGCAGATCACAATAGAATACAAGTCTATTAGGGTTGTTTTGCTGAACTGCCATTCTTTTCAACTGATAGAAAAACATCAAAGAACAAAGAATAAACAGTAGCTATAAGAGGCAGATATACTTTCAGTTCCAATTTGCACAGCATGGAAGTTCTCTGCACACTGCATTTGCAGATCCAGCCCTTAAATAGGTGTGGGCTTCCTTGCTCCTCTTTTGAGCAGTCCTGAACGCAACTAAAGTGTCAAAGCTACTTGGGGACATAAAGGCTTCTGCACAGATGGTAATGGTTTCCATTTCCATTATTGTATTTTAAGACTGAGCCAAAGGTAAACATAAAACTTAATTTTTATTCTATTCTAGTTCTTGTGCCTTTCTACCATTTTGGTTATCTGAGGTTTTCTCAAACAAGAATTAGCTCAGGAGGGAAAAAAAAACCTCTACTTGAAAACATAACATTACGTATTGAATGATCACAAATCACTTTATAAGCCCTTAAGATATATGACACTTCCTCACCTCTCAGTTGTAGGAAAAAAAAAAAAAAAATCCCCAAACCTGTTCAGGATGGTGAGAACAAACAAACCTACATTTCGCATCCATAGGAAATGGAAGAAATGGGGTAGGTAAGTGCAGTAAGATTACTCAGCTGTCTAGAAATCTGGGCAGCTGGTCTGAGAGTCATCACAAAAAAGCCAGTGGGGAGGCAAAGGTATTCATCTCATAGAAATGGTTCCTTGCAGATAAGAGGGGTACATTCAGTAATTTAGATTAAAATCTATCCATGTGGGACATAAGTAAGTCAGAAATCAAAATCCCTGTAAAAGGCACTTCATTTGACTGAAATTATATATAAATGAGAAAAAAAAATCAAAATATAAATAATATTTTTCCATTATGGCATATTTAAAAGAAAATCTTTTCCAAAAATATTTTCTGTATTTTTTAAATCTAGCCTATCTTATAACATGGCAACATTTTAAAGTTCAAACAAAGCAAAACTTTGGAATTCCATCAGGCTTTTTACTACTTTTTATTTTAAGGTTGATTTTAATTTTGTTCTTGTTGTTCATGCACATTTGGAAGGAAGACAGTATAGAATTTGCTTTAGAAAGGAACAGAAATAAAAATGAATAGCAAACAAGTTTTACTTTGGCTTTCTTCTCTTTGGTCTCTTTCTCTCTCAATTATTTGTTATTTTTAGCACTTTTGAACAGTCACTGCACTTGTGGTATTTAGCCAAAATTTCCTTAGATACTCCCATTATTCCTTCTTACAAATTATTTCATACTTCTGGTAGTTTTGCTTTGTCCTGTTCCATCCTGCATCTTCCTCATCTGTCACTCCAAATCAACAGCCAAGTAAACCTCAGGCCAGAATCCTTTGCTTTGGACACATGTGGAGTAAGGATGTTAAGTTAAGTAACTTAGAAAATAGGAATAATCCCAACTCCACTGACTTCAATGTGACAAAAATATCAGCAATCATTATATTAACTCCAAAATATTAATGAGACAATTCATCAAACTCCCAGTAACTCATCTTTAATATGAATGTCACCGTTCCCATCATGCTCAGCAAGATCTGAGCCAAGCTGCTTATTTTTCCTTACATTCAAGGGTTTTCACAATTCTGCCACTTCATTTTTTTTTGCCTCTCCTCCTCTTATTTCAAAACCCCAAATACTCAGTTAACTCCAGCACTGGCAGCTTTATCTACCTGTACTACAAATTTTTATGGGCAACTTCCATGACTTCTTCCATGATGCCTTAAAGCATTCATGTTGTGTAATCCAGCCTACAGCTTTTTCTATTCCTTGAAAACCTTTCTTAAAATATGAGGTAATATTTCCAAGAAGGAAGTATCAGAGTGAAAACAGCTGTCATCCTTCACTGCACAAAATTAAAGAGGAATTGAAAGATATGCAGGGTAAGATTTATTTCTTGGTTATGAATGAAAACACTACATACTGAGATACCAAAATGACGGTCACCTACCAAAGCAGGTGTTCATATTAATCTTACAAATTATACCCAAAATTAATTAAAAATAATCAAAGCGCTATCATTCCTTCGGAAACACAAAGGATGTTTAATTTCAGCTGTAACCAGAAAGATAATAACCAGCACAGACATTTGAAGGGAAATTGCACTTCAAGTCTGCAGCGCTCAGAAGCCCTGTTGCCTTTGCACTGCTGAGGGAAAGCAAAATTGCTTTCTGTGGTTCACATGCCAGCCTGGATGAAAGCCATTCCTGGAAAGAAGTGTATTTTCAACTGGCACAGTGTGAATGGCTGGCCTTGCACATGATTCATGTTTGTGTTAAGGTTTTGGCAAGTCAAAAATTTTTGCTCCTAGCTCTTTGCCAAAAACAGCGGCTGACGCTCAGCTGCAGGCTCTGTTACAGATACCAGCCTCCTCTGAAGTTCTTAAGGAAACTGCTTCTGCGAAGGTTAAGCTTTCAAATTCTGAGTGCAGGGAAATAGAAACACATTTCACACACTACTTTTCAATTCTTGGCTATATCTTTTTGCTTATCCACACACAAAACAGCTTAGTTTACCTAATTCATGTAACTCAGATACTGCCACAAGCAAGACCACGCAACCACAGATGTAAGATTAACTCTTTTAAAAAAGAAAAACTCTTTTAAACAGTGTGTGGCTACTGCAGACTTGTCACAGTTCACATGTCGCTATTGATTTTAGGGATGCAACAGTGGCTTGGAAGAGTTCAAGGTCTGCCTTCAGTTAGTCTGACAAGCGAAACACCCCATGCCCTGATATTTAGATCACAGTGCAGGAAATGCTCAAGAACAACTTGGGATATAGTCAGCTATTGCTGATATTCATAAGATTGAAACTTTTAATACATTTGAGATTTCTCTCTCCCTTGGGTATGGGGGAAACTGAAGTGATGAGAAATTAGGGAAGAAAATCTTTCCTTATTAAGTTCCTGGTATTTTACATTTCCAGTGAAGCAAACAAACTGTAAGTACAGATTCACCGTTGGGATTTTGGCATTTTTGAAGTCCTGTCCTGGCCAGGATTTAGAGTTACTAAGGAAAAAAAAAAAAAAAAAAGAAAACAGGAGAGAAGAAAT
>VZSV01000076.1:2702415-2717705 GCA_013398735.1 Nothocercus julius | reverse complement strand
CTTCTTCAAGGGTTGTTAACTCCACTCACCACTTCAAAGCGCTTGGCTCTTGAAAGCGTGATAAAGCAGACTGGTTTATGAGCAATTGGTTCATTGGTAGCAGCAAGACGGTATCACTCAGCCCTATTCTCCTCCTGTGACAAGAAGCAGCCTCCAGTCCCACAGAGATCTCAGCAGGAAAAAGGATGCAAAATCTTGGTAGTCAGCCGGCAGGACTTTGCCTTGCCTTTTATTTGTGCAACAGGCAGACACTCTTGGCTCATTGAACTCTCAGAACTTTTGCTTACCAGGAAAGCAGATCTTCCTCTTGGGCTTCATCAGCCTAAAGCAAATGCATATTTACTTGAGTACTAAAAAGCTTAGCTCCGGTCCTTCGCCTCTGACTGGTTTGCCTTCAGGCCTCCTGGCTACTGATAAATCTTTGTCTGCTGTGCAGTATCACAGCACTTGCTCCTTGCACTGCTCTCTCCTTTCCATAGCTGCGGGGAAGCTGCAACGATGTGCAGCTTGGCATATATCCAATAAACACATTCATCCATACATACATCTCATCTCCCTGGTCCCAACTCTTTCCTCAAGGTTTCGGGTCTCCAGGCAGACTTTCTTATGCACGGGACATAAAGACAGACTCCAGCGTGAGAGATGAACCTGTGCAATTCAAATCAGGGAAACGTGCCAGCCTAGTCTGAACATTCAACTAAAATTTCTTCACTTCAAAGACCAACTCAAAAAGCAGCTTGTCTGCAATTTTAGTAATTGGCTTGTGCTGTTGGCAGACAAGTGGTAGCAGAGCTGTAGCTTCAGTTAGTGACATACTCTTCACACAGGCACACAGAGTAAGAAGAGTTTATTACTTTGCTCAACTGATTAGTTTGCCTAAACCTTGCCACTCCTTGTGTCACTCCCAGCCAATACCACCTATTTCGATCCACCTCCAATCATCTACTCGCATTTGTATGTTTTTAAGCTTAATCTCACTTTAAGAATATGGTTTGAAAATTGAAATAATTTTTTTCTATTCCCAAATGCATTCAGTCCAATAACAGAAACCAAATTTTTGCTGTTTTCTTTTTTTTTTTTTTTAAATAAACTATTGTTCAAGATCTGAGATATGCATCACTTTATAAAGATTCAAAGAATTCAACCGAAAGCTTCACTTTTTCTTGTCAAATAAATTTCCAGGGTTCCAAATAGTAAAATTTTCATTTGCAATGTAAGGCCTATTTGTCATCAGTAAAAGATAAATCAGATGATACTTGATTCCATTGTGTAGCAAAGATGACTTAAGGAATTCTTGCTGCTTCCTGTACTTCAGTTATGCTGTATTATTTATGCTGTTTCAGCCATTAAATACCCCTGACTGGCTCCTTGATCCAGATTGCCATTCAGGTCTACAAAAATTGAAGCAACATGACTGAGGGGGTGAGAATATATGGCTAGAGAAGAAGGGGGCAAACAAAGAAGAAAAGCATAACTGTTTCATCTGGCTTTACTTCCAAGTAAAACATCCTTAGTAATGAACTCTGATCAGACCAATGGGAATTGATTTGGGTTTTTGTATTCACCTAACCAAAGTCAGAATCAACTTCAATTAGAATTCATAGCCCATAGCATCAGTGTTGCCATCACTGCAAAACTGCATTACAAAAGCCAGGACAAGTTAACTTGAAGTACAATTCAAAGTTTGCAACAGTTTCACCAAGCAGACTGTGATTAGAGTGTATTACTAGAGGCTGTTAAACTAAATTACAAATTCACTTTCCTTTTAAAGTTGGAGGAGTTTTCTGGATTGAAAGATGTTAAACAAAATGGTAAGAAAGCAACATTAGCTCTACTCAGGTAAGAAGAGTAAACATCTAAATTGTTTATCAGGCTACATAGATTCAATTATTGGTGACAATGAAGGTAAAAATTTAGAAGAATTGCTCCCTGGAACAGTTTCCCTTTTGATGGAATCTATATTGTCTCCACAGCAGTAATTCCTTAAAATGCAAAAGAAATGTCCTGGAAAGAGCCATTATTCGGAAATTCTTGGTTAAGTAAAGATGTTGCTATTCCAGGTTATTTTCACAATTTTATTATCTTCATGCTATAAAAAGCAGAATGTCCTAGCCATTTATTCAGTCCTCCCCAAGGCAAAAAAGCCCAAATTCAAAAATGTTTATTACTAAAGTCTTAATACTAAGAAAATAAAACCCAGAATTTTTGGAAGATGCCTAACAATAAACTTCACATGACAGAATATTAAGCATACGTAAATAATGTGTCAAAGGATCACCCTCAGCTGCTTTTCCATCAAGGATAAAACCCTCAATATTATTTGTTTTTTGAGGGGGAAGGTTTCAGAATATGGAGGGTTTTTTTCCAAAGACATTATCAATACTTAGTTGAAAAACAAATGAGCAACGTCTTTTACAAGCCTCATGTGTCTTATTTTCAAAAATAAAAGGGCAAGCAGATTTCATTTAAAGATGACAGCAAGAGTCTATCAGTAGACAGAGACTAGCACTAATACAGTTCAAGTATTCCTTGGCATTTGTATGTCACTGAATCCAGGTTTTGCTACTGCATTCGATGGATTGTGGATGCTTGTTACATGCAATTTACTCGTAAACATGAGGTGAAAGATTCAGAATATCAGATGATTTTAAAGGAAGTAGAATCATTCCTTAGAGGGCAGCAAGGTTTTCTTCCCTGCAAAAAAAACACAGTCAAAAAAATTATCCAATCAAAGCAATTCTAGAGAGATTAATTAAATTATTTATGAGCTGAAGCAGTTGTGATTTTTAAGAATTACAAATGCTGTTCTTTTTTTGCAAAAAATCCTGCATTAGCAATTCCTTAAAATGATGAATTGAGATATTTGCTGTGAGATGTTAAGTGCAAAATAAGATTCTAACAAAAATACAATGTCAGTCTCATGTTGATTCTTAAATCTTATAGAAATATTCCCTAAGAATGAACAAATAGTTCCTGAAAATATCCTTAAATTTAACTATGTATGTATTGAACTATGTATGTATTACTTGGAATTTTTGTTTTGCCACCATCATCTTTGTAAGCGTTATGAAGAAGAAAAAAATGGGTTTATTAACCAACTCTTTAACCACCAGCATTTCTCTGGAAAAAGAATACTCAAATTAAAATGATAGGAAAATAGATTGGTTCTCATATACTGTTTTGGAAATATTCTTTCCCTGAGAGAGGCACCATTTCCACCCCAAAAATTGAGCACAAGCAATTCTCTGTTTTACTTGATAGAACTTATCATTCATGCTGACAGTTACTATGATACCTTCTTTGGATGCAGTTCTCAGTGGAACCATTTTCAGAGTAAGTCAACTCATGACAGTGAGGAAAACATTCACTGACTATCTCAGCAGTGAGGGAATTATTTTTAAGATTAAAAGAAAGAAATGGGCTGCATACCAAAGCAAAAAGATAAGAAAGGACTTTTCACTGTGGTAGACAACTCAGATCCTGGGCAAATTGGGAATTGGTTCAGGAAAATTAGCAGGGAGTATCCATTTTTTTGTAAATAGAAGCTAAAAAAACCTGCTATTTCAGCTTGGCATTGCATGGAAGTCATTCTGTAATGCATGCATTATTCATCACATTAAACGTTCATAAGGATAGAAAATGTGCTTTTTATTGGTCAACTGGAGAATATTTCATCTTATTGTCTCCCTTTCCAATGTCCAATCCTACGAAACTATCTATTTTCTTTTAGTTACCTTTACTAAGTCTTACAGCATATTTATCTTTAGAAATAAACACATTAAAAAAGGAGAATAATATTCCTTAGATTTGGCAAAGCCAAGTGTGTCCTTGCATGAAGACCTTTTCTATAGCTCTGTTAATCTGTGATATGTTTGTTCCTCTACAGGCTATCATTCTTGAGAGTCAGATCTAAATCTTGAAAACCAGTCTAAAAAGAGATCCAGTATTTGAGTTAATTTTGCCTAAGGCCTTTAAAAAGGAGATAATCCATTCCTGTCCATTTAAATCATGGCCACAAGGAGTTTAAGTATCTCTGCTATTTCATTTATCTATAGCATGCTTGAAAATATCCTAAACAGAAGACATTAAAAAGCACCTGCTCTGGAACTACTTTTTTTCAGTATTTCCCACTGTACCAACCATAGAGACTGCTGAACACAGCGAAAAATCATTCTCTCAAATTTTCGTCCCAGATAAATGCAAAAATAAGTTATATCTACCAAAGAGACGTGCCCCACTCATCAGTATTGCCTTCAGAGAAGACCAACTGTTTGAGAATGGTTTATTTATCCAGAGTAGAATGGGAAGGATGCAGCTCTTGTCTTCCAGTGGCCATTTTAAAGATTAAAAACATTTTAACATATACAGCAACATTTTCCATATTTTTTTTTTTTTTCACATCAGTGACAAAACCTGGGACCTGAAAAGGCAGAAGCGCCAGCAGAAGAGTCCAGTTATCTGGACCTAATTTTGTCCACAAGCCAGAAACCTAACGGGTTAGCTAGAAACCTAACGAGTTCTTGCTGCTTTTGTCATCCTGGCTCCCACGTATGACATTCTAAAAACTGTCGTCAGAAGCCCTGTCCATGAGAAATGTAAAATTGTTTTTCCATTCTACTGAGTACTTGTTAACATCTCTTGGACTACCCCATCCACACTTCAGAATGAGGTCCCTCTCAGTAATCTAAGAGATAAATACAGAAAGAATCAGAAGCACACTCTGATGAATGCATGGCATGATTTACAAGGAAAGACTAAACTGTAAGACATTTCAGCCAGAAAAGAATGTATTGGAGGGAAAAAACACTAATAACTTTCATATATCTGAAAGAGTGATGGAGCACGCTCTCTCATGCTTTTGAAGGATAGTCAAACCGCAATTGTTGTAAAGATTTATAAAGTTTTATTTAATGCCTAATTTACTGGAAAGAACTCGGATAATCTGCTGAGGAAGGTTAGAGAATTATATAATAGCAGGATTTTTTTTTTTAATCCTTCTTTAGCCTTTCTTTTTCTTTCCCCAACATGAATAACACAGCTGTGTTATTTCCTGTAAAATCAGGAAATAACTGAACCACACCACCACTGCACTACCCACAACAGCAGAGCAAGACTGAACACTAGAATCCCAAAGAGTATCTGTCTGATGCCATCTCCGTAGTCCCACAAACATCTCTGCCACATGCCAAAGGACAAGCCAAGATGTCACACATAACATCAAGCCAGGTGAAGCCTTCACACTGCCAGAATGTGCATCCATAACTGCATCACTGTGTGCCACAGGTTTCAGCAGGTCTTGTTTGAGCAAACCAAGATGATGGGGCAGAGTCTGTTCCAACACAGGGCTTCCTCAATGGCAGCTTTGCACAGCACTCACTGTATGTTGCAAACACTGCAACCATGATAATCTCCAGGCAAAACAGCAACTCTTTTCTAGCTACTTCTGCTAAACCAGGCTTTCCAATACAAAATGCTAACTCAAATTCAACTGAGTGAGATTCTTAAAGCAGTGTTCATAATAATGCTAGTTATCGCCCATTTGAGGCTTCAGGAGCAGCATAAATTTCATGTTATTTTCATTAACACAGGCCAGTTGGGGAGTGACAAAGAAATCATAACTTTAAACGTAGGGTGTAAATTTGACAAGCCATGACTGTTTTCCCTTTTCAAACATCTGCTACACAGCAGACATGGAAATTAGGCTACATAAGTCTAAAATAGAAATTTTAAAAATAAATAAATAAAATAGTGCCACAGCCCTGACCTCTTCTAAAGGCACAGGGTCAATTCTGTCTTTAACTGTTTGGCAACTATGGCAACAACAGACTTCAAAGACATCTTGTTTATCACCATTTTAGAGACACAACTTGGTCTAGTCTACTGTCTTATCCTCCACTTACTTCAGGCATTTTATTTCTTGTGTAAATTAGCAGAACAGCTCCAATTTGGAACACATGGAACTTGCAGCTAGATGTAAGGAAAAAAGAAGAAAATTATCATGCAGAAGTGGATCTTCATCCCTGAAAATATGTAAAACCTGACCAAACAAATTCCTGAGCAACTTGTGCAAACTGGATCTACTCAGAACAGAAATCTGGGCAAGACTTCCAGGCATCCTTTCCAGCATCAGGATTCTGTGACTGCAAATGCAGAGATTCAGACATCAGCGCAGGGAGACAAGGACCCGATTTCATGTTGTTCTGATATGTTGATCAGTGAAGCAGGTAACTAAAAGAAGCTTCAAGCTTTATGAAGCCTGAAATACGAATAAACGGCAGGCATACAAAAGTGAGCATTAACTCAGTCGCAGGACCAACATATGACACCGTAAGCCTGCTAGAACTTCATTTCATATAGAAACATAAGTTGGAAAAGACTTTCAAGATCATCGAGTCCAACTGCAAACCCATCACCACCATGCTTGCTAAACCACGTCCCTAAGCGCTTCATCTCCCCTTTCCTTGAACGCTACCAGGAATGGTGACTTCACCACTTCCCTGGACAGCCTCTTCCAATGTTTCACGACTCCTTCCGTGTGGAAACTCTTCCTAATATCTAACCTGAACCTCCTCTGGTGCAACTTGAGGCCTCCTATTATATTACTATCCTAACATTGTCTTTAAGGCACTGGTCTTGGTTTACTTGTGCTCTAGTAGCAAAAGATACAGAGTTACCATATACACTTCCTGTATTATGAAATTCTTCAGTTTCAGAAAATAAAGCAGTTTTTGAACTTTCACAGACAGGGAACTTTGTTGCCCTGCCAACCATTCAAGCTATTCTTAACCTAGTTGATCCTCCAGAGACACTTTTTTTGCAGCAGACTTTTCAGTGAAGTGTAGATTGATATTAATCAGTTCAACTTAAAAGCAAAAGAGAAATATTACAATTTTTTTATAAAATGAAAAGATCCTAGGTAGAAAGGATTCAGTTTTCCCTTCTTACATTGTATAGTGAGAGGCAAATCACTATGCCATGATACAATATTCTATGATCACTATACAATCAGAAAAAAAAAATCTTTTAGAAGCTGAATTCATTATCCTTGTTTCCACCTATTTTTTTGACATTTTTATCTTTCTTAACAGTTAGCATTTGAAATAGTCATTTCATTTCATCTTACCCTATACATAACTTTCATACAGCTTGCACTACTCTATTAAAAGCCCGGGTGATATGCTATAGGATTAAAAAAGAAAAAAAAAAGAAAAAAGAAAAAGCCATCATTGTCTTCACTTTCTATTAGTGGTTGACAGGTGGGCAAAATATCCAGTGAGAAACTAATGGGAATTGGAGAGAATACTTCAAAGGCACTAGACAGCCCAGTAAAGGTTTAAGCATTTTACAAAAGCTGTGATCTGTAGGTTTTGCCTTCAGCCAACATCCACTCAAAGGGAAATAGGCCTAAAAAAACCCTCTCTGCAATAGATACTTCATGGAGATATTACAGCTGGCAACTTTCACCTTTGTGCTGTGAACAAAGACGGCAGGAAAGCTCTAAAAAATACTCTATGAAAGAGAGAAGAAAATAGCAGAATTTTTTTTCCCCTTCTTTTTTTTTTGGTGAGTGCTGTTTTTCTGCAGTGCTTGACAGAAGATCTATTTTAATAGCAATGTCAGGCCAATTTGATATCTGCACCACAGGCAAGTTTTGGAGTGCTGCTCTACAATCCATTTTGTGTTAGGCTCTGATAAAATACTTAGTCAGAAGAGTATAAATACTTTGCTTGATCTCTCAGCTGAAGATGATGAACTTTTGAGCAAAGACAGGATTCTGAGGAAATAAACGTTACACACACACACACATACATATGTATATACACACACACAAATTATTTTATATATATATGGTAGAGGTGCCTGAAAAAACTAGTGTTGGAGGAGTCAGACAATTGCTGCCCCAGAGCACAGATAAAAATGCATGCATGTAATATCAAGTTCAACATCAATAATTTAAAATAAATCTAGGAAGTCAAGTGATGAATTGTACTGCTGGAGAATAGTAAAGGACAAGAAGTGATCTCAGGTACAAATCCGTTAGTCTAATCTCAAGACTGGGTAAGACCTTAGAAGACTGGAAGATAAATGACAAATGAGATACTGCAGTACAAGCCTACCAGAGCAAGATAATTCTGGTATGATCTATTTTCTTTATCTGATATGGCATTTATGTTTATACAGAGAACTATAAAAAGTAATCTCCTTAGGTATCTACAATTGTTTCCTAACATCGCAAATGGAAAATTACTATGAAATCATGAGAACAGAGATGTCAGAAGTACAATAAGGTAGATGAGTAAATAGGTGAAGGGAAAGCCCCAAATAAATTAGACTAAAAAAGGAGCTATGAAATTGTAAGGCATTTACTCACTAAATTACTCAGAGATGCACTGTGGAGCCCATTTTATTTATACTTTCTTTTAATGATCTTGACACACATGTCTATATGCACTCAGGAAATTTGCTGGTGCCCTGTGGTTGGATACTACTGTCATTAAAAGGAGGCTGGATACAATATACTGAAGAAATCCCAGCTGACCTTGAGGACTGGAATAGTAAAAGTGGGACAAAACCCCTTATTACATAATACAACTTCAGGCACCTTGGAAAAAAATATATATATTGACTAGTGACAGTAGAGCAGAAAAGAAGATTCAGACTGGTTTTACTTACTGCAGGATTGATGAGGGTAAACATGACCATGGTGGTAAACAAGAAAAAATCCATAACTAGCATCAATATCCAGTACCAATTGGGAAGTCATAAGAGGTGTATAATAAAAATAAATAATGTAAAAAAATAGCTACAAAGATAGTAAAAAGAGAAATCTTTTTATATATTTTTTAAAGAACATCAAGACATCAAATGAAACTATCAACAGAAGGTTAAAAAATAAGCCCAAGAATACACTTAAGAATATAGTAGAAATACTTTGTCACAGTGTTCACAACTATTACAGAGGATTTGACTGCATGAATGTATTTAATGTGATGTTGTAGATGTCAGAAATATTAAAGGGATATAAGATTGTAGAAGTGGGTCGAATTCCCCAAGGAAAATTTCTATGCTCCTACAGTCATGTATTTTTGATGGCCTTCCCAGTGTTCGTGTCTATGACCCATTTTATATTTTAAAGCCAAATTCTGGGCATATTAATAAATAAACATGATATAAAATCTCTTTACACTGCTTCAAATCCACTCTTTTTGAAATTCTATATAAGAGAAGAAATTGAATCACTGACTTTGTCAGACAGTGCAATTATCTAAATATTGTATGCAGCATGTTAAAGAGGAAATCACCTCCAACTGGAGATTATATTTCATAATTTAAAAATACCATTCCTTCTACTATTCTTATTAAAATGCAACCTTATTCTCATCTCGTCCTTTACAGACCAAATCAAGCCTCAGTAGCTAATACAAGGAAGTCAAATGCACAAAATAAAAGTAAAATACCAGAGCATTAAACAGATTATATTACAAAAAAAAAAAAAAAAAAAAAAAGAGAGAAAAGAGGAACAAATGAGGAAGAAAATTGAGGGCCCAAAAGCGTAATTCCCTAAAGATCAGCTAGCTTTTTCTCTTTACAGCTAGGCAACATAAGTTTTAAACAATTGTTTAATATTGCAAAGGACTAAACTTGCACAGACAGCCAAAAATAAGATCTTCCAACACTTAGTCCACTTGAACAACAGAGGTTTTATGCCAGTTGTCTTATGCTTCATTTGTCAAAAATGAAGTTGGGAGGTGATTCGGTTGTAAGAAATCACAAGTTCTAGTAGTAGGCTGTTCCTAAAATCTAGCTGAGAGTTATTGCCAAGATACTTAAGCTTCTTCCAACTTGCTTCTTTCCTTCTCTTTTTCTCATTGATAACATTAAGTAAAACTGATTTTCAAGTCTCACTCTGAAAAATAAGCAGCAGCTTGCCCTTTGTGATCCCAAAAGACCTGTTTTCCTTATATCCATCCACTTTAGAACAGTCTTAGCATAAAAAAAGACATATACAATTTCCAATAAAGATGAGATAATGTTTTAAAAAAACAAAGTTTTAGAAAGATTAGGAATTACTCAGCCACGTTTCTGACTGAACATGCAAATCTAGTCCCAAAAAAGGGACTAAAGGACTAAAGGAAAGGTCAGGTAGTTATATGAGAAAAACAGCCAAGAAAATGAATAAATTATTTCAGCAAGCTGCCTAAAACTATCTGGCATTCTAGTGTATTCTTATTTGAGTTTCCAGTATGAATATCTACATTTCATCTGGATTTTAAGAGCCATCTCTCTAGTACAGCATTCCTAGGTTTGGTTTTTATAGTAGTTAATCTCAAACAGAACAAGTATTAAAAAGGATATGCCAGATGTACATAATGCAAAAACTCTGTAAACATCTTGTCCTCTACAACACAGCTTGTGCTCTGGCTTCACGGGAAATTCTTTGCACCACTCTCCAGTTCTCCTCTTTCCTGTTCCACATTCCAGGCTCAAGGGACTATAAAGTCACTGTGGCTATGAGTAACAAGTACCTCAACTAGTAATATATAGAACTTAATACATATAACATTATTTCTTCTTTAAGTGTAGAAGGTATTTTAACAAATGCAAAAAATACTTACTTTTCTTTTTACATTTCTTCACCTAAGAGAGTCCAGTCTACTCAGCCCACTGCCAACACAATATTGGATATAGAGTTTTATTACAGAGCTGTCACATTTTGTGTTCTACCTAATTGCACTTTTTCAAAGCAGTTTTCTAAATCATTTCCTACCATGGTCATCATACCTGGTTTTACCTGGGGACACAGCCTCTAAGAGGACATATACTCCTGCTCCAGACTTTGCTTTGAAAAAATATCCCCGTGATAATGCTCACTTGCAGTATTTTATTAGATGAAATTGCAAATTTTCTTCCAAATTGCATTGCTTGCAAGTACACCCACGCACTTAAGCTCATAAATGAAGTGCTTGCAATATATTATCACTATGAATATTTTTAATGAGCCAAAATGCAGAGGAGGACTGAATGGTTTTGCAGTGCTCAGTAGTGGGGACTGTCCACAGACTACTATGTATTTGGAGGTTTGAACCTAACAAGGTTACAAAAATATGTGACATGTCTTAATGGGTAACTCTACCCCCAACCATAGATCCAAGGGAGATTTAGACTGAAAAATAAAGACTCATCAGACTTTGTACTGGAAAATTTAGTTCTTGTCCAACAAGTAATATAGTTCTTTTACCATGAAATTCACACAGCTTCCTACAGAGAGCACATTACATTTTAAAAGCTGCACCCACTTCCATTCATAGTAAAGCTTTTATTTACTCAGCTTTACAAACTTAAGTAAGGCAGGCATCCAAAAGATTTTGACAGTCTCCTATCAGTTAAAAACACTTGGATATGATACTGATTTGACTATCAAAGTTTCAACATTAAATCCCATTGTCAAAATGCAACACTTACAGTAGAAATGAAGTGAAAAAAAACGTGTTATGTAAACATCAGAATCTATTCATTTTGCATTGGACATTCATTAATTCATATACTAAACATGAATGCTTAGATCACGTGTGTGACAAATGAGTGTGATGATGCAGCAAAAAGAACTGGAAACAGATCCAATTAATATTTAATTGAAGGTTATATATTGTAGTATTGAACTTTGTGAGGCACAGTGTGGGTCTAGTGGGTTGAAGAGAAGGAGAAAAGGACAAAGGAAAAGGAAAAGGAAGGGGGAAAAAAGAGAGACAGAGAGGGACTGAACAAGACAGGGAAACAGATTTCCCGAACCACCTTCCAATCTGCCTTCTGTTCAACACAATGCAAAGTACAAAATTAGCGGAAAATCCCAATTCCCATCGCTGAATACCTAACTTTGGACTTACAAGTGGTGACATAATAGCTAGTCAACTAAAAGACTCAATCAAACTGATCACAAGTACATGACTATGACATTAAAGACAAAGCAGCAAACTTCTCTCAGTGCTATTGGAAGGAGGAAGGGATCAAGGGAATGTCAACTCCTAAATCTTTTTTTTAGCAAAGAATTTCAAAATAAAACTCCCAAATGATCTTAAAGACAACCATAGTCATGCTAGTAAAGATAGAAGGAAAAAAAAAAAAAAAAAGAAGAAAAAAATAGGTCTTTGAGTAATCCATGACTCTATTACCTAACCCTGAAGCCCTCAAAATTAGTCACCAATTTCCTCCTCAGAAAATGTTAAGGATATCAGAAAAGCACCTCTGAGTAACTGCATGCTGAATACACCTAGAGTTTCTCTTCTGGAACACCAAGAACCCTGCAACCCACAACCCAGCAAGAAAGTACACCAAAATCCCACAGGAAAAAGTGACTGTTGAAGGCTATAGATTAGTCTATATTCAAAAGATAAAGAGTTCAGCCTGGTACTTAGGCCTGAGTCAGATCTCATGTACGCTTATGTAAATAGTCTTTTGAATGACCCAAATGAATTCAGCTGTCTATAAATAAAACCTCAGTCTGGTTCATAAGTAGGAAAATACAGTCTCGTTGCTAAAAGATGGCTTGTCCTAAAGGTTGCTATTACCATTGATTATTGCATTACTGTAACATCTAAAAGCCCCAAGCAGAGAGTAGCAACTAATCTTAGTAGGTGCGATAGAGACACATAAAATCATGATAACAATGATAACAGATTTTTTGTCATTTCAGTTAGCATACAGCAGACATCAATAGCCAAATAGGGCTTTCTGCAGGATCCTCTACCTTTCTGGCTATCTGCCCTCCCTTTCCAACTGGTCTGTTGAGAAACTCTTACCACCTGCATCCCCAGGACTAAGTCCCAGATTCAGAGAAGGTTTCAGCTTCCATCCAAATGTGAACAAAATCAGAACCACAACAGAGAAACAAAAGACAGGGAGTCAAATATGAAATGAACATTAAAAACATCCCAAAAGCAACTGTGGACGCTCTATGACACAGAACATTGAAGATGAAGCCCAGCCTTCTCCCTTCCCAAATTCACATCACATAGTCTGCCTTCCTTTAGTGTCAGAAGTGGGGTGAATTCAGCCATGATGTTAACAGAGCGATAGGCACTGATTACACCTTTTCTCTTTTGACGTATCAGAGAGCTGTACCAGGCTAATTGGAGAAAACAACAGTCCTTCTAGTCCCCTGGCTAATTCATGCTTGGAAAGAACTACCTAATTGCTATTTTTAATTTCAAGATAATTAAAATACTCCCCACAGTCTTAGAGTTCCTCAGTGTTTCCCATAAGAAAAATAAGATAACCTTCCTTTTCTTTTCATTTTTAAATGTCAGAACTGTTACACTACATAGATCTAAAACACCAGGCAGAATAACTAGGCCACTACGGAGGACATAATTGAGGTTATCATCCCTGGGGTTGACCTGTATTGTCTCTCTAAAAGTGGTGTATGAGTGTGTGGTTTATATCACGTTTATATCTGATTCCTTATGTATAGATAATTTGTCTTGGGATATTTCCCGAAATCAAAATTTTGCTAAAAGATTTTTAGCTTTTCTCGCCCTCCCTTATTTATTTCATGGTTTGTTTTCTAGAACTACTACAGTCATCTATTCCTCTGAACTCTCTTGCATGCCCAACACAAGGTTCTAGTAAGTGTAAATTCTTTTCTCTCTTCGCAAAATTTGTCAAGACACCTCAAGTGCATCCCACTTGTATAAATACACGGATGTAATTTCTTCATAGCTTGTTAGAACTAGAAAAATAAATATATGGGATCTATTTAGGAAGAGTCAATGTGGTTTCTTTAAAGAGGAGGCTTTTTTCGAAAACTTTTTGGTGTTCCTTGAAGCAGTCTACAACTATGAACATGAAGTATGATCCAGCTGATGCATTCTGCTCAAATTTCCAAATGGCCATTTATGAATTTCTTCTACAAAGGCTTTTAATTAAGTTTAGAAGCTGTGGAATGAGAATAAATGTCTTGGCATAGTGAAATAATTTGTTAAAAGAGAGTAAACAGAGGACAAAAGTAGTCACATTTCAGAAAGAGTGAACTCATCTGTCCCATTCTTCCAAGTCCTCTGCACTGATAAAATGGAGCTAATGTTTGGTTATGATACATCCTTCTTTTATTGAAGAGAAAACTTGTAAAAGTGAAAACGGAGGAAGTCTACAAGCCATGAGTGACACTGAAAGGGTAGATAGAGATTGTTTATTTACCATCCCTTCCAACCCAAGCCCTAAAAGTCATCAAATGAAGCTAGTTGGACAAGAGTTCAAAACTGGAAAAGGAGAGGAAGACACTTCATGCAAGAAGTCATAGACCTTTGGAGCTCCTTGCCAAAGGACATTGTGAATGAGAAGTTTATAAGGCTCAAAGAGCAACTGGACAAAAACAACTGGACATGGGAGACAGTTCTTTAAGGAGCTACCATACAGACAAACAACAGGAAATGAGCTGCAAAACTATGTGGAAATTGGAAAGAGCAGAAAGAGAGAAAGTCTGATACATGACCAGCAGAGCTCTTCTGTGTCAAGTCATGACTAACCTGTTTTGGGAAAATGAAAGTAGAAAAGATTTTAATACTTTGGATTCTACAAAATCTTTGCTTTGTATTCATCACTATTACTAAGCAATAGAACAAAAACTTCCTTTGCCTTCCTTCTTAGTTTTTTTGATGTTTTATTGATGTTTCTTCTGTCTTTTCTTAGTTGCAATGCAGATCCTACTGCATCTTGGAGGAGCCCTTCCGCTGACTGCTAGATTCCAATTAATATGTAATTGACAAAGGTCACAAAGTAACCAACGTGAAATGAAGTAACAAAATCCTGCGTTTTTGTTTGTTATACAGTCAGTTCTTATGTAGCATTGGCCTTTAACTTCACTTGCTTTCTTGCACTCTCTAAAAAGAATCTGCTTATGTAATTCTACAGTAGCTGGGTCAAGTTATACTGAAGTAATGTATGGTTTCATTAAGCAGCCAGATTAACAACTTCACTAGTATGCATAAGCAAGTTAAAATCCCATGCGTAAAATTATGCATATAAATACCCAGGCTTCTAATTAATAAACATATTGAGCTAAACGGCATCTATTAATATATTTCTGAAATAACTGTAGTAATTAAAACTTTTCATTAAACCATCCAGAATTCATGATTCTCTGAAAGGAATGCTGCCGATACATACACATTCTAAGGTTAATTGGACTACGTAAATCTAATATTGTGTTTTTTTACTGCCAAAAGCATTATTAGACTGCAATTTACAATATAATCATTACATAAAAGTGAGACAGAAGCAGTAAAAATTCCCAA
>VZSV01000076.1:2675361-2687141 GCA_013398735.1 Nothocercus julius | reverse complement strand
TTTTTTTTTTTTTTTTTTTTCCTTTCTCCTGAATTTTGCTCTTTTTACATTGCTCTAAGAGTTTATATAAGTGTCAGTCATATTACCACAGTACCGGGCTCAGAAGGAATGAACATTTAGGGATGCATGTCAAAGGACAACAACCCTTTGAATTAATAATCCTAGCAGACTTCTTATTAATGCAACAAGATGAATTCATCTAATCTTCATAGCTTCAATAAGTTATTATGGAGATGCTCATCATCACACTGGTGAAGGGATAAGAAAAGAGGTGACCTGCTGTTTCTCACTGAGCAATTCATACATGTCCGTATTCTGTTCCTTTCCCCTTAACACGAGACACAAAACTTAAAGGGCTTAATACCTGTATAATTTCATTTCATTCCTGCC
The DNA here is from genome assembly GCA_013398735.1 of Nothocercus julius. Lineage (NCBI taxonomy): Eukaryota > Metazoa > Chordata > Aves > Tinamiformes > Tinamidae > Nothocercus > Nothocercus julius. The sequence continues at coordinate 2,686,751 of VZSV01000076.1, read as the reverse complement.
TGTATTATCATTCCCCTTTTCCAAAGATATTTTGCCCTTCTCCAGAAGGTCATAAAATGGCAGAAGAGATAGCATTTGATGAACTTTCTGAGAGCAACAAACTGTTTTTGAGAGACTGATCTAAACTGCTTGCAATGTTTTCTCTTTGTCCTTTTCGACTTCATATATTTCCTCAATAATGTTTAGAGTGTTTTTTTCCTTGTCTCTCTCTAGTTATAGGTTTATTTAGTGATCAGGCACTGCAAGGCCAATAGGTTTTTGCAGTTACTCTGAGGTGTTGAATTAAGTGTATTTTAGAATGTAACAGGTTGAAGAAAATGAAGAGGTTTGTTTAACACCCATACCATTCCCTCCACGTATCTTTTTCTACAGTTTTTATACACTTTTTTGCACATCTTTTGCACTAATTTTATTAAGAGCAGAATAGTAAACAGTAAATTTAGCATGGACAGAATCACCTAGGCAAAGCTTTACTTACAGGTATTGCAGGCAGGAAGCGTTCATGGTATAAACAGGAATTAGATGGGGAGACTCTTACAGTCTCCCTCCTCAGCAGAGAGTCTACATACTATTCTATTGTAGGTAATTTGTCACTTTTGATGGCTTCAGGAAAATCCTTGTTGGAATGTGTCCTCCACTTGCAATAAATTTCAGTTACATTCACAGCTTCAAATTACTGGAAAAGGACTAGCAGGAATAGATCCCCATGTCACAAAAAAAAAAAAAAAAAAAAAAAAAATGCTTTTGAATATAAGAAGGCCACCAGGACTAAATACGTATTTAGGAAACAAGAGAAAAGCCAGCCTTTTGCATTACTATTGTTGAACATCCTCCTTCATGTCCCTCGTTAAACTTCTCCATTACCAAAAACAGGTCTGTAAAGAACTTGATAGAGAGTAGGTAGAGACTTAGTCTGAAGCTTTACACCCAACCACTTTAGTGACATCAGACTGTCTATTGGTTAATTTGTCTACTGTTTCATTCTTGGGAGAGCATCACAGCTTCTCTGCTGTGGCCTGCTTGGCCAGTACAGTACAGTACTGTAATACAGTACAGTAATACAGTACAGTTAAAATGGAGGATCCTGAACAAACTATGACTATTTAATTTGTTTCTACAAGAACATTGCACAACACTTCCTAAAAGAAACAAAGGAAAGAAAAATTTCAAGTTAGGATGACCACACATGTCTGAACAAAACAAAAGAAACAACAAAAAAAAAACAACAAAAAAAAAAACAAAACAAAACAAAACAAAACAAAAGAAACAGAAGAATACTGCAGATGCTTTGCATTTCTATTTATCCACTATGCAAAGTTTTGGATTATGTGAAAAGCTGTCAACAGATTTAGAATTTCACATTAATACATCCAAGTCTGCATTTGTATTGCCAGTTTTCCATCAAAACCCAGCACAAGATAGGTAATGGAATATAAAATATGTCTACTGCCAAATGCCAGGCAGAACATTCTAACAATCAAATCATCCTCCTGTTACTTAAAAAATTAAGATCAGGCAGCAGTTACGAACTTTTACATGTTATTACAGTTAGAACAAACAAGAGGCAAGAGATGAAATGGCAGCTTATTTACCTATATATTTTATTCTTTATCTTGTTTAAAACTGCCAGAAATGTAAGAAGAGGAACTGCTGGACACTTCAATTTACGTATCTGATACACCTCACATATTTGTGGCTCTTGTGGCAGAAAAGAAATGGAGAATAAATAGAGTGTGAGTGTGAAGAAAAACAAAATAAAAATATTCATATTATCATCTATCAGCAAAAGCAGTTAAAAAGTCATTTTTCCTTATAGTTGTCTCTTTACACAAAAAAGAGAAACAAGAGCCATAATCTCACACAAAAGTACAAAGCTCTCACCTGACACCTCTCTGTTGATCATTTTTCATATCTAGCTGTATTATATTTATGATACACTTTCTCATAATGAAGAATAAGGACTTTACTCTCAGCTGTAAGGAGTAGTCTGCATAGAATTTTGCAGCTCTTCCAAAGTAAATCCCTTCCTCTGTCATTTATTTCTGTACAATGGCTGCAACTGTGTTTGCAACAGCATTGCTCAGAAGAGTATATTTTAGAATATAAGATGCTATGGATGCCTTTCTGAGAGCAACCACATAGCTCAATAGCATCAGTTGGGTGATAAAAGAGCACCTGACAAAGTAATAAAGAGGCAGAAGAGAGATCAAACTATTTAAGGTAAAACTGCAATTATATATTGTCTTATGTGTTTGAAAATGTTTTAGTTATTTCTAGAGAGGATTGGAAAGAGTGAAAAACTCCTCATGTACTCACTTGAACTGGCTATTTTAAAATGTTCAGATTAAGCATCAAATACTGTGTTTTGCATACAAACAATTATATCATTAATATTTGGAACTTTGTTTAATATTTGAAAGACACAGAATGAAAATATCCTGCAGCTTCAAGTTAACATAAAGTTACATGAAACATATAAGGCAATGATTCAAGGAGCCAGCAGTAAATTCCTAACTCCTCTGACTTCAGCAGAGCTATGATTTTATTTACAGCATTCAGTTACTTTTATGTAAAGGAGTATTAAATAAATATAAAGCGGGGAATCTGTGGTCAGACGTGCTGAACTGTGCATTTGCCATAGCTAAATGTGCTAAATGTTTGATGAAGGATATAAATAATTAGTACAAGGCATGCACATTAAGAAGTTTCTTCTATTCAGGCATGTATATACTTGACATTTGAATTCCTAGTTGCACAATGTGCTTTCCTTGCTATTTCTTTCCCCAAACTTAATACATAGGTTGATAATCAGGCAGCCATGTTATTTTCCTATTTCTGCCAAAGAGTTGCCAAGTGGCCCATTGAGCAACACACAGCATGTGCTCTCTAATTCCTTGGCCTACAGAAGGGAGCTACTGATATTAACTGCTCACTGGGACTGGTATGTGATGGAACACTGCATCATTCACATCTCTGTTAATGTCATTCTTTCACAGCAGAAAAGCTCTATGTTTATTTTTATTTCCCCAAACCCTCTCCATGTGCCTACTCACACTCCATCTTCTAAACCACTTTTGATCACATCTGGCTTAAATCAGGAACACATAAGGAAATTCTTTTGCTCAAGGAATTTTGTAGCTATTGCAGAATTCATTCTCAGAGAGCATGCAGATATTCTGACAAAAAGCATAACTTAAGGACCCAAATAGAAGAGAACTGTAGACAAGAAAATATTAAAGGTACATGAAAATAAGCATAAGTGGATTTGCCAAAATTAAGGAATTTAGGATGTACTTAATTAGGGAATCTTCATATTCAATCTTCAATGCAAACACTAAATAAGCCTTCTAATAAGGCTTATTAGAAGCCTTAGTAGTCTAACAAAATTCCAAAATCAAGAGTAAAACATTTAGCATAAGCAACCATCACCTTGATTAAATGACTGTTTGAAAGACAAAAAGGAGACTCTCAGAACATTTTTTTTAATCCAATTATCACCAAAATTGCACTTGTAAGAGGACTAGTTGCAATAAATGTAAGCATATGAAAGCTACATCTACAATATCTGAGAAATAATTTGATGACAGTGTCAGGACAGACAGTGACAATCAGACATAAAATAGTCAGGAAATGCTGCACTAGCAAAGTATGATTCTTGCCAAAACTGCTGTTTATTTCCTATTTATTTTTCTTGTCTGTGGTTGAAATGTGTTTCTCTATGTGTTAGTAGACTAACCGAGAGAACCGTAAGGTCCTGTAGAAACAGCAAGAGAGGCTTTGGGTACAAGGTTTGGGAGGGGAGGAAGACAAAACCCCAAAGTACACTTCCCCAAGCAAAACAATATATATTATATGAACCATGATTAGCATCAACTCACTGCAGTACCCATCCTGCAGCAATGAAACATAATGCTGAAATCCATATAGCCAGCAGGTCAGAGTTGCTCTTAATGCATTTCCCAACCACAGCAAACCACTGGTGATACCTTGTCCAGTCTACCAGGTAGCAAAACTGAGGGGATAGATAAATGACTAATTCTAGAGGCATTCCCCCACTTGAAAAAATAACCTTTTTCTCCCCTAAACTCAAACAAAAAGAAGACCATGAAGTTTACAGTGATTAAAAGAATAATATCACTTGTTACATGTGTATTTGCAAACAGAGGTCAATCTTCAGAAGCCTTAGGAAAGGCTAACAATCCTTACAATATTTCTAGCACAATAGCACAATCTGTACATTTAAAGAAACAAGCTGGAGATTAGTTCATTTTACAGCTTTAAACTGTAAAAGAAAAAGACTATAAAAACAAAAAGCCATCAGGGAAGTGAACAGATGGACAAAATAAAACTTAGAATGAAATTAAAAAGAGCAGTCTAAATAAACTACAGTAAATGAAAAACCTTTCAATGCACTATGCCATCAGTTCTTATAAAAAAAAAGATAACGAAGACTAACAACACCACAAGTGTTACCACATTTAGTAAAATCTTCTCTCAATGTTAAGAAAAAAAAAAAAAAAAAAGGCAGGAATAACCACAGATTAAAATAGCATAGGGAATGCAAGGATGAGAGAAAATCATTCCAGTTATCTGTTTTGGTTTTAACATAGTACTGAGTATCTCATCAATGTCAGATTTGTGTCTTTGTCTCACAAACAGACAGGGTACATTGAAAAGGCCATGAAATTTGTTCATGCCTTAGGGAACCTGTTTCACATCTGAAGGACATTTGTGAAGATCAGAGGCGAATGAAGGGCTGAATATGTCTATTTCCAGTCAGTCAGAACAGATCATAAGTAAGCAGCAAAATTTCACATTAAAACTGCTTGGCAAGAAAAACAGTGGATAAAAGCAACAAAGGGCGTGTGCAAATACGCATAAGCAATTCAGCTGCCAGATTTCTAGCTTTCATCTATCTCTCACAGAGAAATCTCCCCAAAGTACTTTTTTCTCCCCAACTCAAGCCCTAATTAACAAAAAGAAATAACAATAACAGAGATAATTTTTAAGCTTAGCCAAATTATTTTTGTGTGTTTCTACTCCCTCTTATAAATGCACTGGAGGATTTCTCCTTATCCAGCTTAATACTTCCCTCTCTCTTCTCTCTGATCTATCTCAAGTGGCCTGGCAAAACTCTTAGCCCCTATGACCACGAAAGGTATTATCACCATGGATGGTAAACCTCAGTTACACCAGGTCTAACTTAAAGACCTGGATATTCAAACAGTACAAACCAGACACTAAGCTCAACAACTCTGCAGGCATATCTTGGCTTCCATGCTTCTTAAAAGCACCTCTTCACCAGTAACGCATTTCTACGTTATGTATTAGGCTACCAGAAATTTTACATGAAGTAGAAGAGGAAAATGGTATTCATATTGCATAAGGCTTTCACACAAAGAAGAACATTTAAGTTGATGCTGTGTAAACACTGTAAAGGTGATTTTGAATAAATGGGTAGATACAGTTCTCCTATCAACGAGTCTTGGTTGTCAGCTCCACACAGCTGCATACTGACACTGCTGACTAAGGCAGTTTTTTACTCAGCATAGCATTGTGGATGACAAAAGCTGCCTTAGTAAAGCTACCTAACTTATCTTGGAAAACTTATCAGTCCAGATAGGCAGCATGGAGCTCCAACAGGGTGTTTTCACAGTTTCCAGCAGCTGTGCAGAATTATATTGCACTTGATAAAACAGTGCAGCCTTCCCTGTTGACTCAGCTCAACTTTGATTTTCACTGGGAGAAGGCTCCTCGCATCCCCTGATGACAACTAAGGTACTGCTACGTGATGATTTTGGAGTGTAAGTGTACAAACCGTTTCCTATTTCTAGAAACAAAATAGCAATACAAATAATGACATTCAACTCTACTCAAGTGAACATTTACTGAACATGATGAAGGCATTTTTTTAAAAAAATCAAGCAACAATACATGTTGATATTCATTCAACAAAAAATCAAGGTCTTCAGCAGTTGCATAAAATGAGAATGTTTTCTCCAAACACTTCTCAAAAAGTCTCCAAGAAATCAGTTTGTGAAATTGATAGAAAGCACAGTCTTACTGGCCGTTTCACTGTGAAGTCCACAGTGCAAAAAGAAAAGCACATAAACATGATTGCCTATCAGAGAGAAATTGCTGCTACAGAAAAAGATGACCTCCCTCAACACACAAACAAGTGAGACTCTTCATATGATTTCTGATTTATTTCCAGCTCATGAAGTATCTGAAGATAAGAAGAAATCCACTCATGTACAAGTATGTCTATTTTCATCTGGTACATGTGCCATACATACTAAAGAATTGAATCTTTTTTTTTATAATACCAATTTTTTCCCCGACTTTGAAGATAGGTGCATTCTAATGCATTTCTAGTTTGATATCTTGATGACGTTTTAGCAGCAATGCTGTGATCTATGGAGCTTTTCACAGATAACAAAATTTGAATTCAGTGAGAGCACTTGCAAACATACTTGCAACCTATTTGTATTCCTCGGGAGACAAGGAAAAAAATGCTCATGCTTTCATAAGTTTATCATTTCTTTTGTGTGATTTCTAAAACTTCAGACTGCACAAGCTCCTTTGGTTTGAGGCTGACAGTCATCACTTACTCTGAACAAGTTTCTAAGACCACCTTAAGAGTAAGTTTTTAGATGGCAATATAGGTAATTAAGATAAGTTATACATGGCCTGACACTCCCATACACAACACCAGATGAGCCCAAAGAGAAAAGCAGATGCACAGTGAAAAAAAAAAAAAAAAAGTTATTCTTTATCTGATAGTTTTTAAATAGGTTGAAATATAATTTCCTTGGACAATTTCCTCTTTGACTAGTTGAACTATTATTTTAGAATATGATTTCTTCTTTAACATCATAAATATCTTTAAAAAAATGACTTTAACTTCCACAGTACTTATGCTTTGATCAATTGTTTTAATCTCAGGAAGAATTGACAGCTACTAGTTGTTATTAGTTATTAGTTATATTAATTAGTTATACTGATTAGTAATATTGCAATATATGCCTAATTCATGCCCATTTTGATTGGGGTTGTGTTGCTGAAATGAAGGAAGTTTCATCTTCTATTGGCTACCCAGATCTGCCCTGTACCACCTTTTGTTATCTAATCCTAATCCATGAAGTCAATTTTATGTATTTTATATGCCATATTTCTGCCTCACATCCTTCAAATCAGCATAGCTAGCTCCCCAAGCATACTTCTTCCATGCTGTTCACTTTTTACTGATTTATAATGTGCCCCAATTAGTGCCCAATTAGTGATAAGGCACTTCTTTTGCATCACTAGCTCTACAAGAGTGCCACGGTATGTTCTGTTACACAGGTTACTTGCCAAAGAAAGTAATGTGTCTCATAGCCATCTTTGCCTGCAACAGCACAGCCTTCAACTTCAAGATGTTTCAAAGAATCAAAACTCTTCTCTCTCTGGGACTCTTTACAAAATAGCACCAATTTCTCCTTTATTCTGTCCAAGGTTGTTTTCACAACTACAGTAATAGCAAATCACAAGATTTTTAAAGGTCTCAAAAAATAACAAGAAAAAACAAACCTCAAAAGCCTGAAAATAAAGGCTAGATCCCAGAGGTTCAGATACTGCCAAGAATGCCCCGATTTTCAAATGTATTAGCAGGAGGCAGTCCAGTCCATTTACTTACGGGTAAAAAAAATTTTTATAAGTTAAACAACACTACTCATCAGAAACATGACTTCACAAATTGGGCATATAGTAAAATTACTACTAGGACGAGAAAGAAACCCAGTACATTTGTTTTTATATTTCTTACTTGTAGTTTTCATCTGCACATAGGGCCTCATGGTATTCTATCTGCCTTTCCTGCAATATCTGTGCTTTTCTTTATGGATCTTTGATTGTCTGTTCCTCCTTATTTTCTTCTCTTTCATTCTCTTTTTCACAAAAAGAAAAAAAAAATATATTGAGAGTAAACCAAATTATCTATTAAAATAACACTAATACACCACTGCCAAGGTAAAGAGATGTGCTAGTATGTTCTATGTAAATATATTTATTGTTATATTGTTATTGCATTTCAGGGATTATCTCAATAGCTAGCTGAATCAGAGTGAACACTCTCTGATTCCCTTCACCCCTGTCATTGTTTTTAAATCATTAGACATGCAGCAGAGGAAGTCATTTCAAATGCTTTGCGTTATAATGATATAAAGCATTTGTTTCCATACATTGCACTAATGAGGAAGTTTATTTCTTATTCTTAGAGACAGAGAATTGTCATTCAGAAAAAAACTCCAGTTAACAAGGAAAATAAGGACCATTTACTGAGTACATTCAGTCAATCTGCTGAGTGATACCTCTGAGATTTTTTAGAAGCCCAGCTTATCCATTATATGCAAGTTAGGCTAAATATGGCATTTAATTATACTGTTAAGTGAGATGTGATTATATAACATCAGTCAGGGTACTAAAAAGAAAAATTGCGTAAGAGACTTAATTTTGGCTGCATTTGGGAAAGAGAAGGTAGCTTTTGGGGAGGTCTTGAGAAACATAGCAAAGTAATGATTTCCTTGAATATTAATGTGAGGATCTGTATTGTACCTAGGAGTGACAGCAGTTTAAGGAAATACGATGGCAGCAGTTTTTAGCTCTGTGAATATTAATAACCTTATTTCCAACTCACTGTCACTGTCACATTATGTAATTGTGGAGGCAGTTTCTACCACCTACATAAAGCAAGAATATGGTGTCCTTACTGGAAAAGCATATCCCCAGCACATAAACCAATGGAATGGTGTAAAGTGTCTGTTTAAGGCACTTTAAGTGTCTGCGGGAGACAAAGAAAGAGAAATCAATTTCTTTAGCTTTGCTGTTTGAAAACAACAGAATTTCCTGACAGCGTCCCCTTCACCCAGGAGCCTCCTCTGACCTTTGGATGTGTTCTTGCATACATTTAAACTGCACTCCAGACTGCTGTTAAGCAGTAGTATTAGGTTGTCAGAGGGAGAGAATAGATGTCACCAGCAGATCATTGCTGGTTATCCTTTCAGTAATAGCACTTGACATCAAATCAGGGGGCAGTGACTTTGCTGAGGCTGCTCTGCAGTGAACTTTCTAGAGGGGTGCCAAAATCATGCTGCACAGGTGCCAAAATAATGCTGCACAAGATATTAAGTCAAATAAAAGTATGACACTTGTCAACACACTAGTCTGCAGGATTTGCAATTTACTACACCACCAGTCGAGGAAAACAGATGAACACTTTTATATATGAAATGAGGAAAAGGAAAAAATATTTAATCTTGAATTTTATGATATTAAAATAGTTTATCTTTAATTTTATGATATTCTAGAAAACCCACACTTCCTATTGTGGGGTTTTATTCCTGCAAATTAACTACAGATGTACACATGGGTTTGTATAGGGCTTCACTACCCAAGATTTCAAAGCCTGGCACTGTTCTGCATTCAACAGGGAAAAAGAAGTTTTCAGAGATCAAAGCAGAAAAAAAAAGATGCTGAAAACTATCTTCAGTTTTCTGCATATTGTAAGAAATTTTTTGAACGAATAACTTCAACATCACTAATAAGTATAGTCCGAGCAGCTATTTACCTCATACGAGTTATTAAAAATAAAACTTACAGACATGGGGTATTTGCCACTCAGTCAAATTTATTTACCTGTATTTCTTCCTGCTTATGGAGCAAGATGATCACAGCCTCCATTAGACAACCGCACGTTCGTATCCAGGATTACTTTGTTAACTGTTATCTCAGGAATGTGTCCCTAGCAGACAACTCAAACAAATACTAGGTAACACAGTATTGCTTATTTATCTGTACAACTGTACTATTCAAAAGGCACAGCCAGTGTCAAAACATCCTTTAGAGCAGGCAACGTATGAATAGACAAGCAGATTCTTCCTCAAAAGCTGAGCTTGCAAAATAGTGTCAGAACACAGAACTAATTCAGTATATGATGGCAAAAATAAAAAGGCAGGCAAATTTACCCAGGTATAATAAAAGTGTTATGCAGATAGCCAAAAAAAGAGGTGATGGCTTAGCTTATATCCTGTTTCTATTAATGGTACCCTCCCTTTGCTTTTATGCGAGTATCTGGAAATCAGTTTTAGCCCATACTAGCCAAAGGAAGATGAAATCAAGGTAGGTAACACCAGAATATAACTCTAACCCCATGCTTCTTGAGCAACAAAAGCTTCCAGAAATTCCCATTAATTTAACAAAGGGAGGCTCAGAACCTACAGAAACATTAAGGAAAGATGTGCACTGCAACACATAATACATTCGTATTAATTAAAACTGAAGTGTACTTGCACTGTTCAATTAATTACTTTGTAATTAAAATTACTCATTTAACTGGAAGCAGGAATTAAACTGCTCATTTATAAGACAGAAGGGAAAAGACTAACACATTTATTATTTACTAGCAACCCAGGACAATATATTAAAGCCGTAGGACTCTGAAGATGTACTTGCCTACATGTAACTGAGGTAGTTAAATGACTCAGATTAATTATTTATGCCTAAACTTGTAGAAATTCTACCCACATCCATACTTGGACCACATTCCTGCATTGGGAATGCAGCAGTTTTTGCTGCTCACACATTTTTTTTTTCCATTTAATTACACAGCATTTTCAGATAAGTATTTCGGTGTCCTAGATGTTTATATAGACTTCCCTTTAATTAAAGGGACAGAAATAATTTACATAATAAACCCGAAATCTGGTTCAGACCCCATGGGGCTTCGAGACGGGAGGAAGGGGAAAATTCTGAAGCAGCGAGACGACAGCTTTGGGGCATCGTCTTTATAATCTAAGTTTAAGGGAGATGAGGAGAAGCGGAAGCAATCATGTCTTGCTCCATAATCCTGATAAATGCTCATTTTGGATGCAAGCTCGCTTTGTTTGTTATCCCCCTAGCAGCAAATATACTCACTTAGTATATCCAAGAAGACGCAACAACTTCCCTGCCAACTTGCACATCTCCAGCTGGGAAATTAAGATGAACAATTCCCACCAGAAGCACTGAGGACAACGACACAAAAGAAAAAAACACAGATGCCAGAAGCGTGGGTGGAAGTTTTGCTAAGGGGTTACTCACTGGTGAATTTAGGAAGTTTTGCTTTGAGGCTTCATTCCTGCCTGCCGCGCAGGGAGCGGCGCCGCCTGAGGGGAGGTCGGGAGGCGCCAACGGCCCTTGGCAGGGGCGGCTCAAGGGGTTTCTTCAGGGGGCTCCTTGGCGGGAGACCGACCAGGAGGGCAGGGGGTGCCAGCTGGCCGACCAGGCTGACCAGCCGCCACGGGCTCTGCACAGGGATGCACGCTCGCCTGCGGAGGCGAGTAGGCTGGAGCGTCAGCACTGGGCTGGACACAACG